>CM038231.1:26627192-27162192 GCA_021442155.1 Cymbidium sinense
ATTAGCTTGAGACAATCGAAGAACAAATGAAATATGCCATTAAAATATTTGGAACTTGAAAATTATTGGATTACTTGAAATATCACATTAGCTTGTTGAAAAATCGTGATATGTAAAAGTTTCATAAATAAAAACTGGATTCCAAAGTAAGCAAGAATGTAAGGGCATACATTTCCAACACCAGCAATAATGCTTTTAGCAAGTGGTACTATTTGGCTGCTTCTTTCTATGTTATAACCCAAGAAGTACTTAGCTTGAGACAATGCAATAATTATAGCAGAAGAAGTTATGAAACCGGAAATTACAGAATGGCTGATAAAACGCAGAAGCCATCCAAGCCTGAGACAAATAAAATAAAATCAGAAAACAAAAAAGAAGCAAATTGCAAGTAAACTCTATAAAAAGGATTCAATACCTCAATAGGCCCATTGTACACTCTAAAGCACCAACCATAAATGCCAACAGTATAGCAAGTTCTGTATAGAGCTCCTCTTTAGGCGAAACAATGTTGCTCAACACATTGGAAACCAATAAGGATACCAATGTCACTGGGCCTATAGCAAGCTGGCGAGATGAGCCAAATATACCATATACAAATATGGGAACGAAACCAGAATCTGCATTAGAAAGCCTATGAATTCATGAAAAGGGAAAGGGATCAAAAGAATTAAATCTTTATTTGGCAGAAGTTATGGAAATGAGAATACTCACAAAGACCATAAATTGGGTGAAGCCCCGCCAGCTTTGCATAGGACATCGCCTGGCCATTCATGCTTATATTTTAGATCAACATAACCATGATGGAAAGTTAGCAATCATTCATGAGCTCATGAAAGGGGGAAACAAATATAAAGTGAAAACAAATAGACATGCAATGAAATCACCACTGCTCCTTCGTTGCCATTCAAATAATCTCAACCATTCACCTAAAGCCTCTCACTCAATCTCTGCCAGAAATATACAATAAAATCTGAATACTGCTCGTGGCTTCGAGCATTTGTAACAGAGAAAACCAGCAATACAATAGAATGCCCGACCAGACAGCCATTCAATCCCACTCTCAACAGAAGCCGTGCCACCTATAGCACCTCCCGGCAAAGCAGACAACACCTCAGCTTCTCTCCCAGAGACGACAAACACCTTACACCGACGGTCAAATGTCAATTTAACAAACCCAACCATGATGCATACAAATGCTGGCAACGCTCCAACATCAACTATCAAGCTCTCAGCTCTCAGCTCTCACCTCAAGCATTCTTTGCTGAACAATCTCCATCAACACTGGAGTTTTATCTTGACTCTGGTGCTACATCTCACCTCACCGCCAACCGGGCCCAACTTCTCAATTCTAAAACTTACCACGCCACACAAGTTATCGTCTGAAATGAACAAACTCTTCCCGTTGCAAACACCGGATATCCTTCCTTCATCATCTCGCGACCTTTCGCATCTAAATCTACTTCAGATTCCACATCGTCCCCACAACTTTGTCTCCGACCACAAACTCGTTGTTGACAACTCTGGTTATATCTCCTTCGACGCAACCAGATTCACTATTAACCATTGACGATTTGAAGATCCACCAAACTCCCCTCAAGAGACCGTGCCGTTGAGGCCACAAATCGATTCCCTCCGTTTCCTCAACTCTAGCTCCATCTAATATCCATTCGTCAATCTCCACCACGACCACCGCCGACACCTGGCATCGGCGTCTTGGACATCATCTTCTTCTTTATAGCAGAACGAAACCCAATATTACGTATCCAGCCTACTACCCAGATCATTTATCACTTCGCATGTAGCAAAGCGTTATCGACGCTCATAACGGCTATATCTTAAATATTATATATCATCCCAACTCAAAATATCATTAGCAATAAATGGATCTACAAAATCAAATACAATACAATTGATACTATCATGTGGTATAATACTAGATTAGTCTTCTAAGGATGCAAACATGAACATGAAGATTGACTATATGAAAATGTTTAACATCATAATAAAATTGCTATCAATTTGGGTTATCCTAATGCATTCACACCAAATAACTAGTCATTAACTCAACTCATCGTCTGAAATGAGTTTGTCCATGATGCACTCAATGACACATTTATATGGTTCAACTTCAAGGATTTCAAGATCCCAATGTTATCATCATATGTCTTGTCTAAAAAAAATGTTATCTATGGACTAAAGCAAGCTCCAAAATAGTGGTTCGCTACCTTTTCGAGTAGCCTCATGTATCTCTGCTTCACTTTTAGCATAATGGACTCATCTTTACTACTCTAAAGCTACATCAATACACTCATCTACATTCTTATATATGTGGATGATATTCTTCTCACAAGCAACAACTTTATGGCACCCTTTCACATCAATTTTATATATAAACTTTAGGCCCCATCTCATATTTCTTCAGCATGCAATGAGAACATGTGGTTCTAGATCTAACAAACAACTCTGTATTTTTTGCTTGTACCAAACACATACAAATATATCATCATTTCATTCATGACTATATTAAAACAAAAAATATTACCGTATATCATATTATATCTCATGACCAACTTAGTGCGATCTTCACTGTCACCCACTCTAACACTTATTTTCATCATCAACAAGACAAGCTAATGGTCCCAAAGAAATTCTCATCTTATCTCGAGGGGAAACATAATAGAATGCACATATAATGTAAACACCACTTTGCTATCATTGTCCTCAAATAATCTCAACCATCTTCACCCTAAGTATACAACAAACTATGAACTATGCAACAAACTACTTGCATAAATATTGACATAGCTTCCATTATTTGTAGTAGAAAAAATTAGCAATTCAATAGTTTTCACCTTCCCATATCCTATTCATGTTCTTTTCTAAAGTACTGTGCTCCAAACAGAGCTTCATAAAATTGGATGATTTAGGTTATGCAATAAGAGAGACAGGTCATTGAGATTGAGCGAGCAAAGTTTGACTCAGAGCAAGTTTACAAATTGGTCTAAGATAAACTCTACTCAAGAAGGAATATGTGATGTAGGACAGACATGACGACCCGACATTTTTTTTTCATTAAAAAAAAGACATAAAAGGTAAAAGAGAATAAATTAATGAATAATTCATTGTTGCGTCAATCTTCTTCTTAATCTTAGTTGGCCTTCTCTATGGGTGATTGAACAAGCATAATTCATGGACAATCCTTCATCATGAATTGTCTCTATCCAATCAAATCTCCTTTTTAATATAGAATTCATCACAATTAATTAGATCTTTATGCACAAGGAAGTACATCTCTTTGACAATAATTAAAAGGACTATTTTACAAAAAAATATTCATTCTTCTATAATAGCTAATGCAAGGCTATATATAGACTCATACATATAATGAATTAAGAAATATGAAGATAATATGATAGATCACAATACATTGAATTTAAGAGGAGATTGAGAACTTATTAATAAATACTTAATACAAAAATGATTGTTTAACACTTAAATATTTAATATCACATCAAAAATACTGCTATTACTTTTAAAAAGCGAAATATACCTTTACAAATATAGGAAAGTATTAGACATCTAAATATGAAACTTTAGGTGTTAGATATGCAAATACATAAAAATTCTGTGGCATGTATGTAAATATTCTAATTTTTAAATAATAATATCATTGATAATTATATATAAAACCACAACTCTTGCAAATTAATTTTTTAAAAAAATACTCCTACATGACATTGAGACAATGTCAAACAAGATTTTAAAAGAGATGAAACAAAAATGTTTACCATAGATTTAGGAGGGTGAGAGTGCAAAACTTTTAAATTTTACATAGTTGTAGTTGGATTTAAAGGTAAATATTATACATATTAATATACAGCTTTTCTTAAGCTAGCAGTGTTTCTTAGTAGGGGATAGAACGGCAGCAAAATCTAAATGATTTCAAGTGATCCGCCACCACAAAATCAAATTTAGAATAATTTCACACTAGGCATCTGACTCATTACTCAACTTAGCATCATTCTCACCATCCCAACTTCACTCAAAATGTAAGTGATTACCAAACAATTTTCAAGTTCTGAACATTATATTCAAAATATAATATCAATATATAGGCATATATACGCATTCGTTTTATGAACTGCGTTACCATTTTACCTGAGGAACAAGCATAACTCCTACAGTAATACCAGCCATGATATCCACCTGAAGGTACTCAGCCCACTGATAAGTCCGGATCCAGCGAGTGCAAGGCAACAACAGCTCCATCCAGTCCATGGCTGACATTGCTCGAAGCTTAGCTCTCCACTGAGAGAACAGCGGCGAAGACGGTGGCAATCCAGGAGAAGATGGCGTTGGGTGCTCTAGAGGTGCCACTCTCACCTGCCTTGCAGCACCATTGATAGTATCTCCTTCAACAATGTCCAGATTGCTTGAAGTTGCATATGATATCTCCATTTTTGCGTTTTCAGAGCGGTTAGATTTGTGAAAGTATGAGCATGGCGGGAATATATATCAAAACTGGTACTGAAGGATAATGGAACACGTGAAAGGTGAGGAAAGGGAGAGATGGGATTAACATGAATTGTACTTACAGATGATGAAGAAAGGGAGAGGTGGGATTAACAATAGTCCCTTTGGATGCTTTCCCTTCTTGGAACTGGCTAACGGTCTTGTTGTATGGAAGCAATGAATGAGCTTGTTATGATTAGAGCACCAAAGTTGCAAAATTTTCATAATCTGATAACAATACCTTGTAAACCATTACATGATTAAAAAAGATTAAATTAATATATCGACAAAATCCTATTTTTATAAGGTTAAGCCTGATATTTTATAACAAAAAATATATTGGAGAAGTCTCATCCAATTAACATATTGGATTCAGAGTCTGTAAGTGGGATATTAGTGGAAGTACTTGAACATGAAGCTTCCTGGAACTTGCTTAAAACTCAATAAGTGAGAAGACGGACACCTGCTTGATTGAAATGGGTCAATCTGGCCTCTGTATCGTTTTCCACAATTAGAAAAAATTGTGAGCACTGTTTTAATAAGATTGAATGACTCTCGCCAGCCAATGTATTAATTACCGTTGGTGTTTTGTAACTTGTATGGTGTTTAGTTCCTTACTGATGCTGCAGCCTCGCTATCAAATTTTGTTTGATCTTTTGAGCATAAAGCTTCTTCATTTGTTTTAAACTTTCAATGTTATAGCACAAGTGTGACGTAAAAATAATTTGATCTGAAAATTTAGACAATAATTTTTTATAATTTCTATTGATTGAACTAGCTGATACCTACCAAAACTTATTTCTTTTTCACTGTTTTTCATTGTCTTTTGATGCCAGATTTTTCTCTTCCAATAACTCATTAGTTTTTTTTTTTTTAATTTTAATTAGTTTTTTTATAAAAATTGTTTTATTGGCCATATTTTTCATTTTAATGTATAACAAATTACTTTTCGTATCAATTATGAAAAATTAAGAAAAAAAATTCAACCCTTTCCTCGAAACAGTTGTCTTCTTTTTTTTCTCATCAGCTTTCGCTTGTGATAGTCAAGTCCAAAGCAGAAGTGTTTACAACCCTAAGCTATATTTGCCAGTTTTGAGTTGTGCTTCATCATGCTTGGGATGCATAAGAAAACAAAATTTTATTTTATAACATTGTTATTTAAATTACACTAAAAGCTATATTATTCATCAAAATCATTTTCTTGCTCACCTTTAATACTATTATATGATGGAGGTGGGCGTTCTTTATTTTGATGAGATTGAGAGAACTCGGGTATTGGAGGTGAAAGAAGATGATATGTTGGATAATTAGAGCTCCCACCAAGGATTATCAAGGTTTGCCCACCAAGCTCTCAAACCACAAGAATGACTCAATAATTTATAATTTTCAAAAGATCTCCTTTATTCTAGTAAGAGGGGCTATTTATAGCCATTACAAACATCTTTAAAAAAAAAGAATTCAAAATATGGTGGGAAAGGTGAGTGTCCACATTAATGTGAAATATTAAATTACCTCATTATTTTGTCATCCACCCATTTTACATGCTATTATTTTATGTGGATTCAACCACCTCATATGTCATGCTTTGATGTTTTAAATGCAAAATTTTAAATATGGAGTTTTTAGATGAAAAATAAAAATTACATAAATAAAAAAGATGAAATCATAAATTATAGCACTTGAGCAAGACTTCTTCTTTCTTGAATTTTCTTGGGCTTTAGCATGAGATATTGTAAATTAACCTTGAGCTCTAATTTTTGGATCCTCATGATGTTCTACATCAACTCCCCTAGGCTCAATTGAACTTTGCTCCGTAAAATTGAAATCTAAGAAGTCTTTTACTAATTGTTAGACTAAATTCTCCAAATCAGTACGGGTCAACCACGTGTCTTCAGCTGGTGGCTTATTCTTCCAACGAACTAGAAAATGATGTTCAGAAGCTGGATTAGTGGGTGCTTCCTCAGTAATAATATAATCAAATTCAAAGCAAGCGGACTTCTATAAGTACGGTGCTATATCTCCTGCTAAAGAGTTAGTCTGAATAAGTGGAGGTTTGTTAATTCAAGTTTGAAGACAAGTCCATCACTTGAGATGCTCCCTTTGTTGAAGCAAACTTTTGACCAAATTTGCTCCTTCCAGGCTTCGTTCTGATACCAAATTTGATGGAGGTGGGCATTCTATATTTTGATGAGATTGAGAGAACTTGGGTATTGGAGGTGAGGGAAGAAGATATGGTAGATAACTAGCGCTCCCACCAAGGATTACCAAAGTTTGGCCACCAAGCTCTCAAACCACAAGAATAACTCAATAATTTATAATTTTTAAAAGATCTCCTTCATTCTAGTAAGAGGGACTTTTTATAGCCATTACAAGCATCTTTCAAAAGAAAAGAATTCAAAATATTGAGGGAAAGGTGGGTGGCTGCATTAATGTGAACCATTAAATTGCCTCATTATTTTATGTCATCCATCCATTTCATATGTTATTATTTTATGTGGATTCAACCACCTCACATATCATGCTTTGAATTTTAAATGCAAAATTTCAAAGATATAGTTTCTAGAAGAAAATTAAAAATTATATAAATAAAAAAGATGAAATATAAAATGGGTCTTAGCACGCTTTTATTGATTTTTCTTGGCTTTAGCTTGAGATCTTGTAAACGGACCTTGAGCTCTAATTTTTAGATCCTCATGATGTTCTACATCATTATATATTCAATTTCAATAGTGAATAGCGAGAAACATTTACAATCTGAACATCCAACTGATTGCGGTTTCTCTAAGTGTTAATACATAACCCAAAGTATTTTTGTGATCATCTAAATATCCTCTCAGGTCTATATTTGAATAGTCATGCAACCCCTCTCATCATCAGACTTAGCTTGAAATGACCACCTAAGGGAGTCTCTCTAGACTTCACATTTTGAACATCGAATATCTTCAAAACATTATGGATGTATTTCTCTTGATACAGCTCCAAAGTTCCTTTGAATTTATCCCAAGTAACCATCATGTAAATGATTTACTTTGCTACTTCTAAATCTTTCATTTCAAACTCTTTTGGTAGTTACTTTCTCAACTTATTAATCCATACTATGATTGCTCTTGCAACTAACATATCATCAATGTAAAATAATAAAATAATGCATGACATGTCAAATTTATTGATGAAGCAACAATAATTCATCTCACATCTAATAAATCCATTCTTGCACATGAAGTCTTTAAACTTACATTATCTTGATGCCTACTCTAGTCCACACAAGCTCTTTTAAAGCTTTCACATTAAATTTTTTTTCTAGAACAATGAACTATTTGCTTATTCCATATAAATCTCTTCATCAAAATCTCTATGAATAAGTGCGGTCTTCACACCTAGCTATTCCAAGTGTAAATCTTTAGCTGCAATAATACTCAAGATAATCTTAATGATGGTTATCTTTTCGATTGTTGAGAACACTTAAATATAATCAATCCCACATAGCTGCTGAAATTCTTTAACTACTAATCTGGCCTTATATTTTTTTTCTTCCATCAAATTCTTCTTTCACTTTATACACCCATTTTTTACAATACTTTCTTTTCTTTGGATGATAAGTTTAATGTCTAGATTCTATATTTCTTCAAAGAGTTCATTTCTTTAATGGTTTTCTCCCGTTTGGATTAAATTACTCACTAGCAATGTTTCTTGGTAGTGCTACGACTTCTCATTATCTATCAATAATAGATAATATAAAGATAAAGAATACTCTTGTATGAGACTAAACTATCCAATGAATCTCCTCAATGATATAAAAGTAGATGACTCTAAAGCCTCCTATCTAGAAGCATCTGTGCCAATATTAAATTTTTTAAAATTTTATCAACATTATCAATGATGACTTCTACAAATTTTTTCTCATGCTTTTAAACTTCTTTGATATATCCTTATATACAATATACTCCGTGAATATTATGTCTCTAACTCTATTTATTTTTATATTTGACTATCTCAAATTTGATAACTAAAATAGTTTGAGCTATTTCCAGTGAAGTAACACATTTTTGCCTTTCTATTAAGCTTATCCTAAGATTCAAAATTAATGTGCACAATTACAATTGAAAACTTTTAAGTGTGAAAGTCATACCTTCTTTCTACTCCAATTTTTTTCAAGGATTTGAAACCCAATGAGATAGATGGTCCTCTACTAATTAAGTAGGATATTGTGTTAACTGCATCTGCTCAAAATATATTAGGCAAATCAAAGTGCAACCTCATACTCCTCGTACTTTCGTTTAGAGTTCTGTACATTTTTTTTAATAATATCATTCTATTCTAATGGTCTTAGAACTAGCTTTCAGCATATAAATTTTGTGTTTTGAGTAGTAAGCATTGAATTCACTATTATTATACTCGTCACTATCATCGAAATTTAAACACTTAACTTTTAGTTTTATTTGAGTCTCCACTTCCACCTTCTACTTCTTGAAGGTAACAAATATATCAAATTTATTTTGTAAAAAAATAAACTCAAATCTTCTTTATTGAATAGTCAGTAAATATGACATAATACAATAGGTCACTAAGGAATCAAATTAAAGCTGATCTCCATATATCAGAGTACATCAATTCAAATTTCTCAGATTTAAATATCTTTGAATTTTTTAGAAAATTCTCATTCCTCTGCTTGCAAGAACATAATTCTGACATAGCTCTAAATTCACAGACTTTAGATCTAGAAGTTTCCCCTTTGATGGCATGATCTCTATTCTCTTTTTACTCATATGGCCAAGTTTTTATGCCACAATTTGGAGCTCTCATTATTAGTTATTGTCACTAAGTTTTTACCTTCTGAGATTATGTATAACTTTTTCACCTTCTTGCCTCTAGTCATGACAAATGTTCATTCTAACATCTTTTAGGATTCACAACCAAACATTATAGTGTATTCATAGAAGACTAGCTCATTAATATCAAGTTTTTTTTAGGCCTGGGACACGTCTTATCTTCTATTTTAATTTGGACTTTTTCCATCTTAATGATTTTCAGCCACTTACCATCTGGAAGATAGACTTTGTCAATTTTATTTGCAGTATAATTATATGGAAACTCATGACAAGGGATAGAATAAAATAACTGTTGACCTTCATATGTATAAGTCATGCCTAAATCGAATTTTACGGACTTAAGTGTAGGCGCAAATTACTCAAAATGCCAACGTTACTAAAAAAATAAACGAACGACATTCGATCGAAGACTTCGCCATCGTGTTCGTAACATAAAATTGGTCAAAATATAAATATTGCATAATCTAAAGAAAGAACCAAGAATCGATATCAATGTCGACGCCGCATATCGGAGCGGTGTGATGATATCCCAACGACCTCCGTCAAATTGATCGATTGTTATCTTCAAACGCCAAAACTACCAAATGAGACCCACGCCAATGGACCGCATGCAAATGTGGAATGATCGGAAGTGATAACGCGCAAATCGAGGTTGAAATGCACTAGACGTCACCAAAATCAACCCAAATGACATCCGATCGATGAACGGACTTAATCGTCACGTTCAGAACCTCGAGATTGGTTAGAATATATATATTGTACAACTTGATGATCAACCGATCAACTGATCGAGTTATCAACGCCGCCACATATCAAGTCGAGTCGCACCAAGCCAAACGACATTCGGCGAATTTGATCATAATTGGCCAAACATTGAAATCTATCAGTACTTTTCGGCACTCAATTCCTACACATGTCTGCGAAAAATCGGTGGTCAAAGCGGCGACATATTTTGAGCTTAAATCCGATTCGACGCCGACTTAAATCAAACGGCCTCCGACGGAAACAGCACTATCAGATTCTAACATCTAATAACCTTTAATTGATATATATTTTGATTATCTAATCGTGTCGACGTAAAGCTCGTATTAAAGAGAATTAATTAATAAAAAATATTATAAAACGGACTAATAACCTAAAACCGGCTCAACCAACTCCCTAAATCCCTAAACCATGCGTGAGCCGACCCGTTCGGCCTCCCCTCTGGAACGAACTCCCTCTTCATGCGATCGAGCCGCACGGAAGTACCTCTCTCGCGCATTTCTCCTCTCGGCCGAAGGAAACCCACGCACGCGAGCTCCCTCGTTCGAACAGCAACCGCTCGTCCCTCTCCCAACCGTTTCCCCCTTTCTTCTTTTCAACCGCAAGGAAAAAGGGCAGGAAGACCGGACTGCTTCCCTCTTCTCATTCACACGCAGAAAAACGGCAAGCTTCTTCCCCTCTCTCTCCCACTTTTCTCTTTCTCAGTCTAAATTGATGTGATATTGAAGATTAAAATGTTTTATATATATATATATATAAATTAAAATTTAAGTATCTGATATGTAAATATAAAAATTTGATATGATATGTATATAAATCGCTCAAAATTTTATACTTCCACCAACACATAAAACAGAGAAACTGAGCCTAGTGCAAAACTTAAGCTTTTTAGGCTCACATAAGAGCTTTCAGCACGTAAATCGTCCCGCTCTGACCAAAAACACCTGATCGATTCCCGCCGCCCGACGGCGCTGTCGACAGAGCACAGCAGAGGCGGAGGTGATGCCTAACTCATCGCTTCGTATCGGTCGACGTTACCCTTGCAGAGAAAGAGCAGAAGATGTGTTCGTGGTAACAATAAGCAGCACTAGGAGTCCTTATTTGGCAGGTCGGCTTTTAGTCCCACATCGGAAATCGAAATCAATGTAAAATAATGTTTTCTATATAACTAAGTTGGCTTAAAACGAAGAACTTGCCTTAAACTAATGAGTAAGGAAAACAAAGCGGGTGGTGGGAACTGCCCGCCGCGCTAAGCATATTTGTGCGCAAGAATTTTTGGAGGGGTAATAGGCTGGCCGAGTGATGACGCTGCTTACTTCGCAGAACACTCTCGGGCGGGCCTCCCACCGCCAATTCATCGAGTAAAGTATTTCTCAGTGGTTAGAATTAGACAATTAAAACAAGCATTTTTGAGATATTTTTGGGTTCCTTGATGGTCAGTTTTAGATGCTTTTGACATTGCTACTAGAATTAGGCAATTATAATAATCATTAAGTGCTTTTATGAGTTTTGTTTGGGTTCCTTGATGGTCAGTTTTAGATGCTTTTGAAACTGTAGCAATTTAGGATCTGTTTGGGAGGAGATTTTTTAGTGATTACATGAAATAAATATTGAAAGGAACAAACAGGACTCAATTGTGTATTGAACTTATTTTTGGTTTTTTTTTGACGTGCTTTCAATGATAATTAATTGAAATTTTGATTTGGATTGATTGCTACATGGCGTCAAGCAAGTTTGGGTTGATTCAAGAGGTCTTAAGCTTGTTTCATGTTTTAAGATGAATTACTTATAAGAAAAATGTTCAATTTATTTAATAAAAATTTGTCGATCGAGAAAATCATTTATTATTTGACCAATTTGATATATTCGAGTCTTTATGTAATCATAAAGTTGACTCAAAAAAAAATAATCAAAGTTTAATTTGATGCATAATTATAATGGTGTGTATTAGTTTTGTTTAAACCAAAAAAAAATAAAATAAAATTAAATATATTTGATTGATTTGATTCTATTTATTAAAAGAAGTTTTGATGTTTAGTTTTGAAATAAGAGTTATTCATGTTATGATTTTTAGTTTGATTTCTAGAAAAAAAAATTGGATAAACAAAAAATCAAAATGGTAATAGCAAATATCTAATCGTGAATGTCTAAAATGCCATTATTATATATTTGTGTAATTTGGATTGAATTCTCATTTTTTCTTTATATGTTTTGATATTTGAATTATTAAAATTGAACTTTTACTTTTGTCTAAAACTTCAATTAAGCTAAGATTAATCGAGTAAATTGAATTATTTTTATTTCAATTTCATTTATAATTTAGCTAGCTCAAGTTGTATATAATTTGGCTCTATTTATTATGTTTTAACAAATATATCAATCAATCGATCAGAATTAATTGAATGCACACTCCCACTCTTACCATTTGTTTTGAAAACTTGACCATATTGAGTCATGCCTGTGGTTTTTATTTATGTGTATGGGAGACACTACATAGATCTAAGGGGGTATTTATTGAAGTGATTGGACACAACATTGAGATATGATATACTATCTCAAAAGATAGATGCATTATCATTCAATGGACCTAATCACCTAATAAGGACTCCTAAGACATAATGGGTCTTCGAATATACCAGAGATTTTTTTCCCTACTTTAAATAGATGAATAAAACATGGTAAACATGATTCTAAAGTTTCTTATTGGGGCAAACCCCCATAGTTAATTACATCATAAAGAAAGTGAATTCTTTAGGAATACTCTTGATTTAAGTAAGTAATTATTGTCTCCAAAGATTTCAAAGGTAAGACTATTAATAAATTGTCTATGTTTGGAAAATCAAATGGGAAAGATCAAAGGGAGAAGATTTATTATAGAAGCCAAAGAAAATGAGTAGAGAATGCTCAGGATACTAAGAAACCTAGTGAATATTCCAATCTATCATATGATTGGGCCTTATATATTTGAAATTGAAGGGAATTATTTTGTTTGAGTTGAAATTTTATTAGATTACTAGGGCTTATAATCCAACAATACAAGATTTAAAATGAGGGTGAGGATTTATGCTTATAAAAAAAGGAAACAAATCCTAAATCTAGGGAGCTTTGACATAAGGCAATGCATGACCTAATTCTAAGCGAAAGTGGATATACAGTTTACCTCAACAAGAGAAGATAAATTACCCGATTGCTGGACTTATAACCTCTTAAAGTGACAGCCAACTAACTCCTCATACGCTTTAAATCCATGTGGTCTGGTCATATGATTTTGTAAGATAGTTGAATTGTTATTAATTTAGAAAGAGACTAAAATCCTTAAACTTACTCTTTAAGACACTAGAGCATGAGTGATATGAATAATGACTTAATATAATGCAATTTTTTCCAAATTTTATTTGATTTTGATGCTTTAATTTGACAAAGGCTTTGAGATTTTGTATGCCTAAATGCATGTTAAAATGAGTTATGGGCTAAATCAAAAGAAAAAAGGGTGAAGCTCCATTAGTAGGAGTTGCTCTCATAAATCAAGTAGTTCCCATATGTGTAAGGACGGATGCCCTTATTTTGCAAAAGTGATATAATATGATATGCATGGTGTGAGACATATAACATTCAGTTAAGGGGTTGTTAAATCTTTTAGTTATCTTGATTTAATGCATATGTTTTATATGAGCTTATGAGTTATTTAAAACATTAGTTATGAGTTGTAGTTGGGTAAAAGATTTATTTTTTCTTAAGAGCCTAATCGGATCTAGGCCACACATTAAAACATTATTCATAAAGAAACTATGAAGATGCATGCCATTTCTATTGCGCAATTTAAATAAAACATCAATCCATTTTACAACTTCTGCAAAAGAATAATAGTATTTGTGTATCACACACGAAAAGAGAGAAGATGTAATCGAGCTTTACCCTTATACAATCCAGAATATGAAAGAATAATTATAATTATAGATGAATAAATGCTATGAGGGTCTTCTTATCTTCATTCTTCTTTCTTCTTTATATCTTTCTTCATATCTCCTTTGATTTGATTTGCTTGCTTCAAAGGTATCACAGGGCCTCCTAGAACAAGCCTTCTAGCCATTGCTCATCCTATTTCTCAATAACACTAATCCTAATTTCTAATATAAAATTACATTAAAATAAAAAAGTAAAGCTAACTACACCAGCAAAATAAGTATTAGCTAAACACACCATACAACCTAAACAGTTATATGTATAATTTGGACTTAACACCATGCACATAGGTAACCAAGCCCACCTGTCCTAATTTGGATTATGCTCAGGGGCTTAAACAACATGTAAAGAGAGCATTTATATTTATTTTAAGCACCCCTTTAGGATAGTCCCCTGCAAAAAATATGATTAGTCTAATATCGACCTAACATCCAATCTATGAAACATACACCTTAACATGCAATTTAAAATAATACATCATCAAACCAAACATATGTCATACCATGCACCACCTAACATAAAGCTAGAAGTGGTGACTTAGTTATAAGGTGTGTATATTAAAGCTTGTGTGGTATGTCCTAACTAGACATTAATGTTATAATTTTCTAAGTATAAAAAGGGTTTAATCATAAGAGATTGATTTCACTTTAAGTGATTTAATTGATTTAAAAATTTTACTTAATTTTTTCTTTTATATCATTTGATTTATATTTAATAAGTAAGTGTTATAAATAGAAGAAAAAGAGAGGATTACTCTCTTTCATCCCAACTTTAAGTCATTTCTAAAGCATATTAATTAACTCAATTCTTTTTAGTGAATAGTTTATTACATATTTTAAATTAATCCTAAGTTTATGTTCACTTTAAATAATTCTATTCAATGTGAAAGACATCTTAAGATTTACTATCACATGACACATGCCTAACAATTCTTTTCTATCATATGTAACATATATATGATTAAATCTTAACTATACCTACACATACAATATGTTTCTTTTAGTACACTTTGGATGAAAGATGCATAAGCGTATTTTGTTGAAAATGGGATTTTCACTCATTAGCTAAATGCATATTCAAGTGTATGAAAGTTTTAAGGGGATGCTTCGCCATTGTTAAACCAGGGGAGTGAGATAAAGACCTCGTTGGGGCTACTTAAAGTCTTGCACCTGGAATGTCAAGACTAGATATATCCACTAATTTTGAATACACATGAATGTACAAATGACTACAATAATGAAAAATCATGCAAAAGTTATATTTCTTTCAATTGAATTATTTATACATATGAGCTAAAGTTGAAAAATGAGATTTTCATTAATTAGCTAAATGCTTATACAAGTGTATATAAGTTTTAAGCAAGGGCTTCGTCATTGTTAACCAAGGGAGTGAGGTAAAGACTTCCTTTGGGCTACTTAAAGCCCGCGTCTCCAGAATGTCCAGACTAGATATACCCACTATCCTTGAATACATATGAATGTACAAGTGACTATAATAATGAAAAATCATGCAAAAGTTGTATTTCTTTCAATTGAATTATTTAGACATGTGAGCTAAAGTCTTAAAAAGGAGATTTTCATTCATTAGCTAAATGCACATACAAGTGTATAAAAGTTTTAAGCAAGTACTTCGTCATTGTTAACTAGCGGAGTGAGGTAAAGACCTCATTGGGGATACTTAAATCCTTCTGTCCCCAGAATGTCCAAACTAGATATACCCACTATCCTTGAATACACATGAATGTACAAGTGACTACAAGAATGTAAAATCATGCAAAAATTATATTTCTTTCAATTGAATTATTTATACATGTGAGCTAAAGTTCTCTCTAAATTATAACATAGAAATACATAGGAATGAATTCAAATAAATGTTGTGTCTTTTTCAAATGGGCTATACACTTGTTAACATTTTAACTTTATATAAATCCATATAGATTAAAGAAAGAGAACTCCATCGCCAAACATTAACTCCAGTTAAGTAATTTTGCAAAACCAAGCTCCCTAGTGAAAATCTTTTGGTCCTTTGTGAAGTGAATGTGCATTTGAGCGAATCTTAGCCGTTGGATGTGTGTGTCTCCCTTCTCCGAAGGTGTGGGATGATTTTGGAGGCAATCCGAGCTCGGGTGAGCTCGGATCGAACGGAGAAAGATGGATGACATCCGTCTTTCGCCGCTCACGAAGAAGGAAGATCACGGGTCGTGCATTCCGCTTGATCGAAATGGAAGACCATGATCAAATCACTCATTAGATCCCCTGATTTCCTTTCTCTAAATTGTAGATCGAATCATGGTCGTTCAATCTTAGATCAGACAATCCATGGGGATAGCGCATACACCGCAATCTGAGTTAGCGGTGGATGTGACAACTTAAATAGCCAATTCCATTGTGCCATGTGGAAAGCGCGTCGCGTCAGCTGCCACATGGCCCGATGGGATTAAGGCTTTAATTAGGCTTAATTAATCTATTTTAAGGCTGAAACTTTTAAAAATCATAACTAATTCTTAAAAATCCAAAAAATACAAATGAGGACTCATTTTGAAGATATTTCAGAGTAGAATCCATTAAAATTATGATTAATTAATTTAAAATAGTAATTTATGCTTAATTAAAGTTTAATTAAAAATTTAATTAGCATAATTACTCTCTGATTAGTTGTCCAATTAATTTCAAATTTTCTAGAGATATTTTGGGAGATGACCTCTGCCTCCCCTATTTTTCTTAGAATTTATTGGATAGTTAATTAGAGAAATCAATAGATTAAACTTTAATTACTCTCCAACCTTAATTAGTGATAATTAAACAAATTAACAGTGATTTAATTAATTAATTAAGCTCATTATCCTTTGTTAACAGTGAGAAGTCTTAGGGAAGTGGTTTGAGTTCATTCCTTATAATCATTTCATTAAGCCTTTCCATTTATTTCAAGTTAATTAAAAAAGCTTAAATAATTAATTAGTCATTCAATTAACCAATTAAAATAAGAGAGAAACTTTATTTCAGAGCCTAATTGAATGTTTAAAATGACTTAAGGATTTGGATTCAGGCCTTTTCCTTGATCCCTTTCCCTAAGTTAGTTTCACCATTCTAATTAAAACATAATAAAAGAATTTAATCAATTAATCAAAGGCTTAATGAAATTAATTTAAAATCCTTTCATTTACAACCTAACTTTGTTTAATCAATCTTGTGTAGCTCTTTGGGTGTTCAATAACCTAAAGAGAGAGCTAATGAAATTATGATTAGCTCACATGTGTGAGAAAATCATAAAAGTAGTTAAGTGAGCTCCTTAGGCTTAATTAACTATTAATTATGAGCCAATTGTATTAGGCCCCTTTCATTTCTTAGGAGCATTGTCAATTTACTCTTTATGTGATTGCATCTCATATTGGCTCATCATTATTTAGTTAATTAGCTTAAGGTGATGTAGGTAAGGGTTAATTAATGGACTTAATTCATATCTCAATCTAATTAAAACATAAAATCAACCTAATTACTCATCATTAAACCAAATTACCTCACACATGGGGGATAGGATTAGGATTAGCAAATCTCTTTCACATTAACTCAAACCAAACATAAAGATGAAAAATGACATTAAGAAACTTTGGTTCATCTTAAATGAGTTTGTTTAATATGATTGTCCTTATGACTTAGTTGGATTGAATGAAATCACATACTTGTGTTATTTTATTTCCTTCCATTTATGCTAAAAATATTGTATGCCACTTGTATTCATGCATTCATGTCTTTCAAATTAATCAAATAAAAAAATGACTTTCTTTATCTTAATTTGCATGTATTGGCTTAATTAAAAATATGTGTGGCTCGTATCATTATTATATCTCGAATATATTTTTAAAAGTTTATTAATGAATGAATATACATATATATTGTAACTTCAGTTATATATACATAGGAAATACAAGTGAATATAAATTTAGTGTATGAAATAAAGTCTCTTCCTTACATTCATGTGTTGATTTGTATAAGTAAGAATGCTAGCGGGTATATTAGTTTGGACATCCCAGGGATTCACAACTTTAATTAACCTTAAGGAGGTTTCTACCTCGTTCCCTTGGTGTGAAATAATGGCGATGTACCTTCTTGATTTCATTCTTATGCATTTAGATATCAGAATCTATATAGAGCTTTAATTCATTTACACAAAATTAAAAAAAAAAAAAAAATACAATTTTTTTTACATGGCTTTCTATTCTTGTAGTTGTTTATACATCCATATGTATTTAAGGATATCGGGTATATTAGTCTGGACATCCCAGGGACGCACGGCTTTAAGTAGCCCTAGGGAGGTTCCTACCTCATTCCCTTGGTGTAGAACAATGGTAACGTACTTACTTAAAACTTTTATTCATATGAATGTGTACTTAGCTAATGAATGAAAACCCCCCTTTTCTATTAAAAAAAAGACATGCATTCATACTTTGTTTAATTGGTTGAGTCGATTAGTCATGTGATTTAATGTTCTTTTCTTATGCTTTTGCATAAGAATTTAGATTGAGCTTTAAATCAATATGACAAAATTATTTGACCAAATGAAACATTAATCCCAAATACATTTACTCACATTCATCATTTAAGTTTGCTAAGATACAAATTGCATGTATAGCTATGGTTAGGATTTAATCATATGCATGATATACATGATGGAAAAAAATGAACAAACATGTGCTATGTGATAGTAATTCATTCCAACTAATCTTAAGATGTCTTTATTATTGAATGAGTTTTTTTAAAGTGAACCTAAACTTAGGACTAATTAAAACATGTAATAAGTCATTCATTAAAGGAAATTAATTAACTAATTTGCTTTAGATGTGACTTAAGGTAGGGATAAAAGAGAGTGATCCTTTCTTTCTTTCTCTTTATAACACTTAGTTGTTGAGTGTAGGTTAAGTGAAACAAAAGAAAACATTAAGTTAAATTTATAAATTAATTAAACCATTTAAAGTGAAACCATCCTTCATAATTAAATGTCCTTCATACTTAGAAAATCTTAACTTTAAAGCTAAGCTAGGACATACCACTGTTGACCTCACTTTTGGAGTGAGCTCTTAACCTCCTCTTCTTAGACTTAGGAATCTTATAGAACTAAGAACTCCTTAGTCATAAGACACTTCTAATGATTATGTGAACACTTAACTTAAGCCTAGAGACTTAGAAGTGTTAATCATAAGATTAGGCTATGCTTTAGGGCTTAAGGAAATTACATATCCCATAGCCTAAACCCAATCTATATACACTTTCTCAAATCAAACCCATATTCAGTTCTCAAACCAAATCTCAAATTCAAATTCAAATTCCAAATCTAATTTCAAAATTTGACTCCAAATGATTGAAACTCAAGATCAAATTAAGACCCTTTCCTAAGCCATATGAACCACATTCATAAGCTTACAAAACTCCTTTAGATCAAATCAAACTTGATCGATCTCTTTATAAATCAATTATTCTTTCATTTATATTCACAAATATAAATGAAATCCAAATTCAAATGACCAAAATTATATCAAAAATCAAATCCAAACTCAATCTAAGCCCTTTAAGATAATTCTTTGGACTTAGCCAAATTCTATCCAAACCAAGTCAAAACTAATGGATTTTATCTCAAATCAATCATTCATTTGATCATTTATCCAAATATAAATAAAACCTATAATCATCAAACCAAATTCAAGTCAACCCAATTTAAGCCTAACTTAGCCCTTTTGACTTAAAACTTTCAATTGAGCCAAAACCTATTGGACTCCAAATTGATTACCGTTGAATTTATATTTCAATCCAGGGCTCATATATAAGTTCAACTAAACTTGAATCAAACCAAAACCGAACCAATTGACCCACTTAGGTCCACTTGGCCCAAAGTGACATAAAGGACTCATTTGAACCAACTTCCAATCCAACCTAAATTGGATTGAACCAAGCTCACGAAAACCTTCCACTATGATTATTGATCACCCTAAAGTGATCAATTACAATCAATTGGGTCAAACCAAGTCAAGTTAGTCATTTGAACAAGTCAACCCTTAGCCCAAATGAACCAAAATTAACCAAAACTCATTCGACACCGAATTGATTGAAACCAATGATTTGAATTAAACCAAAATCAATATTTAAATATGTCTTGACCACCAATTGAGCCAAACCAAGCCCAATTGGCCATTTGATCCAAGTTGACCCAAATAGGCCTAAAGGATCAAATTGGGTCAAATCATGATCTAACCCAAATTGATTGCAACCAATGGCTCAAGTTCATTTCAAATTGATTATTGAATTTGATCAAAGTCATAATTAAACCCAATTTGATCAATCAAACCCAATTGGTCAACTTGACCCAACCTAGCCCAAATTAGTCTAAAGGGTCAATTTAGCCTAAATCCAAATTAAATCCAAATTAATTCAAATCAAAGATCACATTCATATTAAATTAGCCAATTGAACATGAATCAACCCATGACCCAAGCTAATTTGGCCAATTTTGGTCAAATGGGTCAATTTGACCCAATATGACCCATATGACCCAAATTGTGCCAAATCCCTTGAAACCAAGCCAAGACCCATTGGGGGCTGATCAAACCCAACCTAAACCCATTTGGGATCAGCCCAAAATCAACCCACCCCAATTAAACCCCTCATGGATCCTCTCCCACATAGGATTCCATCCAACCTCATTTAATTCTCCCCAATCCATGCACTTAACTCCTCCCCAACATTTGCATTGAATAGAGCTGATCATATGGCAGCAAGAGAGGACTTTGGAGCAAAAATTCAAAGTCATCAATCAATCCATCATCCATCTGAACCACCCCAAGCAAGATGACAATCAATTTGGAGCCAAAAAATTAAAAAAAGGAGTGTATTTTCGGCTATTATAAAAGGAAGGAGAAATGAGACTTTAGATCTCTTCCTCCCACCATTATTTAGCCCCCAAAAGCTCCCCAAAGCAAAAAAAAAACCCATCCCCCACCTCTTTGAGCCATTTTTGAGCTCAAAAATACAAATAGTTGCTTTTCTGGCGAGACGACGGTAAACATCAAAGAAGATGACGTTGTAAAGGGAGGCAAGGGTTAAAGATCATTCCAAATCTTCTTCACATATATAGGAGTTTACTTGGATCTTCACCGCCACCGAAAACCATCCTCGGCGAGGTAAATTTTGCCAAACTTTAGTCGACCTTAGGATTTCTCGTATTTTGTGTTAATTTTCTTGGGATTTTAGGAATTTTCCCTAGATTATCCTGCATTTTTTTACTTTAAATCATCCTAACTAGAAAATAGAATTTTTTCGGTATAAATCCACTTGAAAATGAGTCCATTCGGACAAGTTTTTGCTTAGAAAACCCTATTTTTCCCTAAAAAAAACCTATTTTTACTGTTCACCGCCGGTGGGCTACAGCCATCGTCCGATCCCATGGTTTACGAGATTGGACGGCTTGGATCATGCGATCTGGGCCTTTGGATCGCCTGATGCGATTTGGATCGTTCGATTGTGCAGTTCGCACGATCAGACAGCTCAGATCGCGCGCACCTCTGGATTGTGTGATCTGATCTACGATCGAATGGTCCAGAGCGAGCCGTGGATCACTTTTCATGGGTTGACCGGTCTTCCCGCCCAACGGCTGACGTCAGCGCCGCACGTATGTTTTTTATTTAAAAAAATTAATTTAAATTAAGTGAAACTTCAAAATTTCATAGAAAATAAAATACATAAGCAAAAATTGCAAACAAGGACTCCTTAGATTCATCTTTTTGAGAGGAATCCAACAAACCTAAAATCCCCAAATTTCACTAAGTATTTTGAGCCTAATTTAAGTATTAGTAAAAATTAAATTTTATTAATTAAACTAATAATATATGCCAGATTAAGTTGAAATTTTCAAAGATTGAAACTAAAGTTAAAACAAACCTACCATAATAATTTCAAATGAAAAAAGCTTCTACATTGGGAGAAATTAAATTTTGAAGTTCAGAGTGTCCATTTTAATAAGATAAATCAAATAAAAATTCAGAAATTTACAAAAATATTTAAAAATAGCTTAAATCACTTCAATTGACATCTAGGACTCTTAAAAAAATAATGTGATCTTTTGAATCCTAATGAACCCCAAACAAATACTTAAGAGTAAAGTTTAATCAATTAAGGAGTTTATTAGAATATATTCTAAAAATAATTAAATATCAAATCAAAATCAGAAATGAAGTAGCACCTAAGCAATCATTAATCAAACCTCAAATAAAAAAAAATATCATTCTTAGATGAAATTAAATTAAATATGATTAAACCTATTTAAATCAATAAAACTCAATTAAACTATTAAATCATAAATCAAACTTAAAATTCAACAAATCTAAGAAACTTTAACATGGGTCAAACTAGTATAACTAAACCTACACTAAGCATGGAGTCTTAATCATATGAAACTCCTTAATGAAGATAAATAAACTAAAACTAATTAATCACTATATAAATTAAAAAAAAATCAAATTATTTAACAAACCAATTCAACATAATCATTTGATATTAATCAAATTAAACCAAATAAAGTTAAAGTAAACTTAATTAACATATGATTAAATAACATCCATTTGGAATAAGATAATTAATTAGCCATTAATACATAAACCTAACAACTAAATCAAACATGAATGAAATCTAATGAACATAATAAATGAAGAAAATCAAACCTAACTATGATTATGAATAATCAAGTTTAATTGAAATAAAAATAAATAATTAAATCACTTAATCTAATCAAATGATAATAACAATAATCCTTTAATCAAATCAAACTTAAGTAAAAAATTTAACTAAATCAAATCACTCACATGTGAGAAATTAAGTCATTAATCTCTAATCAAATAAGCCCTTAATTAATCTAATGATTTAAAAATTTAATTACCCTTAATCAAACTTAATTTATCAAACATCTAATTAATGCAAACTTAATGAATTAATCCATCATCTTAATTAATCAAATTAATTTATAAATTACATTAAAGCTAACTTAAAATTAAATTTAAATCAAACCCAATTTTAATAATTAATCACACCCCTCAAGTAATTAAATTAATCAACAATCATGTTACATGTTAAACCTAAGCTTAATCAAACATAATCAAAATGCAATTAAATACTAATTAAAACCTAAATTAAACCTAAATTATTAAGTCATTAATTACATCATTAAGAGTTAAATAAATCTTTATTTAATTTAATAATTAACTTAAACACACTCCTTAGTTAAAATAATTACCCTTAAGCTAATCTAATTGAATAAACACCTAATTAATGCAAACTTAATAAATTAATCCACCATCTTAATAAACTAAATTAACTTTATAAATCAGATTAAAGTTAATTAAAATCAAACACTTAATTAATCTACTAATTAATTTGATCACACATCTTAAATGAGGTAATTAGTCAATCAAATTAATCATATTGAACTTAAACTTAATCAAACATAAATGCAATTAAATATTAATCAAAACCTAAATTAAACTTAAATTATTAAGTCATTAATTACATCATTGATCTAAACAAATATGAAATCAAATTGAAAATTAAACAAATCTTTATAATTAACATAAATACACTTCTTAATTAAACTAATTACATAATCATATTGAACCTAAGCAAACCCATAGACTAATAAAGCTAATCAAATCAAATTAAATCAAATTAAATTAAATTAAGAAAGACTCTCATCAATTTAATATGCAATCAAATCAAATCTCATTCAACCTACTTAAATAAGATAGACTAATTAACTATCCAATCCATGAAATCAAAATGCAAACTAAACTTTGATAAACATGACAAATGGATGAGATTAAAAGATAAAATCCTAATTATAAGGAATCAAACTCAATTAAAATTAAAATAAAATCTCAATTAATCTAATCTGATCAAACTACAAATGAATGAACCATAATCAAATCAAATAAGCATAAAATTAAGTCACATAACCATAATCAAAGAAAATAATTAAATATTAATTTAAAAAGATATTGAATTATCACGATTTAATTAAACCAAAATATCTAATCTAAAATTAATTAATCAAAAATACATGAATTTAAATAAACTTAAACTTCATTAAAAATTAAGGATATTGAATTATCAAGATGCAATTAAACTAAAATATCAAAATCAAAATCAATCAATCAAATACTTAAACAAACTCAAATCCTAAATTCTAAATCAAATCAAATAAATCAAATCAAATGAATTACACAAATTCAAATGGGCTAATTAAGATACTTAAGGACCTTAATTAGACTCTTTAGGAGTTAGGATATAGAATAGGGTGAGTTCTGTCTACAAATGGAATTCACTCTACTCTTCATTCTTGAAAATCTAAACATCATTTTAACCAAATAAAAGTGAAATAAAAATAAAAAAATAAATCATTAAATCATTTAAACTGAAATTACCCAAAGGTAAAATTTAAATAAATTGAAACTTAAACTAAAGAAGCATAGTAAAGTCTTGCCACACAAGCCTTAAATACACACAATAGAATACTAAGTCACCACTTTTAGTGCTAAGTTAGGGCATTGTATGTATGATGTTGTGTTTTGTTTTATGATGTAATATTTTAGACTAGATGTTAGGGTGTATGCCTCGTAGACTGGATGGTAGACTGTTATTAGCCTAATCATATTTTCTGCAAGGGGTTGTGCTTAAGGGGCAGCTGTAATAAAAATATAAATGTGTTTGCTGTGCATGTTGCTTAGCCCTTAAGCATAACTCATGTTAGGACAAGTGGGCTTGATTACCCATGTGTGGGGTGTTAAGTCTAAATTATTCATATAACTGCTTGGGTTGTATGGTATGTTTAGCTAGCATTTATTTTGCAAGTGTAGCTAGATTTACTTTTCATATTTTTGATGTTATTTTGCATTAAGAATTAGGATTAGTATTATGAGGGATTAGGATGAGCAATCGCTAGAAGGTTTAGTCCATGGGGTGCCCTGTGATGCCTTTGGAGCAAATCAAATCAAAAGAGAGAGAAGGAAGAAATGAAGAAAAAAAGACCCCCATAACATGTATTATTTTTTTTGTAATTCAGGTTGTATAATGGTAGAGCTCGGCTACCCATCTTTTTTTTTCTCATTTTGTGGTGTACGACGGAACCCGATTGCACTGGCTTTTTATTCTTTTACGATAGTCTATAAAATTATTTGATATTGTGTTTAGATTGCGCATTAGAATAGCATGCTTTCATAATTTTTTTATGATTGATGCTTGAATGTGTGGCCTGGATGTAGTAGGCTCTTAGGATGAAATTAATTTTTCTACCCCAATTAATAACTCATAGCTAAAATTTTAAAATAACTCATAACATCACATAAAAGCCTATGAATTAAATCAAGATAATAGAATTTTCAGCGACCCCTTTGCTGGATGAATGAATATATAATATCATGCATGTCATATTATTCCACTCTTGTTAAGAGGGGGCCTCCATCTTTGCCAGAGAATAAAGGCTTAACTTGTGAGAGCCTTTGATGGAAGAACACCTCTTTCTCTCTTGATTTGACCCATAATCAATTTCTCATGCATTTAGGCATACAAAATCTCATAGCTTGTGTCAAAATAAAGAGTTCAAAAGAATAAAATAAATTTGATAAAATTTGCATTAGATTAAGTCATGGTTTCATATCACTCATGCTCTAGTCTCTTAGGGAGTGAGTTTAAGGACTTAGTATCCTTTCTAAATAAACAACATCCTAGCCATCTTACAAAGCATAAGACTTGCCTACATGGATTTAAAGCGTAGAGGGAGTTAGCTGGCTGCCACTCCAGGTAGTTATAAGTCCAGCAGTTGGGTGGTTTATTCTCTTTTGTGGAGATAAACTATATACCCATTTTTACCTTAGATTTAGGTTGTGCTTCAGCCCTCGCCAAAGATCCCTAGATTTAGGGTCTGAGGTAGATGTTTCCTTCGGGCTACAAGAATAAAACCCCACCTCTTAGGCATTTTCACAATCTTATGTTGTGAAATTATATGTCCTAGCAATCTAATAAAATGTCAACTCAAATAATTAACTCTCTTCAATTTCAAAAATATAAAGCCCAATTATAGGGTAGATTAGAATGCTGACTAGGCTTCTTAGTATCAAGAGCATTTCCTACTTTCTCCCTATGGATTCCAAAAATAAGTCTTCTCCATGATCTATCCCATTTTATTTTCTAAAATAGCCAATCCTTTGATAGTTTTAACCTTGAAATCTTTGGAGACGTTAATTGTCTACTTTAATCGAGAGTATTCTTAAGGGATTTCTATTTCTTAAGATGAAATTAACTATGGGGGCTTGCCTTCAGAGGGAACTTAATAAACCTGGCTTAAAATAAACCTTACTTTACTTTTCCATGTAAAGTAGGGGAAAGATCTTTGGTATATTCGAAGACCCATCATACTTTAGGAGTCCTTATTAGGTGATTAAGTCTATTATAGGGTGGTAATTTCTATCTTTCGAGATAGTATATCATTCCTTAATGTCATACCCGATCACTTCAATAAGTACCCCCTAAGATCTGCGTGGTATCCCATATCCTCTCAAAAATAAACACCACAGATTTTTCTAGTGACTCCGCTGGGGATAGTTCCTCTCTCCATCTTTCACAGACAATTATTGTCTCTAAGCATCGATAGTAGACTTATATTTTATATAGGCCCAAGACTATCATTCTTTCTGTTGGCACTTAGCTTATTTCATCCGTAGGCAAAGCTCGCCAACATTCTTTAGGTTTTAAGTCCTCACTCCGTGTAGGTCTTAAAATCCCTATTGGGTTCGCCCAATAGGTGAAAATTAAAATTAATCAAATAAAGGAGATGACCAAAATTAAGAATCTCTTCACTGTCCTGATGGTGAGATAAGGTTCATCCCATGAACAATAAGAAAATAAAACTCTTCTACAAAATAACATGTCTTTCCAAAAGCACTTTTTCAAAATCCACATAATAAGAGATCTTTACACAAAAAATTGTATGAAATTTTCAAAAAGGCATAAAACAAATATAATCAAACCTCATTTAACAAATCCTATGATTGTTATAAGGAGGTTCTTTAAAAAAAAATCAAAATCAACCATTTTTAATGTCTCTCTAAAAAACACATTTTCTTTGGAAATAGCTATCCCCATCCCACACACTCAAATTTGTTGGATGGAGATGATATTTTTGAATTAAATTATAATATAAAATTGAAACTCCACTTAGTATACTTCACAATGGAGTTGAAGTTTCCCCTCTTTTTGAAAAGCAATAAATCATACACATATAAAAGAGAAGTCAATACATATTTGAACCCCCCCCACTTGACATACCCAAGTTTGTCAAATGGAGTTCCCCTTCCCTTGGAGAAGGTAGAGCAAATTGAGTTCTATTTGTATTTGTCTAATAAAACTCCTTCTTGCGAAAGTATTGGACTTCAAAACACATTAGGAGCTCATTTGACATAACCAAGTATATCAAATGAGAACCCTCTTTTTGAAAATTATAAGAACAAATTGAACTCCATTTAACATGCCTAAGTTTGTTAAATGAGTTCTTTTTCTTTCAAAAATCATAAGCACATTTGACTTTCACTTAACATACCAAATTTGTTAAGTGACAGTTTCATTTTCAAAAATTATAAACTCATTTGACTTTCTCTTAACATACCAAATTTGTTAAGTGAGAGTTTCATTTTCAAAAATTATAAACACATTTAACTTTCACTTAACATAACAAATTTGCTAAGTGAGAGTTTCATTTTCAAAATCATAGACACATTTAACTTTCACTTAACATATCAAAATTGTTAAGTGAGAGTTTTATTTTTATTTTTTTAAAATCATAAATATATTTAGCTTTCACTTAACATACCAAATTTGTTAAGTGAGAGTTTCATTTTAAAAATCACAATCACATTTGACTTTCATTTAACATACCAAATACATCAAGTGAGAGTTTCATTTTCAAAATCACAATCCCATTTGACTTTTACTTAGCATACCAAATTTGTTAAGCGAGAGTTTCATTTTCAAAAATCATAAGCACATTTGACTTTCGCTTAACATACCAAATTTTTTAAGTGAAAGTTTCATTTTCAAAATCATAAACACATTTGACTTTCACTTAACATACCAAATTTGTTAAGTGAGGGTCTCTTTTCAACACACATTTGATCCCTATTTTAACATAACAAACATATCTCAAACATATTTGGGGCTTTCATTTAACATACCAAATTTGTTAGATGGGACTCCCATCTTCAAACAAAAGCAAATTTATCTCACAATCACATTTGACTTTCACTTAGCATACCAAATTTGTTAAGTGAAAGTCTCATCATCAAGCACAAATCAAACATATGTGGCCTCTACTTAACATACCAAATTTGTTAAGTAAGAAGCCCCATTTTCAAATCAAAATATGACATAATCAAATCTTAACAAGCAAAAATATTTCAAATATATAATCACAACCCCTTCTTAGCATACCGAAATTTGCTAAGTAAAGGTCTTTCAAACTATCAATATTTTCAAACAAGATGCTTAAAACATAAATATCTCCAAAAAAATCTCTCCTCAAATTTTAGAACCCCACCCGACGTACCTAAATCGGTTGAGTATGAGCTCTAAATTGAAATCAAATGGCAAAGACTCTCCTCAATATCCAAATCTCTCTAACGAACCCCACTTAACATATTTGAATTATTGAGTGTGGGTTCAAAATTTCAAACTTCTATTACTTGTGTGGAATAAATATTAAGAAAGAAATCTGATACAAGTTATATTTTCAAAAATGCAGACATACAGCTTAGATCAGCTAGTGCAGTCTTTACAGTTTTCACACATGGAGGCTCAGAAGTACGTGTTTACTTTTTCTTTCGGGATGGATTTGGCCTTGGATCGGACCAGTCTCCCGCAGACCGACTTTGCCCACCTCATTCATTTTGGCCGAGGTTTTGAGGGGGCTAGGATCACTTGTGTGGTGGAGGCGGCGCGATCATCCAGTTGAGATGCTATCGACTCGAGTTTTCTCCAAGAGGAAGGGCGTGGTAGTTCTAGCAATTGCAGTTCAGTCTTGACTTTCGGTGGTTCCACTACGCCCCACGTCTAGCACCCACTCTTTGGTTCCTTCCAAGCGGAAGGCTACCTTATCTTCAGGGATAGTCTCCCTCACCTATGAGGTTGGGTCTAGTTCTCGTGTTTCCCCTCCTAGTAAGACTCCATGCCGCAATCAGTACTGCAAGATCAAGCGACATCATGATCGCATAACCAAGGAGCTAAAGGCAGCTTCCCAGTCTACAATAGAGGAGTTACCTAGGATAGTATCTCCTCTTATCATAGAGAACAAGTTTCACCCTCTCTCTTATTTTGATGGAGAGGAAGACATTAGGAGGATCTCAGTTTCACCTCCGCCCACAGTTCATTTTGAGGCTCCTATCAATTATAGGGGAAGTTCATATGTTAGCCTCAGATCAGTTCTGCGCCGAGTTGGCGAAGCTTACGAACGATCAGAGTCCGGAGCTCAATTTGATTTACGTTCTATCATCCCTCATAGTGTAGGCAGACACATCAGATAGGAGAGGGCTAGGGAGGCCCGAGTATCAGTACAAATTACTAGTAGAGAGAGACGTATGTACGCCAACAGTCGGCGACCTCAACCCTCATGGACTTTCTCGATCGGCATGTTACCCGCACTGATTATACTGATAGAATTCTACTGACGGGTACTACCTACCATAGGAGAGGAGCTCCTGCTGAGAGAAAGCTAGTGTTTCCTCCACCACACCGATCCACTCCTCGCCCACCATCACCTGTTTAGGTCTTGCCATCTACCGTGCCTACAAAGGCACATAAGACAACATCTAGGGAGAAGAAAGCCTCATTGGTGATCATGCCAAAGGGTCCCACTTCTACTCCACCAGGTGAGGCGAGTTCCCCTACTCGACTTCCTACTTCAATCTTGGTGAAGAAGGAGTGGCAACCCCACAGCGTCATGGTCACACCACCACAACCACCACCATCAGAGGTAGTGACTACAACAGCCATAGAAGGGGAAGAGGATAGCTCTGCAGTCCCCATGGCAGTAGATCTCCCCAGGGAAACCACTCCACCCATGAGCAGCCACGAGCATGTCTCTTCCAACAGTCATGACCCTCCCAGAGCTAGCACTCTTGTAATAGGCGCTGTTAAATGTATCTCCGTCAGTGAGCACAACCCCTCCACCAATAAGCGGTAAGTATTTATCCTTGCACGATTAGACTGCTCTTTAGATGAGATCATCGCTCAGTACTTTGCTGAGAAAAGGGAACTCTTCAGGAGCGATTGCTCTGATGAAGAGGATGCTAGGGTCAATTTTGATCTAGACAAGGATGATCTCTTGGAGGACTCAACGGAAGTCCATTTGGCCGACATTAGGGGTTCCCTCTTTAGGGATCAGCATAACCAGGAGGGTGTTGTAGTTGAAGAAGAAGACATAGCTCATTCAACCCAACACCTTTGTCAATAACTGAGGTAGAGAGATGAGCATATCAGTAAGATGGAGAAAATAGTTGAAGACTTGTTAGCAGTAGTCCTATCACTTCAAGGTCAAGCTCCATCAGTACAGCCTACTCCCTTAAAGGCTGACCACCCTGGGTTGTTGCATGTTTTGGATCAGCCCAAGAGTACATCTCATTTGGACAAGGATAGTGACAATTTGGATAGGAAGGTCACGGATAGTACCTCCATACCTGAAAGAGATATAAAGCATATGGTGGAACAACAAGTGAAGGAAGTGTTGGCGCAAGCTTGATGTGGCTCATCTGTTCCAAAGGGTATACCTTACCCAGAGGAATTTGATGTATTCCAATATCCCAAGGGTTTTGTGCCACCATCCTTCAAGATCTTTGATGACAGTGGAAACCCTAGGCAGCTGTGGTGTTTATTTTTGAGACTGTGGGACACCATACAGATCTTAGGGTGTACTTATTAAAGTGATCAAGTACGATATTAAGGAATGATGTACCATCTCAAAAGATAGAAATCACCATCCTATAATGGACCTAATCACCTAATAAGGACTCCTATGATGATGGTCTTGAATATACCGGAGATCTTTCCCCACTTTATATGAAAAATTAAAGTAGGGTTTATTTTAAGCCGGGTTCATTAAGTTCCCTATGGAGGTAAGCACCCATAGTTAATTACATCCTAAGGAATGAGAATTCTTTAAGAATACTCTCAATTAAAGTAAATAGTTATGATCTCTAAAGATTTCAAGGTTAAGACTATCAAAGGATTGGCTATTTTAGAAAATCAAATGTGATAGATCAAGGAGAAGACTTATTTTTGGAATCCAAAGGAAGAAAGTAAGAAATGCTCATGATACTAGGAAGCATAGTGAGCATTCCAATCTACCTTATAATTGGGCTTTATATTTTTAAAATTGAAGAGAGTTAATTATTTGAGTTGACATTTTTTTAGATTGCTAAAGCTTATAATTTCACAACATAAGATTGTAGAAATACCTAGGATGTGAGGATTTATGCTTGTAGCCCGAAGGAAATAGCTACCTCAGATTCCTAAACTAAGGAGCCTTGGTACAAAATAAAGGCATGACCTAAATCTAAGATGAAAATTGGTATATGATTTACCTCCATAAGAGAGAATAAACAACCCGACTGCTGGATTTATTATCGCCTCGAGTGGCAGCCAGCTAACTCCTCCTACACTTTAAATCTATGTAGGCAAGTCTTATGCTTTGTAAGATGGCTAGGCTATTGTTCATTTAGAAAGGAGACTAAGTCTAAGAGACTAGAGCATGAGTGGTATGAATCCATGACTTAATCTAATGTAAATTTTATCAAATTTATTTGATTCTTTTGAATTTTTTGTTTTGACACAGGCTATGAGATTTTGTATGCCTAAATGCATGAGAATTTGATTGTGGGCCAAATCAAGAGAGAAAGGTGTGTTCTTCCACCAAAAGCTCTCATAAGTTAAGCCTTCATTCTCTGGCAAAGATGGGAGTCCCCTCTTAACAAGAGTAAAATAATATGACATGCATGATATTATACATTCATCCATCTAGCTATGGGGTTGCTAAAAATTTTATTATCTTGATTTAATTTCTAGGCTTTTATGCGAGGTTATGAGCTGTTTTAAAATTTTAGTTATTAGTTATTAGTGGGATAAAAAATTTTATTTTATCTTAAGAGCCTACCGCATCCAGGTCACACATTCAAGCATCAATCATAAAGAAACTATGAAAAATATGCTATTCTAATGCGCAATCTAAACACAACATCAAATAATTTTATAGACAACCGTAAAAGAATAAAAGGCTAGTGTGGTCGGGTTTCGCTGTACACCCCGAAAAGAGAAAAAAATGGGTAGCCGAGCTCTACCCTTATACAACCCGGATTACAAAAAAAATAGTTATGGGGGTCTTCTTTTCTTCATTTCTTCTTTCTCTTTCTTTTGATTTGATTTGCTCCAAAGGCATCATAGGGCACCCTAAGGACTAAGCCTTCTGGCCACTGCTCATCCTAATCCCCCATAACACTAATCCTAATTTCTAATGCAAAATTACATCAAAAATAGGAAAAGTAAATCTAGCTACACCTGCAAAATAAATGTTAGCTAAACTCACCATACAACCCAGGCAGTTATATGAATAATTTGGACTTAGCACCCAGCACATGGGTAACCAAGCCCACCTATCCTAACATGGGTCATGCTTAGGGGCTAAGAAACCTGCATAGCAAAAGTATTTATATTTTTATTACAGTGGCCCCTTAAGCACAACCCCCTGCAAAAATATGATTAGGCTAATAATAACCTAACATCCAGTCTACGAAACATACACCCTAACATCCAATCTAAAATATTACATCACAAAACAACACACACCATCATACATATAATGCCCTAGCTTAGCACTAGAAGTGGTGACTTAGTATTCTAAAGTGTATGCTTAAGGCTTGTGTGGCAAGGCTTTATTAGGCTTCTTTAGTTTAAGTTTCACTTTGGAGTTTGAATTTGTTTAAATTTTACCTTTAGGTGATTTTAATTTAAATGATTTAATGATTTATTTTTTATTTTTATTTCACTTTTATTTGGTTAAAATGATGTTTAGGTTTTCAAGAATGAAGAGTAGAGTGAATTCCATTTGTAGATGAAACTCACCCTATTCTACATCCTAATTCCTAAAGAATCTAACTAAGGTCCTTAAGTATCTTAATTAGCCCATTTAAATTTGTGTAATTGATTTGATTTGATTTATTTGACTTGATTTAGAATTTAGAATTTGAGTTTGTTGACGATTGATTTTGGATGAAGTTTAATTGCATCTTGATAATTCAATATCCTTAATATCTACTGAAGTTTAAGTTTGTTTAAGTTTATGTGTTTTTAGTTGATTAATTTTAGATTAGATGTGTTGATTTAATTAAATCTTGATAATTCAATATCCTTTTAAATTAATATCTAATTCTTTTTTTTGATTGTGGTTATGTGACTTAACTTTATGTTTATTTAATTTGATTGTGGTTCATTTATTTATAGTTTGATCAGATTAGATTAATTGAGATTTTATTTTTATTTTAATTGGGTTTGATTCTTTGTAATTAGGATTTTATTTTTTAATCACATCCATTTGTCATGTTCATCAAAGTTTGGTTTGTATTTTGATTTCATACTTTGGATAGTTGATTAGTTTATCTTATTTAAGTGGGTTGAATGAGATTTGATTCGATTACATATTAAATTGATGAGTCTTTCTTAATTTAATTTAATTTGATTTAGTTTGATTTGCTTAACTTTATTGGTCTATGGGTTTGCTTAGGTTCAATGTGATTATGCGATTAGTTTAATTAATAAGTGTATTTATGTTAATTATAAAAATTAGTTTAATTTTCAATTTGGTTTCATATTTGTTTAGACTAATGATGTAATTAATGACTTAATAATTTAGGTTTGATTTAGGTTTTGATTAGCATTTAATTGCATTTATGTTTGATTAAGCTTAGGTTTAATATGATTAATTTAAGTAACTTAATTATTTTATTTAAAAGGTGTGATTAATTATTAAATTAAATAAAGATTTGTTTAATTTTTAATTTGATTTCATATTTATTTAGGTTAATGATATAATTAGTGAGTTAATGATTTAAGTTTGAATTAGGATTTAATTAGCATTTAATTTCATTTTATGTTTGATTAAGCTTAAGTTTAATATGATTAATTTAATTGACTTAATTAGTTTATTTAATAGGTATGATTAAATTAATTAGTAGATTAATTAAGTGTTTGATTTGAATTAATTTTAATGTGATTTATAAAATTAATTTGGTTTGTTAAGATGATGGATTAAATTAGATGTGAATTAAGTTTTGATAAGGGTAATTAAATTAGATTAATTAAAGGTTTGTTTAATTAGAGTTTAAAGACTTAATGATTTAGGTTTAATGTAGGTTTTAATTAGTATTTAATTACATCTTAATTATGTTTGATTAAGCTTAGGTTTAATATGATTAATTTGATTAACTTAATTAGTTTACTTGAGGGATGTGATTATTAAATTTAATTAGGGATTTGATTTAAGCTTAATTTTAGAGTTATCTTTAATGTAACTTTTTTAAATTAATTTGATTAATTAAGATAATGGATTAATTTATCAAGTTTGCATTAATTAGATTAAGGGGTTATTGTTTTTACCATCATTGTTGTTAAGTGAATTAATTGCTTATTTCATTTCAATTAAGTTTGATTATTTATTTAGAGTTTTATTTGATTTGACTCATTTATTATGTTTGTTTGATTTCATTAACATGTTTGATTTAGTTATTAGGTTGGAATATTTAATGGTTAATTAATTATCTTATTCCAAATGGATGTGATTTAATCATATGTTAATTAAGTTTACTTTTAATTTTATTTAGTTTAATTCGATTAGTATCAAATGATTATGTTGAATTGGTTTATTAATCAATTTAATTTTTTAGTTTATTTAATGATTAATTAGTTTCAGTTGATTTATGCTCATTAAGGGGTTTCATATTATTAAGATTCCATGTTTAGTGTAGGTTTAGTTATACTAGTTTCACCCATGTTAAATTTTCCTAGATTTATTTGATTTTAAGTTTGATTTAAGATTTAATCATTTAATTGAGTTTTATTAACTTAAATAGGTTTAATCATATTTAATTTAATTTCCTCTAAGGATGATATTATTCTGATTTGAGGTTTGATTAATGATTGCTTAAGTGTTATTTCATTTCTGATTTTGATTTGATATTAAATTATTTTTAGATTATGTTTTAATTAACTTCTTAATTGATTAAACTTTAATCTTAAGTGTTTGTTTGGGGTTCATTAGGGTTCAGAAATCACATTATTTTCTTGAGAGTCCTAGATGTCAGTTGAAGTAATTTAAGCCATTTTGAAGATTTTTGTAAATTTTTGAATTTATATTTGATTTATTTTATTAAAATGAACAATCTGAACTTTAAAATTTAATTTCTCCCAATCCAGAAATCCTTTTCACTTGAAATTTTATGATAGGTGTTTCCTAACTTTAATTTCAATTTCTGAAAGTTTCAACTTAATATAATATATATTTTTAGTTTAATTAATGAAATTTGTGTTTCACTAAAACTTAAATTAAGCTCAAAATACTCAATAAAATTTGGGGATTTTAGGTTTATTGGATTTCTCTCGAAAAGATGAATCCAACGAGCCATTGTTTGCAATTTTTAGTTAAGTATTTTATTTCTTATGAATTTTTGAAGTTTTAGGTGATTTAAATTAATTTTTTTTTAAAAAGGAAAATATGGCAGCGCTGACGTCAGCCGTTGGGCTGGAAGGGAAAACGACCCATGGCTCTCTCTGGACCGTCTAATCACAGATCGGACGATCTAGATCATATCGCGTGATCCAGAGGCTAGGATCGCCCGATCGGTGCGTGATCTGAGCCGTCCGATTGCGTGAACCACGTGATCAGACGGTCCATATCGCATCAGACGGTCCACACGTGATTCAAGTCGTCCGATCCGGCGAACCACGGGATCGGACGGCGGTTGTAGCCCGCCAGATGGTGAACAGTGTTTTCAGCCCTTTTTTTGAGAAAAATGAGGGTTTCTAAGCCAAAAGTTATCCAAATGGACTTATTTTTACGTCGGCTCACACCAAAAAAAAATTCTATTTTCTAATTGGATGATTTAAAGTAAAACATGCGAGATATTCGAGGGGAAATTCCTAAAATCGCAAGAAAATTAATACAAAATGCATGTAATCCTAAGGCCGGCTATGGTGTGGCGAAATTTACCTCGTCGGGGATGGTTTTCGACGATGGTGAAGATCTGAGCGAACTTCTAGGTATGTGAGAAAATTTTGGAATGATCTTTAACCCTTTCCTTCCTTCGGAATGTCGGCTTCTCTGATGTTTACCATCGCCTCACCGGAAGAGCAATTATTTATATTTTTGAGCTCAAAAATGGCTCAAAGAGGTGGGGGATGGATTCTTTTTTTTTTTAACTTTGGGGAGCTTTTAGAGGCTGAATGGTGGTGGGAGGAAGAGATCTAAAGCCTCATCTCCTCCTCCTTTTATAATGGCTGAAAATCCATCCTCTTTTTAAATTTTTTTGGCTCCAAGTTGATTGTCATCTTGCTTGGGTGGTTGGGATGGATGATAGATTGATTGAAGACTTCAGATTTTTGCTCCAAAGTTCTCTATTGCTGCCATATGATCAGTCCTATTCAATGCAAATGTTGGGGATGAGTTAAGTGCATGTGATGGGGGATAATTAAATGAGGTTGGGTGGAATCCTATGTGGGAGAGGATCCATGAGGGGTTTAAATAGGTTGGGTTGATTTTGGGTTGATTCCAAATGAGTTTGGGTCGGGTTTGATCAGCCCCTGATGGGTAATGGCTTGGTTTCAAGAGATTTGGCCCAATTTAGGTCATATGGGTCATATTGGGTAAAATTGACCAATTTGACCAAAAAAGTCATTGGGTTGATTCATGTTCAGCTAATTGATGAATGTGGTCTTTGGTTTGAATTAATTTGGATTGAATTTGGATTTAGGCCAAATTGACCTTTTAGGCCAATTTGGGCTGGGTTGGGTCAAGTTGACCAATTGGGCTTGATTAATCAAATTGGGTTTAATTATAGCTTTGGTCAAGTTCAATAATTAATTTGGAATGAACTTGAGCTATTGGTTGCAATCAATTTGGGTTAGATCATGATTTGACCCAATTTGGTCCTTTAGGCCAATTTGGGTCAACTTGGATCAAATGGCCAATTGGGCTTGGTTTGGCTCAATTGGTGGAAATTCATCATCCTAGGGTAATCAACAATCACGGTGGAAGATTTTGGTGAGCTTGGTTCAATCCAATTTGGGTTGCATTGGAAGTTGGCTCAAATGGGTCCTTTAAGTGACTTTGGGTCAACTGGACCTAAGTGGGTCAATTGGTTTGGTTTTGGTTTGATTCGAGTTTAGTTGAACTTATATGTGAGCCCTAGATTGGAATATAAATTCAACAAAAATCAATTTGGAGTCTAAGAGATTTTGGCTCATTTGAAAAATTTAAGTCAAAAGGGCTAGGTTGGGTTTGACTTGGGTTGGTTTCAATTTGATTCAATGATTGTAGGTTTCATTTATATTTGGGTAGATAATTGAATGAATGATTGATTCAAGAGAAAATTCATTAGTTTTGACTTGATTTAGATAGAATTTGGCTAAGCCTAATGAGTAGGCTTAAAGAGTTTAGATTGAGTTTGGATTTGATTTTCGATATAGTTTTGATAATTTGAATTTAGATTTTATTTATATTTGTGAATATAAATAAAGGAATAATTAATTTATAAAGAGATCAATTAAGTTTTATTTGATCTAAGGGGAGTTTTGGCTAAGCTTATGAATGTGGTTCATATGGGTTAGTTAGGATCTTAAGATTTGAATTTGATTTTGGGTTTCAATCACTTGGAGTCAAATTTGAAATTAGATTTGGAATTTAAATTTGAATTTGAGATTTGGTTTGAGAATTGAATCTGGGTTTGATTTGAGAAAGTGTATCTAGATTAGGTTTTGATTATAGGATGGGTAATTTTCTTAAGCCCTAAGGCATAGCCTAATCTTATGATTAATACTTCTAAGTCTCTAGGCTTAGGTTAAGTGCTCACTTAATCACTAGAAATGTTTTATGATTAAGGAGTTCTTAGTGTCTAGAAGAGTCCTAAGTCTAGGAAGAGAGGTTAAGAGCTCACTACAAAAGTGAGGTCAACAGCAGCATATAGCACACTTTAGAGGTGACTGTTATAACACCGGAGGTAGTGATGCACTTCTCTTCTGACTCTTTGTTAGTAGTTTGTCAAGGATTGCATTTGATTGGTATGATGAACTGCTCAATAGTTCAGTGAAGATTTTTGCTGAGTTGGAGCTCCTCTTTATCAAGAGGTTTGCTGGAGCCCAACAAAGGGTAATCAGGTGACCTCGGTCCAACAAAATCTGAATCTATGTTGATTATATTCTCGTGGTGAAACACGAGTATGAAATGAATCACGTTCGAATAATATGCTATAGAAATTCTTCTCAAGAATATTCACGGCCCGGTTGCTTTCATGCTCAAGGGATTTACAATCAAAACTTTTGAGAAATTAATCAACGGATAAGCTATGGGGAAGCCAAAGCTTATCTTTTCAAGACCAATCGTTCAAGCCCAAGCCACAGAAAACATTTGAGAAGAAGCCAGGGGTAGTAGTGTTAGTAGATAAAGGGAAGCAACTAGCCAGAGCTCAATATGAGAGACCTCATGCACATCAGCCTCCATTGCCACCTCATCTACCACCACCAAAGATACCCACCACCACAACTATCACGGCCGCCTCCTCCATAATATACTGAGCAGCGGTACTCATATCCACCACTAGATAGCTATTACCCACCTATTTTTATTGATAGATTGAATAAGCCATATTCATTCAAGAGGGATGCAGTTAGGAAGATCTTTAAGAATATCTTAAAGAAACCTGACTTCCAATTACCTGAGCCCAAGAGGCCGGAAGATGTGGGCAAGAGTAATGATCCTAATTATTGCCCCTACCACCGCATGGTTAGTCATGTCTTAGAGGATTGTGTCACCTTTAAGGACTGGCTTGAGCATAGCTACAAGTCAGGAGCTATTGTTATCCCCAAGGAATACTTATTAGAACAACCCTCCAGTTCTATCAGAGTAATTCTTGGGGATATTTGCAATTCTCTTAAGACAAAAGAAGGTTGAGATATTACTTTATCTCGAACCTCTAAAAAAGTGGTCACTGAGATCAAGAAGCTTTTTTTACAGGTGCCTGAAGCAACTCAAACCTCCAACACCAAGGAAGGTTTGCAAGTTGCCAAAGAAAACTTGAAGAAGGTGTCAGCCCAGCAGCAGCCTACCTTATTTGTTCGGGATAGCATAATAGCACAACCATCATCTGAGCTCAACACTCCATCCACTGTTGCAGCTACTACTTCTTCCTCCACTCGCTCCTCTTTTGTCAATAGAAACGTTGTATCAGCAGACAAGGACACTATACCCCTTTCCCCACTTACTTTATTAGATTTCTATCATGTACCTCTATTTAAGAAGAAATCAATGAAGACAGCTTTCACTTACATCTTGTTCACTTCTGATACTCTAGATTTTATTCCTCTCGAAAACTCTCCAAGTCTACAAAATAATAATGATAACTATAGTTTCGATCATCCCTCTTCTGATTTAGAAATAAATTTTTCATTCCTGAAGCATTTGGGTTCACCCATCGAGATTGATTTGGAGTCATCTGACTCTGATGATCCTATGGGAGAAGCTATAGGTGAACTTGATGAGAAGGTAGAACTTTCCACTAAATCATCTCATGAAGTCACTGAAGTTAACCTCCACAGTGGCCAAGTTCTACCTCCTAGGGTAGCACCTTAAGATAAGGGTAAGCAAATCATTGGTTCTAAAGAACAGATAGCACCTCCAAAGGATGCTCCACCCATGGATATGCTTGTGGAGGATCCTGACTACAATATCAAACATCTCTGTCAGAACTAAGTTAAGTATATATGACACCTTTATGTTATCTAGATAGATGAGGGAATCTCTAATCAAGGCTCTTCTTGATCTAGATATGCTTTATGACGCTACCTTGAGGAAGCTCACGTTGAGGACACTCTAGGAGTTACATTCGGTGATGAAGACTTGCTTCTATGAAGGACCAAGCACAACCCCCCTATTTACATTACAGTGGATATTGGAAGATACATGATATCCAGAGTTCTTATTGACCAGGGTGCATCAGTGAATATTATGAGTCTAAAAACCCTCGCTTACTTGAGGATTGACATCTCCAAACTTTCAAAAGAGGAGATGATGTTGAGAGGATTCAATGAACAAGGCGAGAGGGCTTTATTCTTTATAGTGTTGCCATTAAAAGTAGATGATTGGAAGACTACCACCAAGTTTCATATTATAGACTCAGATACATCTTTTAATGCTTTGCTTGGGAGACTATGGAAACATGAGAATAACATGGTTCCATCCTCTCTACACCAGTGCATGAAGTTCATGAGGGGTGGGATTGAATACTGCATCAAAGGAGATCTTAAGTCATTCAAAGTTTATGAGGTTGGAATATGTGAGGATACGACCTACTATCTCCTTCAAAATCAACAAGTATATTCTCGTGAACTTGGAGAAATTCAAAAATAAAAGAAAAAGAAAAGGAAAAAAGGAAAGAAAAAAGAAAAAGAAAAAGAAAATGAAAAAGCAAAAGAAAAAGAAAAGAAAAAAGGAAATGAGAAAGAAAACAAAAGGGAGCGAGAAATAGAATTGGAGGAGAAAGTAGAGCCTGACATTAGATTCCACCCACAGTTCGTTACTCCATTCGAGCATATGGGTAGGATGAATCGACCTCCACCAGGCAGAGGAAGAGGCAGATCCAGAGACATGCCTAGGGATGGAAGACCTCATTATTGGCCACCCAATAGGAGTTATGTCCCTACTACAAGGACTACACTTATTATCTATATAGACTTATAATATAGTTCAGAGGATGAGTCATATATGATTAGTATGCTAGCTAGCACTTCTAGATAATAGATCCCCATGCTAATGACAATTGAGCCAAACAGTGATGAAGACCGGGCTCCTAAGCAAAGCATAAGTGTATCCAATTCTATATGTGAAACAATGAGCAATCAATTGGGAACTTTAGCTCTAACCCCACTTTCCTCACAAAAAGTTGAGGGTTTAATAGTTAAAGACACCCCTAAGTCTTCCACAAATGTAAAGGTGCATAAGTTCTTTCTTGGAGCATCATCCTCAAGTCAAGAAGCTGATGTAGAACTCGAGGATGATTCATAAAAAGATTTAATAGAATTACCTTTTGATTGGTACTTGCCTTGTGTTCTAAATTTAGAAAAGAAAATATTAATTCTACATGCTTGGTCTAAACATAGGTCAAATTACTTTGAAAGGTTATGAGACAACAACTGTAGACATTCACAATCAAGACGGATTGATTCGATGGGTCGATGATGATGAATTATGCTCATCACCAACCATTTAGAATCTGATAAGTTCTTTTCAAATCATGCTGACTCATATGAGGAGGTGTTCTTAGAAACTTCAGATGATCCAATTGACTTTGAAGTCAAGGATGCACCGCCAGAGTTCGAAGAGGAGATTAGATCAACTATTGACAAGCTTAAAGAAACCAACCTAAGAATTGAAGAAGATCCATACCCAACATATATTAGTGCTCTATTGAATGAAAAAGAAACTAATGATTTAGTGAAGCTATTGACTGAGTTTAAGAATTACTTTGCATGGAGTTATGAAGAGATGCCCGGTCTATTTCCTGACATAACAGTCCAAACTAGTAATATAACCTAATGCTAACCCTATCAAGCAGGCTCCTAGATGCATGCAATTAGACATTGAACAGCAGGTCACATCTGAGATCAAGAAATTGATTGATGCTGGCTTTATTAGGGAAGAAAAATATCCTACCTGGTTGGCCAGTGTTATCCCGCTTAAGAAAAAGAATGGCCAAATTCGCATATGCGTTGATTTTAGGGATCTGAATAAGGCATGTCCTAAGGATGAATTTCCACTTCCTATACTAGAATTAATGGTGGACATTGCCTCATCTCATGCAGTATTCTCCTTTATGGATGAGTCATCTGGCTGCAACCAAATTAAGATGGCCTTAGAGGATGAAAGAAACACTACCTTTCGAACCCCGATCGAAATTTATTATTATAAGGTCATGCCTTTCGGCCTTAAAAATGCCGGCGCCACATACTAGTGGGCCATGACTTGAATCTTCGATGAACTCATTCATCATCAAGTTGAATGCTACGTCGATGATCTCGTTGTCAAAAGCAAAGAAAAGGAAGACCATCTCTTGGACTTGAGAGTAGTTTTCGAACGGTTAAGATAATACAACCTCAAAATGAACCCACTGAAGTGTGCATTTGGAGTAGCTTCAGGAAAATTCCTTAGGTTTGTTGTTCAATACCGTGGAATAAAAATTGATCCAGAGAAGATCAAAGTTATCTTAGAAATGCCACCCACTAAAATCCTAATACAATTCAGGTCATTCCAAGGGCGGTTTGCATATTTAAGATGCTTCATTTCCAACTTATCAGGAAGATGCCAACCATTCTCAGCACTTGTTAAAAAGTATGCCAAGTTCAAATGAGATGACAGGTGCCAGCATGCTTTCAAATACATCGAGCAATATCTGATGATGCCGCTAGTCCTAGCAGCCCTTATCCAGGGTAAGCTGCTCATATTATATATTGCTGCATTAGACGACTCCCTTGGTGTTTTGTTGGCTTAAATCAATGATGAAGGGAATGAGAATGCTCTTTATTATCTCAGTCATGATCTAATCCCTACTGAGGCAAACTATCCACCTATTGAAAATCACTGCCTAGCTTTAATATTTGCATCCTAAAAGCTACGGCACTACATGCTTTCTCATAAGTTGAACTTGATCTCTAGAGTCAATCCACTATAATATCTCATGACATGATCAACCTTATCTGGACAGTTGGCGCTTTGGTCCATGGTTTTATCTCAGTTTAACATAATATTCGTACCCCTCCGTGTCGTAAAAGGACAAGCACTTGTGGATTTTAGCATCACATCCACTCCCTGCTGACTCTCCGCATAACGATGATCTCCCCGATGAACAAATCATGAACTTAGGGGGTACTAATGCTCACTGCTGGGAGATGTACTTTGATGGTGCAGCTCCCTCTCAAAGAGAAAAAGAACCACAATTTACAATCCCAGGGAAGGCATGGGTAGGAATAGTTCTCCTAACTTCGAACCGTGATGTGATGAGATTTTCATATCATCTATCTAATCAATGCACCAATAACGAAGCCAAATATGATGCTCTAATTACCAGTATGGAGTTAGTCATTACACTACGCATCCAGAGTATCAACATATTTGGAGATTCTCAGTTAGTCATCAACTAAATCACTTGGTCCTACAAAGTTCTAAAACCTAAACTCCATCATTATCATAAGTACACTATGGAGTTATTGGCCCTAATCCTAGAGGTTATCATTTACAAAATTCCTCGAGGAGAAAATGCAGTAGCAGATACATTAGCCAAGCTTGCCAAAGAGTTGGCATGTCCGAAAGATGAGTCCATTCCAATAAGGGTCCAAAATAGATAAGTCTTGTCCCTTATTTATGCTGAACTCATCAAGAAATTTTCTCTTGAAGGGGAGGTTGTCGTTGCCAAAAAAAGATGAGGAGTCAAATTGGTGGCAACCATTCATAGATTATTTAAATATAGACAAACTACCTCAAGAGAAATCACTAGCACACCAGGTGAAGCAGAGAGCCCTTTCCTATGCTCTCGTAGGCGGCACCTTGTACCGGCAGTCCTTCGATCATATATGGTTACGTTATCTAGACAAACACGGAGCCCGTAGAATCGTGAGCAAGGTACACTCAGGGTTATGTGGAGCACACCAATCCGGTTCAAAGATGAAAGCCAAGATTAAGAGACTAGGATACTACTGGCCTTCAATGATCACAGACTACATATACGTAGCTAGAAGATGCCACCAATGTCAGGTACACGGTGTGATCCTACATCAACCACCCAACATTCTACATCCGACACTGGCCTCATGACCATTTGAGTGTTGGGGTACTGACATTGTTGGTCCAATCGATCCTCCTTCTTCCAAAGGTCATCGATTCATTCTAGCTGCTACTGACTACTTTTCCAAGTGGGCGGAGGCAATCCCACTTAGAGATGTCACAGCTCGGCATGTGCTCCAGTTTTTTAGGAACCATATCATATATAGATTCGAGGTACCTTGATGAATTATATTCGATAATAGTACTGCATTCAATAACACTAAAATCAACAGCTTTGCTCCGAGACATATCATAGATTGGAGATATTTTATCATCTACTACCCAAGGGCAAATGGGTTTGCAGAAGCCTTCAATAAAACTCTCATTCAAATACTGAAGAAGACACTAGATGACATCAAATGATGATGGCATGAGCAGTTAGTTAAAGCCTTGTGGGCCTACCGTACCACATACAGAACTCCAACTCAATCTACCCCTTTCTCTCTTGATTTGGCCCATAATCAAATTCTCATGCATTTAGGCATACAAAATCCCATAGCTTGTGTCAAAATAAAGAGTCCAAAAGAATCAAATAAATTTGATAAAATTTGCATTAGATTAAGTCATGGTTTCATACCACTCATGTTCTAGTCTCTTAGGGAGTGAGTTTAAGGACTTGGTCTTCTTTCTAAATAAACAACAGCCTAGCCATCTTGCAAATCATAAGACTTGCCTACATGGATTTAATGCGTAGGAGGAGTTAGCTGGCTACCACTCCAGGTGGCTATAAGGCCATCAGTCGAGTGGCTTATTCCCTCTTGTGGAGGTAAATCATATACCCATTTTTCCTTAGATTTAGGTCATGCTTCAGCCCTCACCAAAGCTCCCTAGATTTAGGATCTGAGGTAGCTATTTCCTTCAGGCTAAAAGCATAAATCCTCACATCTTAGGCATTTCCACAATCTTATGTTGTGGAATTATAAGACCTAGCAATCTAATAAAATGTCAACTCAAATAATTAACTCTCAATTTCAAAATATAAAGCCCAATAGATTAGAAATGCTCACTAGCTTCAAGTATCATGAGCATTTCCTACTTTCTCCTTTTGGATTCCAAAAATAAGTCTTCTCCTTGATCTATCCCATTTGATTTTCTAAAATAGCCAATCCTTTGATAGTCTTAACCTTGAAATCTTTGGAGACCCTAATTGTCTACTTTAATCGAGAGTATTCTTAAGTAATTCTCATTCTTTATGATGTAATTAACTATGGGGGCTTACCTCGATAGGGAACTTAATGAACCCGGCTTAAAATAAACCCTTCTTTGCTTTTTCATGTAAAGTAGGAGAAAGATCTCTAGTATATTCGAAGACCCATCATGCCTTAGGGGTCCTTATTAGGTGATTAGGTTTATTATAGGGTGGTGATTTCTATCTTTCAAGATAGTATATCATTCCTTAATGTCGTACCTGATCACTTCAATAAGTACCTCTTAAGATCTGCGTGGTGTCTCACATCCTCTCAAAACTAAACACCACAATCATATAAGTCTTAACACACACATTAGATTATGTCACAACTTCTAGCTTTATGTTAGGGTGATGTATGGTTTGATGTATGCTTATTTTGTGATGTATTGCTGTAAACTAGATATTAGGGTGTATGTTTAGAATTGGATGTTATGCTGATTAAATTTAATCATATTTTATGCAGGAGATTATGCTTAAGGGGCGCTTAAAATAAATATAAATGCTCTCTTTTGTAGGTTGCTTAACCCCTAAGCATAATCTACATTAGGACATGTATACTTAGTTACTCATGTGTAGGGTGTTAAGTCCAAATTATTCATATAGTTGTTTGGGTTGTATGGTGTGTTTAGCTAATACTTATTTTGTAGGTGTAGTTAGATTTACTTTTCAATTCTTTTAATGTAATTGTGCATTAGGAATTTGGTTAAGTGTTATGGGGGTTAAGGATGAACATTGGCCAGAAGGTTTAATCCTGGGGTGACATGTGATGCCTAGAAGCCTACCAAATCAAATAGAGCAAATCAAATGAAGAAATGTAGGGAGCATGAAGACTTGAAGATCCCCCATAACACTTACCATTTATAATTTATAATTATTCTTTCATATACCGGGTTGTATAAAGGTAGAGCTCGGCTACCCACATTTTTCTTTTCGGGTTGTACGGTGGTACCCGACCGCACTGGCCTGTTATTCTTTCACATTGATGTTACAAATTATTTGATGATTTGTTACACTACGTAATAGAAATGACATGTATTTTTTTAGTTTCTTCATATATGATGATTTAATGTGTGGCCTGGATCTATTTAGGCTCTTAGAAAAAAATAAATTTTCTACCACAACTACAACTCATCATTAAACTTTTAAAATAACTCATAACCTCATATAAAGCCTAAGCATTAAATCAAGATAATAAAATATTTAGCAACCCCTTAGCTGGATGTTGTATGCTTAATATTAAATATGTCATTTTGTTTCACTCTTGCTAAGAGAGGGTTTCCATCTTTGCTAGATAGGGAAAAGGCTTGACCTTTGAGAGCCTATGATGGAAAACACCTCTTTCTTTTTTAATTTAGCCCATAACCCATTTCATCATGCATTTAGGCATATAAAATCCTATAGCCTATGTCAAAATAAAAAGTCCAAAATTAAATAAAATTTTATAAAATTTGCATTAGACTAAGCCATTATTCATACCACTCATGCTCTAGTCTCTTAGGGAGTGAGTTTAAGGACTTTAATTTTCATTCTAAATAATAACAACCTAGTCATCTTGCAAAACATATGACTTGACCACTGTTGGTTAATAAATTTCTATAGAGGAGTCGCCTTCAAATCTGTGGGGAGAAATGAAAGAGGCAACACCTATATAAAAATTCATCTTTTTATGATGCCACGCAGATCCGTAGATGTACTTATTTAGATGATCAGATACATCATTAAGAAAATAGTGTACTATCTCGAAAGATAAAAGTCACTACCCTTTAATGAAACCAATCACCTCAATAAGGACTCCTAAGGATGACGAGTTTGCATATGTACCAAAGATTCTTCCTTTACTTTACATGAAAAAGTAAAGCAGGGTTTATTTTAAATTAGGTTCGTTAAGTTTTCTACAGGGGCAAGCCCCCATAGTTAATTACATCCTAAGGGATGGGATCCCTTAGGAAAACTCATGATTAAGATAAATGATCATTGTCTTTGAAGATTTCAATAGGAAGGACTATCAATCGATTTGTTTATGTTTGAAGATGAAATTGGATTGATCAAAAAGAGGGAGTTATTATCGAAGCCAAAATGGAAGATAAGTAGGAGATGCCCACGATGCTAGGAAACCTAGCGAGCATCTCAAACTATCTTATAGTCGGGCTTTACATTTTAGAAATTGATTTAGTTTATTTGAGTTGCTTTTTTTATTAGAAATTTAGGACTCAAAATTACTTAACACAAGATTAAGGAAATGCCTAAGAGGTGAGGAATTTTGCTTATGGCCCATAAAGGGGAGAAGCAACCTTAGAACCTAAATTTAGGAAGCTTCAGTGAGAGCCGAAAACACAACCTAAATCTAAGGCAAAAAATAGGTAATTTGTTTGCCTCTATAAGAGAGGATAAACCACTCGATAATTTGGACTTACAACCGCCTGGGGGTGGCTGCCAATTAACTCCTCATACAATTTTAAATAGATGTAGGCAAGTCTTTATGCTTATGCAAGATAGCTAGGATATTTTTATTTAGAAAGAGACTAAATCCTTAAACTCACACCCTAAAGAGACTAGATCATGTAAAGGGACATGCTTCAAATGACCTAAATCTAATGCATTTCAAATTTCATTTTGTTTCATTTTAAAAAATTATTTTTGACTTAGGATAATAGGATTTTTATGACTAATGCATGAGAAAGAAGATTATTGGCCAAAATCAACGAGAAGGGAGGAGGTTAGTTTCCACCATGGCCCTCAAAGGTCAAGCTGAGTTCTCTAGCAAAGGTGAAAGCCCTCCAATCAAGAGTGAAATAAGATACATATGTGCATGATATTATAAAGAAATGCTCATTCTGCTAAGGGGTTGCTAATTCTTTTATCTTAATTTAAACCTAAGCTTTAGGTGAGGTTATGAGTTGCTTAATTTTAATTTGAGTTATTAAGTTAGGTAAAAGATTTTTTTTCTTAAAGAGCCTAATCCACATCCATGCCATACATAAAGCAAAGAAGAAACTAGGAAAATCATGCCACTTAATGCAAAAGATAAACAAATCATTAATCAATTTATAAAGCTAATCACAAAAAGAATAAATGACTGTTGTGGTCGGGCACCACCGTACAAACCTAAAAATATCAAATATGGGTAGCCGAGCTCTACCCTTATACAACCTGGATTACAAATGAATTAAATTACAATTAAAAAAAAGGAATTCATTATTATGGGGGTCTTCAAGCTTTATTCTTCTTTCTTCTTTCTTCTTTTCTTCTTTGGTTCCTTCATTTGGATGGTTGGAAGATGGATGCTCCAAGGCTTCACATGGTACATAAGATAGGATCTTATGACCAATGCTCATCCTAATCCCATAACAATCATTCCAAAAATCCTAATTATACAAATTTTTACATGAAAAGGAAAAGTGAAAATCTAACTAACACATGCAAAATAAAAGTTAGCTAAATCACACCACACAAATCCCAAGCATGTATATTGGACTTATCACCCCACACATGGGTGACTAAGTCCACCTGGCCTATTGATTATGCTTAGGGATATAAAGAACCTGCAAGCAAGAAGCAGTTATATTTTTATTTATGATAACGCCTTAAGTCCCTCAGAAAAGAACAAGACTAAGACGCTACCATTCATTCTACGAGCATACTCCCTAACATCCAAAATAAAATATATCACAAAATAAAATATAACATCAAACCATGCACCGACCTAACCTAAGGCTAGAAGTGGTAACTTAGGCTAATGTGTGTGCTTTGAAGGCTTATGTGGCATGCTTAGCTATGGCTTTAGGTTCAAATTTTCTAAGTGTAAAGAACATGTTCAATTTATAGGAGAATTTCATTTAAGTTGTTTAAGTGTTTTGGGTTGATTTCATTTCATGTTTTCATTTGGCTTAGGTGAAACCTTTATTAAGTTATGAAGAGAGGGAAAGAGAAGAGAACTTCTCTTTCCTTCCCTAACCTTAAGTAATTTTCTAAAGTAGGTTCATATTTTAATTTTATTTAGGTGAATATTTTGATTACATATTTTAATCAATCCTAAGTTTAGATAAACTCTAAATAAACCTATTCAATAAGAAAGACATTTTAAGATTAAATGAAATGAATCAAAATTCACATAACACACATTACTTCATTTCTTTCCCAACATATATATGTATATAACATGCATATGGATGGACCCTAAGCATATCTATACATGCAAATGAGAGTAGTTAACACACTTTATGATGCATGCTAAGTAATCCATTTAGAAAATTTAGAAGTTGAATATGCATGATTTTTTTTAAAGTAGAAAAGGTTTTCCTTATCCAAAATTTCACATACATACATGAGAGTAAGAAATGCATAAGTGAGTACAACACCATTGATAACCAGAGGTGCAAGGTACAAGATCTACTTAGGGCTACTTAAAGCCTCGCAACCTTAGGGTTGTCCAGACTAATATACCACTTTCCTTAAATACAAACATGTATATAAAAGAAATGAAATAGAAAAGAAAAATACAAAAATTGTTAAATGAATTCATCTTTCTTTTATGCAATTTATGCATGCAAGTATATGCAACCTTTCTTAGGTGAGAGCATAGGGATGAATAGGCTATGGAATTAAGTAAGTGTTGGGTTCTTTTCAAATGAACCCTAAATCTTACTAACTCATATTCAAAATTATACCAACATAAGAAAGAAAGGAAACCTTTGCTAAACATGCTTTTATAATCCATCACATGCAAGCTTATAATTAAAATATAAGTAGCACACTTTCAGATTTAATATTTGATTTATGTATTTTTGAAAATAATTTGGATTTAGTAGTAATAATAGTTACTCATATTTCTACTTTAGCCAACATATGCAAATTTGACATAAAGTAAACATATATTTTTTTTAAAATTTAAGAAATGAAATTATGAATGTATGAAATCACATGGCATACAACTTAACATGTTAGGAAAGATCCAAAATAATGAAAGCATGTAAACAAACTTACTTTACTTAAATCCTAAAGACATTCTTATTGAATAAAAAAATTTGGAATAAATCAAAATGAATTCAAAGTAATTTTTATTTAGTTTGAAGTTTGATTTAATTTTGAAAAGGTGAGATGAGTTTGCTGTTCCTAACCCATTCCCACATATGTTTTGTATTTTTGTTTAATTTTTAGATAATCAGTTTTATTTTTATGCATTGATTAGGTTAAGGTATGAATTAAGTGGCTTAATTAGCCCTTACATACACCACCTTAGACGAATTAACTAAATAATTATGAGCCAATAAGATGACATTAAAACCCATAAGAAATTTAAACTTACAATGCACCTAATAATGAAAAGGCCTAATGCAATTTGGCTCACAATTAAAAGTTAATTAAGCTAAGAGGTTTAGCTTATGTACTTTCAAAACACCCTTTCATACTTATAAAAGGGGTTTTAATTTCCTTAATTAAACTTAGGCTATTAAACACCTAAGCATCTACCCAAAGTAGATTAATTAAGTTCTAGAACTTTTTAGAATTTTGAAAATTGATTAAGGGATATGAATTAATTATTAAAAGGGAGATTAAGGAGAGAAGAGGGGGTTTAGGGAACAGCTTAGGAAAAATACCCCAAAATTATTATATAAACCTCATATTTATTGGATCTGACCTTAATCAACCCTAATCGTAGGGTAAATCCACTAATCATACCCTAATTAAGCTTAATTACAAGAGAAGGGTAATTAAGGAAACCATATGCAATTACTCTAATTAAGCCTTCAATGAATCCCAAAAAAATTAGTGGAGATATAGGTCATCCCCTAAAACTTATCCAAGAAATTTGGGGTTAATCAGAGGCCAAATCAAAGAGTAATTAGTAAAATACACTTTCCAATAAAACCCAAATTCACAATTCTCATCATCTAATTTTAAAATGTTTTAAGTTTAATTAATCCATGGGCTTTATTTTATATGGGAATTATTTGAATTTTTTGAAGATTATGAATTAATTAAGCATTTTTAATTAACCCCAAGTAATCTCTAGCTCATGACGCAACGCTGGTGCAATCATGCTTTACATCGCCGAGGGACAACTGTCACCTCATAAATGTGGTGGCACACGCATATTTTACCGTCCAATCAAAGATTGGACGACTGAGGATTCCCCCGTGATTTATAAAGAATAATTAGATTTCTAAAGGTGCTAAATAATCTCAGCCGTCCATCTAAAATGCGCGGATAGACGGTTGAGATGAGTCAAGTTCTTCCCCTTGATCAATAGAGATCGTCCATGATCAAGGGGAAGATCCAAGCTCGATTTAGCATGGATTCACACTGAAATCAACCCACACCATCTAGAGACAGAGAGTGGCAAATCCAACGGTCAAAATTCAATGAGGTGAAAATTTCTTTCACAAAGCACCACACCACATTGAGTTTAGTGATCGAAAAATTTCATACCTCACTGAAGGTGATCATCGGCACTCGAGATCGATGAGGTAGCTTCGTCTGGTGGAGACGAAGCCATGTTGAAATTTCTAGGCCTTGGATTGAGTGGCTTGCTTTATGGACCAATACCACTTGAAGATCCTTGTGGCTTTGATTCAATTGCTCTCTCCTGCTAGACCCAAATGGAAGCCAAGGAGCCTGATTGGCCCTGGGTGAAGAAGAGGAATTGGGTGGAAATCAAGTGTAGAAGAAGTTCGCAATTCACTCTACCTCCCCTGTTTCTCACTATTCAAAAGCTGAGAAGAAGAAAATAGGAAGAGCTCTAGGAGACTTAGGATCAATCCCCAATGGCTCCAATGACTTCCCATTCTTCAATCGACCTTGAGTGTATGAAAATAGAAGTGAATTAGGGGGAGTATATCTCCCCCTTGAAGGATCGGACGACCGACAATGTCCATGCCATTTTGATCCAATTAATGAGATTGAAGAGTTTGTTTTAACAATTTTGAGTGTGAACATGGTCAATTTGATCCAAGGAATGGATTGCCAACCTCCCATGTGCTTGAATTGAGCTTGAGAGGGAGTTTGAAAATTGATTTTTAGGTTAAGGGGTCGAGTTTGGTCTAGGGACCAAATGGGCTGACCCAAACCCATTGGGTTGGGTGCACCACTCATCACTAAGTCTCCTTGAGCTTTTAGGAAAGCCTCAAGTGATTGTGAAGAGGGTATGACCAAATTACCCATGTGTTAGACCAAAATTTGTTCTATGGCCTAGGGGTGGAATGGTCATTTTGCTATTTTTCTACTTTGAATATGTTGGGTATGTGGAGAAACTAGGTTTGGCCAAGTTTAATTGGATTTGAAATCCATTTGGTATGGTTTGGCTCATGTTGACCCATTTAGGTCAAAATGGGTCAACTTGGGTCAAATTGACCAATATGTCAAATTGGGTCAAACCAAGGGTTGGGTCAAGCTCATATGACTATTTGAAATATTTTGGTTGCTTTGGTTCAATTCAATTAGGTATATATTTGGTTTTGGCTCATATGACTTCATTTAGGTCAAATGGGTTAAGTTGACCTATTTGACCCATTTGACCTATTTGAGGTAGGTCAAGGGTAGGTGTAGGTTTGGTTAGTCATATGGAGTGGATTGATATCTTTATTTCCAATCAATTTGGGTTAAGTTCAATTTTTAGCTCAACATGACCCCTTCTGGTTATGTTGGGTCTAAGGTCAATTGTGGTCTAGTTGGCCAATTGAGCCTTTAGTCAAGTTCCATAATTGATTTGGAATGGACTTGACCCATTGGTTCCAATTAATTTGTCTTAGATCAAGTTTTGACATATTTTGGCCTTTTAGATCAAAAATGGGCCAACTTGGGTCAAGTGGGCCAATTGGGCTAGGTTAGGCTCAAATGTTGGCTTGGTCAAGTTTAAACATAGGTCATGAGTGAACTTAGATCAATGGTTTCAATCAATTTGTCCTATGGTAGAATTTGGCTATGTTAGGTTTCATTTTGGGTTAAATGTTGACTAGGTCAACCCTTATGTTTGACTTATTTTGACCCAATTTGATTGATTGATCATCCCATGATGATTGTTGATCATGATGAGAGGGATATATGAGGTTGGTTCAATCCAATTTGGTTTGGATCAAAAGTTAGCTCATAGGGATACTTTAGGTCACTTTGGGTCAAGTAAGCCTAAGTGAGTCAAATGGCTTGGTTGAAGCTTGATTTGAAGTTGATTGATCTTGTATATGGACTTATGATTGAAATATAAATCCATTTACAAGTGATTTGAAGTCAAATGGGTTTTGATCCATTTAAAAAATTCATATTCAATGGAAGAATATGAAAGGGTTTTGGGTTTGATTTTTGAATTAGGTTTTGATTGAGTGATTGAAGTTTGGGTTTATATATGAGCTCATGATTGTAGGGTTGATTGAATCATGAGAGAAAATCAAGGGTTTGGCTTGATTTGAAAGTGATTTGGCTAAATTCAAGATTTTGGCTTGAAAGGCTTATATTTGATTTTGAGTGGATTTGATTTTGATTTTTGTAATAGGTTTTGATTGTTTGAATATATATTTCATTTATATATGTGAATATAAATGAGAATATAAATGGATCATGAGAAAATTTCAAGGATTTGAAGTGGTTTAATCATGATTTGGGTTAAATCCATTAAAGGGAATTTAAAGGATTTAAGAAAATGTTTAAAATGAAATTTAATTTTTGAATTGGATTGGATTGATTTATATTTATATTTCATTTATATATGAGAACATAAATGAGGATATAAATAAGTTTTGAGAAAATCCCATGAGTTTGAAATGGTTTGATCAAAGTTTAGGTTAAATCCATTAAAGGGAATTTAAAGGATTTAAGGAAAATTTTAAGGATTTTAAATTGAAATTTAATTTTTGTATTGGATTTGATTGATTTATATTTATATTTCATTTATATATGAGATTATAAATGAAGATATAAATAAGTTTTGAGAAAATCCAATGAGTTTGAAGTGATTTGATTAAGGTTTAGAGTTGATTTTGGCTAAGTCCTTTATTGGAAAATTAAAGGGACTTAAGAAAATTTCATGAATTGATTTTGAATTTTGAATTTGATTTGATAGATTTGAATTTATATTTTATTTATATATGTGAATATAAATGAGAATATAAATGAGTTATGAGAAAATCTCAAAGATTTGAATTGGCTTGAATCATGATTTTGGTTAAGTCCTTAAGGAAAAATTAAGGACTTTTGGAATTTTTGGTGGATTTTGATCATGAGTTTCAATCATAGATTTCAATCATATGGAGTTGATTTGGATTTGGAGAAAATCAATTAAGATTTATTTAGAGTTTGACTTGAAAGAAGGAAAGTGAGGAATGGTTTAAGCTAAGGGTAGGAAATTTTCCTAACACCCCTAAGGCATGACCTATTCTTGTGGCTAAGCCTTCTAAATTTTTAGGGCTAGGTTGGAGTATTCACCTAATACCTAATCACTAGATGTGTCTTAAGATTAAGAAACTCTTAAAGTCTAAGAGAAGTACTATGCCTAAGATGGAGGGGTTGAGAGCTTATCCTAAAAATGAGATCAACAACTACATGATTTTAAAAATATAGGAGGAGTTAGCTGGCTGCCACTCTAGGAGGTTATAAGTCCAGTAGTTGGGTAGTTAACCCTCTCTTGTGGAGGTAAACAATATACCCACTTTCACCTTAGATATAGGTCGTGCTTTGGTAGCCGGTAAGCTACCCCATGTTGATTTTGTTTAAGAAGATGTACATCTACACACTTTCTTCTTGGACTAGCCATCATTATCTGATTGGGTCGAGTATATTTGAGGTTTAGGATAAGTCCCCTAGTGGCTCCTTTCCTCCTGACTACTTTAAGCTTGGGCTTAGCCCTTATATGGAGCTTCCAACTTGGTAGTCGCCCTAAGTTGGATAGTATCTGTTTCGTCGATGATAGACTATCCCGATGATCATTTTCATTTATGAAGTTGTAAGTCTACAAACCTTCTTCTCAGATTAATTATCGCAAACCAACAAACACTTTAGGTTGGTTGGTTATCACTGTGCTGACGGTGACCCACCCAGTGGATACACCACTCATGGTAGATGTAAGTCTGCAAACTTTCCCCAGGAGTTGGCTACCGTATACATATAGGCTTTCTTTTACAGGATCCTAGATAAAGCCCCTAGCGGCACCTCCCCTGTGAGCACTCTATTTAGATCACGTCCTTGCGACCCATTTAGACACTACCCCGATTACTCTTGGATTGGATAGTCCCCCTTTCCTGGTAGCCATCCCTGTGGTTGGAGAATTTGTCTTGCGGATATGCAGATTCTCCCTTGGTTCAGTAAGTCTGAGATAAGACTAGAATGATATAAGTCCCTTCTCAGTGTGATCCCTCGCACACCAACAGGGTCCACACAAACATATAAACAATACAAAATATATATTTTTTCTTATGGATTAGGAGGAAACCCCTAGCGGTACCTTTTCCTAAGAAGACATTCTATCTTTAGGGCAGTGTCAGCAAAACTCCCTATAGGAATCATCTGACTACTTTAAAGTTGAGATAAGTCCCTAGGCCAGCACTCTTTCAGTAGTTGCCCTTAGGTTGGGTTCGACTTGTTGTGCCACCAACAGGTCACCCCGGAGGTCATCCTTGCTTTGAAAGATATAAGTATATCACGCATTCTCTCCAGCACGATCGTTGCGCACTGACAGATAGCCTTAGGTCGGGTTTGATTTGTTATGCTATCAACCGATCACTCCAGTGGTTCCTTGTTTAGGAAGGTGTAAGTCTACAAGATTTCTTCCTGACTTGACCATTGCACACTGAATGGCACCCCTTAGATTGGGTAGCTCTATCCCGCGATCGGTAGACTATCCCTTTGGATTTTAAATCTAAGGTAGGACTAGACAGATATTAGCCCCTCCTTAGTAGATCCATCACACATCGACATGGTCCATCTAAAATGAAATTAATCTTGACTATTTTTGAGTTGATATGAGTCCATAGTGGCATTCACTCAATAGTCACCCTAGGTCTGGTTTGATTTGTTATGCTACTAGCAGATGACCCGAGTGGTTCCTTATTTAGGAAGTTATAAGTCTATAAGCTATCTTCCTGACTTGACCATTGCACACCGATAGACACCCCTCAGGTTGGATAGCTCTACCCCACGGCCGGTAGACTATCCCTTTGGATTTGTAAATCTATGATAGATCTAGGTAGATATTAGCCCCTTCTTAGTGGAACCATCGCACATCGATAAGGTCCATCTAAAATAAAATTAATTTTGACTATTTTTGAGTCGATATGAGTCCACAATGACATTCACTCAATAGTCACCTTAGGTCGGGTTTGATTTATTATTTTACCAACAGAATACCCCACTGGTTTCTTATTTAGGAGGATGTAAGTCTACAAGCTTTCCTCCTAACTCAGCCATTGCACATCGAAAGGAAATCTTTAGGTTGGTTAGTTCTACCTTGTGACTGGTAGACTATCCCTTTGGATTTATAAATCTAAGATAGGTTTAGGATGATATTAGCTCCTTCTTAGTAGATCCATCGCACACTGATAGGGTCTATCTAAAATTAAATTAATTTTGACTATTCCTGAGTTGATATGAGTTCACAGTGACATTCGCTCAAATAGTCGCCTTAAGTCAGGTTCAATTTGTTGTGCTATCAACTGATCACCCAAGTGGTTCCTTATTTAGGAAGTTATAAGTCTACAAGCTTTCTTCCTGACTTGACCATTGCACACTGAAAGACACCCTTTAGGTTTGTTAGCTCTATCCCATTGTCGATAGATTATCCCTTTGGATTTGTAAATCTAAGATAGGACAAGATAGATATTAGCCCCTTCTTAGTAGATCCATCGCACACCGATAGGGTCCATGTCATCAAATCACCATCCTCCCTCTAGTGGAGTCTAAATTAAATCCACCTTATCCTCAACGAATCTGAGCTCATATCTCCAATAGGTGTGCCCTCAAAAATCAAAATCACATCCTCTCCTCAGTGGAGTCCTGAATCATAAAAAAATCAAATTCTCATCCCCAGTGGATGCCCACCAATTAAATCAAATCAAATTTCTCTCTAGTGAGGCACAAATCATATCCTAATCCACAGTGGATCTTTTCTCCCCAAGTCATATAAAACTCAAATTCCTATCCCTAGTCTAGTGGGAGGTTTACATACTTGATCCCTTAGTGGATTCTTCCTTCTTCCCTTACGCCCTTGAAATAAGTTGACTTGCATTGCAGTAAGATCTTGATTCTGTCTACATCTCGAGTTTAGGGGTAGATCATTTCTATTAGTGCTTGCAATCCTTCTGACGTTGTTGATCGTCTCGGTCAACACCAATACATGTTGTGTGCTTTGTCAGTTAAACCACACCTATTGGGCGCCCTTTTGTTGATCTCACTTTTAGAGTGAGTTCTCAACTCTCTCATCATAGATCTAGAACTCTTGTAGATACTAAGAGTCCCTTAATCTTAGGACACTTCTAGTGATTAGGTGAACACTTAACCTAAGCCTGAAGACTTAGAAGGATTAGCCATGGAAATATGTCATGCCTCAGGGACTTAGGAAAACTCATCTACCTTATAGCTCAAAATCTAATCCATGCTTTCCTTCCTCAAACCAAACCTCAAATTCAAATCCAAATCATAAATCAATTCTAAATCAAATGATTGAAACTGATGATCAAATTTAAATTCAAATTCCAAAACCCTTCCTAAGCCCTTTGATTTTGTCTTATGGACTTAGCCTTAATCAAATTCGAATCAACCCCAATTCAATTGATTTTTTAAAATATTAATTCAATCTCAAATCAAATTCCAACCCAAATTCCAACCCTAAGTGATTGAAACCCAAAACCAAGTTCAAATTCTGAAGTCCCTCTTAAGCCATATGAGCCACCTTCACATGCTTAGCCAAAACCCTATTTAAACCAAATAAAACTTGATTAATTTCTTTATAAATGAATCATTCCTTCATTTATATTCACAAATATCAATGAAATCTAAATTCAAATGAGCCAAATCAAATCAAACTAAATCAATTCCCTACTTAAGCCCTTTTGGCCTACATCCTTAAGATTGGTCAAATTAGCTTCTAAATAACTCCAAACTCAACTTATTTTCACATGAATCATTTATATTCTCAAATTTAAATGAAATATAAATTTAAATAGCCAAAACCAAATCCAAAATCAAACCGAAATCTAATTTATACCCTTTAAGATAATTCCTTGAACTTGGCCAAATCCTATCCAAATCAAATCAAAACCAATGTATTTTCTCTTGAATAAATCATTCCTTCAATCATCTATCCAAATATAAATAAAATTTACAATCATGAAGCCAAATTAAAATCAACTCAAGTCAAACCCAGTCTAGCTTATTTGACTTGAAATATTCAAATGAGCCAAAACTCATTTGAACCCAAACCAATTATAATTGAATTTATATGTTAATCTCAAATTTGTATATAAACTCAACTAAATCAAACCTAACTCAAAATCAAGCCAACTAAACCCAATTGACTCACTTGACCTAAATTGGCCAATTTGACCTACATGAACAAAAATTCAATTCAATTCAAATCAAAGTGAATTAAGCCAATCCAAATTTTATGTCATGATTATTTATCATCCTAGGTTAATCGATTATCATGAATTGGGTCAAACCAAGTCAACCTAGCCCGTTGACCAAGTCAACCCTTTAACCCATATGAACCCAAACTAGCCAAATTGTAACCTAAATTAAATTAATTGTAACCAATGGCTCAAGTTCACTCTAAATTGATTATTGAACCTGACCAAAGCCTTAGTTGAGTCCAATTTGACCAATTGGTCAACCTAACCCAACTTAGCCTAAATTGACCTTAAGGGTCAAAATAACCTAAAACCAAATCAAATATAAATTAAACTTAACCAAAGCCTACAATATATTCCAAATGATCAACCAAACCCAAATGAAGCTATGATTCAAGCCAATCTGGTCAATTGGGTTAAATCGGTCAACTTAGCCCAAATTGACCTAAAGGATCAAATTGGCCAAATTCCAAATTAAATCAAATTGATTGAAACCAATTGAACCAATGCACTCCAAATAGTCATTTGAACTTGATCCAACCCTTAGTTTGACCTAATTTGACCAATTGGTCAACCTAACCCGATTTGACCTAATTTGGCACAAATGAGTCAAATTGACCCAAATTAAACTAAATGAACTCCAAATGACATGAAATTTTGTCCAACTCACTTTTGACTCATTCCAAATCTGATCAAATCAAATTCAATGTTAAATGACCACTTTTACCTTGGGTCAAGGGCATCCCATGAGAAAGACACTTGCCTAAATGGTCATTTCTCTTCTTTAGCCACTTGACACTCATCCATTGATCCACTTAGGCACCAATGACATTAATCATCTGACCTAAGAGGTGGTCGGGGTAGCCATGACTCATGGGGAGGTTTATTCACCTCACTTCTCCCATTGAAACACTTGGTATGAAGAACTTCTACCTCCCCTTGTTAGGACACTCATTTTTCCTTCATTGAAGCCACTTCCCATGCCTTAACCAACCAAAATGAGCTACTTAGGATGATTCCCTTACATTCCTAACCACCCCAAGCCAAAGACACCCATTTTGGAGCCAAAAATCATAAAATGAAAGGAATTTTCAGCCACATTTGAAACCAGAAAAATAGAGGCAGCAAAACTCATCATATTCCCCTCATTTTCATCCCATAGAACTCCCAAAAACCAACTAACACTCATTCCTACTTGATTTTTGAGCAAAAGCAAACAAAATCAAGTGGATTCGGGAGAGAAAGCAGCGACCACTCGTAGATACATCATTCTGAGGTGAAGGCAAAGGTCTAGGCTCATTCCAAGGCTTCTTCCCCCACTCAAGAGCATGCTCAGATCATGACTGCCACCAAAAATCATCCCCGGTGATATAACTTTCAAAAAAAACTCATAGTCTGCCTTAGGATTTCTTATTTTGTGATGATTTTCATGTGATTTTAGGATTTTTCTTTAGAAATCTCTCACATTCTTTATTTTATACAATCCTAATATGAAATAGAAGTTTTTCGGTGTGAATTGCTATGAAAATAAGCTCATTCGGATAAGATTTCATTTAGGTTTCACAATTTTCCCTAGATTTGTCGTTCTACCAGCTGCAATGGACAACATCCATCCGATCCTGTGATTCATAGGATCGAACGGCTTAGATGACGAGTCAATCCCACATTTCAGACTGTTATATCACGCAGATCAGATCTGGAGCATTTGATCTGTGATCGGACGACTCAGATCTCGCATCAATCGTGCATTTCCACCTTTAGATCCCTCATATTGGATTTGTATCGTCCGATCCACCATCAAACGGTCAAATATGATCCGCGCATCACTTTCTTGTTCACTTGCTTTCCCATACACACACTGCATCAGCGCCACACGGCGTAATTGCGCGCGTGGTGCCGCGTTGTCCCATTAGCGCTGATTGGGTTAAGTACGAAAATCTAGATTTTCTGATTTTAAAAATTATTTAAATCTCCTAAAACTTAAAAAATTCATAGAAAATAAAATACATAATAAAAAATTGCAAATAAGGGCTCATTGAATTCTTCTTTTTGAGAGGAATCTAATAAATCTAAAATCCTCGAAATTTACTGGATATTGTGGGCTTAATTTGAGTTTTAGTAAACATTAACTTTCATTAATTAAATCAAAAGTACACATCAGATTAAGTTGAAATTTTAAGAGGTTAAAATTGAAGTTAAAATACACCTACCATAAAAATTTCAAGTCAAAAGGATTTCTGTATTAGAAGATATTGCATTCTATAGTTCAAATGGTAAAAATAAATTAATGGACTTTATAAAAATTGTGGAAAATCACTTAAATCAATTGAAACTTTGAAAAAATTATATCAAATCATAGAAAAATCATAAAAATAAAAATTAAGACTCTTTTTGAAGGTATTTCAGAGAGAATTCCATTAAAATTAATCCTACTTAATTTTGAAAAGTAATTAAGGCCTAACTTAAGTTTAATTAAAAACTTAATTAACTTAATTACTCTATAATTGCTAAAGTAATTAGTTTAAAACTTTTGGAGGTTGATTAATGGGATGACCCCTGCCTCCCATAATTTTCTTGGGATTTATTACTTGGTTAATTAGAAAAATTGCTTATCTTTGCTCTAATTACTCTCTTAATTAATTAGATGATTAATTAACATTCTAAATAGAAAGTAAACCATTAATTAAACTTGTTAATCATCATATAGTAGTGAATGGATATTGGGAATGAGATTGAGACCTCTTTCCCATTCTTTTATTTAAGTTCATTTCACTTGACTTGAAATTAATTAATTTGGGACTAATTGATGGTTTGATTAATTAATTAAAAATAGCTTAATTAATCAAATTAAAATCATAATCACTCCATAACTCATCTAATTAAGTTTCTTGGGTAGATCTTTAGGTGTTTAATAACTTAAAGCTATTTGAGAAAATTATGGCTAACTTACATGTGTGGAGAAGCCATAAAAGTACTTAATTAAGTTTCTCAACCTAATTAATTATTAATTATGAGCTAATTGCATTAGGCCCTTTCATTTTTTAGGATCATTGTAACTATTTTTCATGCATATCATGTTGGCTCATAATTATTTAATTAATTACTTTAAGGTAACATAGGCAAGAGTTTATTAATGGACTTAACTTGTATTGCAACCTAATTAATCCATAAAATCAACCTAATTACTTCTTCTATTAAACTAAATCAATTCACAAACATGGGAATGGATTAGGAGCAAAAAATGATTGAATCTCCTCTTTTTTCTAAATCAAATCAAACATCCAAAAATAATTTAATAAGAAGCTTTTGTTTATTTTAAATAAGCTTATTTAATATGATTATCCTAAGGAATTAGCTGGATTGAATGAAATTACATGCTTGTGTCTCTTTATTTCTTTCCAATCATATTAAAATGTTGCATGCCACTTAATTCATGCATTCATTTCTTTTAAAAAGTTAAGTAAAAAATAAATGATTTTCTTTATGTCAAGTTGCATGTGTTGGCTTAAGTTAAAAATATATGTGGCCATTATCACTATTAAATCTCAAATGTATTTTCAAAAGATTATTAATGAATAATAATATATACATATTGTGACTTTAGTTATATATATACATAGGAGGTGCATGTGAATATAAGCTTAGTGTATGAAGTGATGTTTCTTTCTTACATTCATATGTTGATTTACATAAGAATGTTAGTTGGTATATTAGTCTGGACATCCCAGGGACGCACGGCCTTAAGTAGCCCTAAGGAGGTTCCTACCTCACTCCCTTAGTGCGAAACAATGGCGACATACCTGCTTAATTTCATTCTTATGTATTTTGATATTAGAATTTAGATAGAACTTTAATTCATTCACATAAATAAATCAATTAAATCAAACTCTACTCTTATTTCATTTTTATACATTTTTTATTCTTATAGTTGTTTATGCATCCATATGTATTTAAGAATAGTTAGTATATTAGTCTTGACATTCTGGAGATGCACGACTTTAAGTAGCCCCAAGAAGGTTCCTATCTCGTTCCTCTAGTGTAGAACAATGACGATGTACTTGCTTAAAACTTTTATACATTGGAATGTGTATTTAGCTAATGAATGAAAACCCCCCATTTTTTATTAAAAAGATATGTATTCATATTTTGTTTAAGTGGTTGGATTGATTAGTCATATGATTTAGAGCTCTTTTCTTATATATTTTGTATAAGAATTTAGATAGAGCTTTAAATTAATATGATAAAATAATTCAACCAAGTGAAACATCAATCCTAAATACATTTGCTTACATTCATCATTTAAGTGTGTTAAGATATAAATTGCATGTATAGTCATGTTTAGGACTTAATCATATGCATGATACATAAGATGAGAAGAAATGAACAAACATGTGTTGTGTGATAGTAATTAATTCCAATTAACCTTAAGAGGCCTTTCTTATTGAATGAGATTATTTAAAGTGAACCTAAACTTATGATTATTTAAAATATATAATAAGTCATTCATTAAAGAAAATTCATTTAATTAATTTGCTTTAGATGTGGGTTAAGATAGGGATAAGAGAGAGTGATCCTCTCTTTTCTTCTCTTTATAACACTTAGTTGTTAAGTGTAAATCAAATGAAATAAAAAAAATATTAAGTAAACTTACAAATCAATTAAACCACTTAAAGTAAAACCACCCTTCATACTTAAAAAATTATAAGAAAGCATAGTTAGGACATACTACACAAGTCTTAATACATACACCTTAGATTAAGTCACCACTTCTAGCTTTATGTTAGGGCGGTGTATGGTTTGATGTATGTTTGGTTTTATGATGTATTATTTTAGTCTAGATGTTAGGGTGTATGCCTCGTAGACTAGATGTTAGGTCATGATTAGCCTAACCATGTTTTCTACAGGAGATTGAGTTAAGGGGTGCTTAAAATAAATATAAATGCTCTCTTTTGCAGGTTTCTTAACCCCTAAGCATAATCAAAATTAGGACAGGTGGACTTGGTTACCCATGTGCAGGGTGCTAAGTCCAAATTATACATGTAACTGCTTGGGTGGAATGTATGTTTAGCTAACTTCTATTTTATAGGTGTAATTAGATTTACTCTTTCCATTTAAATATAATTTTACAATTTGGAATTATGATTAATGTTATGGGGTGATAAGGATGAGCATTGGCTAGAAGGCTTTGTCCTGGGAGGCCATGTGATGCCTTTGAAGTGGAGCAAATTAAATCAAATGGAGATATGAAGAAATGAAGGAGACATGAAGAATGAGGATGAAGACCCCCATAGTATGTATTTATCCTTAACTGTAATTATTCTTTTGGAATCCAGGTTATATAAGAGTAGAGCTCGGCTACCTATTTTTCTTTTCAAGTTATACGACGGTACCCGATCACACCGGCCTTTTATTATTTTGTGCCAGCTTTATAAAGTTGATTGATATTTTGTTTAAATTATGCAATAAAAATGGCATGCCTCTTCATAGTTTCTTTATGTTTAGTGATTTAATGTGTGGCTTAGATGCGATTAGGCTCTTAGAAAAAAATAAATTTTTTACCTAACTACAACTCATAATTAAACTTCTAAATAACTCATAATCTCACATAAAGCCTAGACATTAAATCAAGATAATTAAAAGATTTAACAACCCCTTAGCTGAATGGTTGAATGCTTCACAGCATCTATATCATATTATTTTGCTGTTGAAAATAGGGGACTTCCATCCTTGCACGATAGGGGAATGCTTGACCTTTGAGGGCATCCCTTGTGGTGAAGAACACCTCTTCTTATTGATTTAGCCAATAATCTAATTTCATCATTCATATAGACATACAAAACCCCAAAGCCTTTGTCAAAATGAAGTGTCAAATACAAATAAAATTTGAAAAGATTTGCATTAGACTAATTCATTACTCATATCACTCATGCTCTAGTCTCTTTAAAGAGTGGGTTTAAGGACTTTAGTCTCTTTCTAAATGATAATAACCTAACCATCTTGCAAAACATATGAGTTGATCACATGATTTTAAAGTGTAGGAGGAGTTAGCTGGCTGCCACTCCAGGTAGTTGTTAGTCCAGTAGTAGGGCCATTTAGCCTCTTTTGTGGAAGTAAACAATGTACCCATTTTTTGCTTAGATTTAGGACGTGCTTTAGCTCTCACTAAAGCTCCATAGATTTAGGATCTGAGGTTGTTATTTTTCCTTAGGCTACAAGCATAAATACTCACCTCTTAGGCTTTTTTGCAATCTTATATTGTGGGATTATAAGTCCTAGCTTTCTAATAAAATTTTAGCACAAATATATAATTCTCTTCAATTTTAAATATATAAATCCCAACCATAGGATAGGTTAGAATACTCAATAGGTTTCCTAGTATCATGAGCATTCCATACTCATCTCCGTTTGACTTCAATAATAAGTCTATCCCAGTTGATTTTTTAAACATAACCAATTTATTGATAGTCCTATCTTTGAAATTTTTAGAGATAATAATTATCTACTTTAATTAAGAGTATTCTTAAGGAACTCACCTTCCTTAGGATGTAATTAACTATGGGAGCTTGCTCCTATAGGGAACTTTAGAACCTAGTTTAAATAAACCCTGCTTTATTCATCCATATAACGTAGGATAAAAATCTCTGGTATATTCGAAGACCCATCATGCTTTAGGAGTTTTTATTAGGTGATTAGGTCTATTATAGGATGGTGATTTCTATCTTTTGAGATAATGCACCATTCTTTGATGTCGTACCCGATCACCTCAATAAGTACACTCTCAGATCTGCGTGGTGTCTCCCATATACATAAATCAAAAACAAACACCACAGGAGGCTAGAAGGTTTTGTCCTTGGAGGCTCCTGTGATGTCTTTGGAGCAAGAAAATCCAAACAAAGAAGAAAAGAAAAGGAAACCTGAAGATATGAAGAATGAAGACCCTCATAGCATTTATTTATTTATAATTGCAATTATTCTTTCATATACCGAGTTGTATGAGGGTAGAGCTTGGCTATCCATTTTTCTATTTGGGTTATACGATGATATCTGACCACACCAACCTGTTATTCTTTTACGTTGGGTTTATAAATTATTTGATGCTTTGTTTATAATTGTGTAATAGAAATGACATGTCTTTTCCTAGTTTCTTCATATATGGTGATTTAATGTGTGGCTTGGATCCAATTAGGCTCTTAGGAAAAAAATAAATTTTCTACCCCAACTATAACTCATAATTAAAATTTTTAAATAACTCATAGCCTCACATAAATTATAAGTATTAAATTAAGATTATTAAAAGATTTAGTAACCCCTTACCTGTATGTTGTATGATTAATATTATGCATATCATCTTGTTTCACTTTTGCTAAGAGAGGGTTTCCATCCTTGTACGATAGGGAAAGACTTGACCTTTGAGGGTCTCCTCCGTGGTGGAAAACACATCTTTCTTTTTGATTTAGCTAATAACCCTATTTCATCATGCATTTAGGTATATAAAAATTTTATTACCTTTGTTAAAATAAAGAGTCAAAAATCAAATAAAAACTAATAAGATTTATATTAGACTAAGTCATTACTCATACCACTCATGCTTTAGTCTCTTAAGGAGTGGGTTTAAAGACTTTAGTCTCTTTCTAAATAAAAATAACCTAATCATCTTGCAAAATCATATGACTTGACCACATAGTTTTAAAATGTAGGAGGAGTTAACTGGCTACCACTCCAAGCAGTTATAAGTTCAACAATCAGGTGGTTTACCATTTATTATGGAGGTAAATCATATACCCACCTTCACTTAGATTTATGATATATTTTGGCCCTTCCTAAAGCTCCCTAAACTTAAGATCTGAGGTTGTTGTTTCTTTCATGCTACAAGCATAAATTCTCTTATTTTAGGCAATTCAACAATCTTGTATTGTGAGATTATAAGTCCTAGCTCCCTAGACTTAGGATCTTCTTCTCTTTTCAACATTTATTTTATTTTAATTGATGTGGAGGCACATTTACTAGAGATATGGGCTCGAGTCTGCTAGGATCGGGTATATGAACCTTCCACTAGGAAAGTAGGTTCGAGCTATTCACTGGGGATTGGGATTTGAGTTTGATTTCATAGATTTGTTTGGGGATGTATCTGCTGGAAATAAGAGTTTGGTTAGATTTCTTTGATTTAAACTCTACTGGGTGAACTGGTTTAATTTGGTTCCACTGGGGAGGTTGGTTTTGAATTTAATTTGTTTGCTTGACTTGTTTATATATGATTTGGGGCTTCATTGGGGAGAAAGAGTGTGATTTAACTCCATTAGAGAAAATCATATCAGGTTTAATTTAATCTGAGTTAATGTATGGACCCTGTCGGTGTGCGATGGACCCACTAAGAAGGAAATTTTAGAATCAGGTAACAAAAATTATGTAGCGGTAGTTGGGCTGTAATAATTTTTGGTGGCAATTGGCGACGACAATAGGCGACGATCGATGACAATGGTGGTGATGACAAATTTCAAATTTATAGCTCTCTCATAACTTTTTCTTAAGTTTGCTTCCAGTTCCTTCCCCCCTTATGACAAGAATCAGGTCCTATTTTTAGGATTCTGAGAGGGGCATATTGGTCATTATAGCCAAAATCCCAAAACACTCCATTAGACGGCTTATATCGATTTATTTGATTATATATAGTTTTTTTTAGTGATTTGACCATTCAAATGATATTTGATTTGAGTGATCTTAGGCTTGTTGAATTTTTCTAGTCGAGCCGCTCGACTTGACTATAAGCACGTCAAATTTGAAAGTCATTTGATCATCCAATCATTATTCTAAAATTTTTATGTATAGCTTTTAGGCTTGATTCGAGCTCATTTGGGCTCGATTTGACTTGATTCTAGTGTTGTTGGACTCATCTTACTGAGTCGATTAATTTTATTGTATACATACTGTAGTGAAAATTTTTTGTAAGGGAGTCGCCTTTCAAATCTGTGGAGAAAAGAAAGAGGAACCCTTACAAAAATTCATTCGGTATTTATGCCACATAGATGTACTTATTCGGTGATCGATCGCCATCAAGGTCTAGTGTACTCTCTCGAAAGACGTAAGTCACTATCCTTTAATAACCAATCACCTCAATAAGGACTCCTAAGGACGATGGGTCTACATATGTACCAAAGATTCTTCCCCTACTTTACATGGAAAAGTAAAGCAGGGTTTATTTTACATCGGATTGGTTAAGTTCCCTACAAGGGCAAGCCCCCATAGTTAATTACATCCTAAGGGACGGGATCCCTTAGGAAAACTCTCGATTAAGGTAAATGATCGTTATCTTTGAGGATTTCAATAGGACGGACTATCAATCGATTGATTTATATTCTTGAAGATCAAATGGGATAGATCAAAAGAGAGAGTTATTATTGAAGCAAAAATGGGAAATAAGTAGGAGATGCCCACGATACTAGGAAACCTAGCGAGCATCTCAAACTATCCTAAAATTGGGCTTTACATTTTAGAAATTGATTTAGTTTGTTTGAGTTATATTTTTCATTAGAATTTTAAGACTTAAGATTCCTTAATATAAGATTAAGAAAATGCCTAAGAGGTGAGAAATTATGCTTATAACCCACAAAGGGAAAAAGCAACCTCAGAACCTAAATCTAGGGAGCTTTGACAAGGGCCGGAAGCAGAACCTAAATCTAAGGCCAAAAATGGGTAATTGGTTTGCTACTACAAGAGAGAAAAAATCACCTGATAGCTTGGATTACAATCGCCTGGGGGTGGCCGCCAACTAACTCATCCTATGATTTTAAATACATGTAGGCAAGTCTTTATGCTTATGCAAGATATCTAGACTATTTTTATTTAGAAAGAGACTAAGTCCTTAAACTCACTCCCTAAAGAGACTAGATCATGTAAAGGGGCGTGCTTCAAATGATCTAAATCTAATGCATTTCAAATTTCATTTTATTTTTATTTTTGGATAATTATTTTGACTCAGGCTAATACGATTTTTATGACTAATGTATGAAAAATCAGATTATTGGCCAAAATCAGCGAGAAGTTTAGGAGGTAAGTTTCCACAACGGCTCTCAAAGGTCAAGCTGGGTTCTCTGGCAAAGGTGGAAGCCATCCATTAAAGAGTGAAATAAGATACATTTGTGCATGATATTATAAAGAAATGCCCATCCAGCTAAGAGGTTGCTAAATCTTTTATCTTGATTTTAATCCTAACCTTTAGGTGAGGTTATGAGTTATTTAATTTTATTTCAAGTTATTAAATTGGGCAAAAGATTTTTTTTCCCTAAAGAGCCTAATCCACATTCTGGTAATACATAATGCAAGGAAGAAACTAGGAAAAGCATGCCACTTAATGCAAAAGCTAAACAAAGCATCAATCAATTTATAAAGCTAATCACAAAAAGAATAAATGACCGTTTATGGTCGGGCACCACCGCACAAACTTGAAAATATCAAATGTGGGTAGCCGAGCTCTACTCTTATACAACCCAGATTACAAATGAATATTACAATTAAGAAAAGAAATTTATTGTATGGAGGTCTTAAAGCATTAATCTTCTTTCTTCTTTCTTCTTTCTTTCTTCTTTTCTTTTCTTCTTCTTCTTTTGGTTCCTTCTTTTGGATGGTTGGAAGGTGGATGCTCCAAGGCTTCACATGGTGCATAAGATGGGATCTTATGACCAATGTTCATCCTGATCCCTGTAACAAATCATTCCAAAATTCTAATTATATAAATGTTTACATGAAAAGGAAAAGGAAAATCTAACTAACACTTGCAAAATAAAGGTTAGTTAAATCACACACAAATCCCAAGCATGTATATTGGCCTTATCACCCCACACATGAGTGACTAAGTCCATCTGGCCTATGGATTATGCAAAGGGGTATAAGCACCTGCAAACAAGAAATAGTTATATTTTTATTTATGATAGTGCTCCTTAAGCACAATCCCTTGCAGAAAAGAATAGTTAGACTAAGCACGTCCTACCATTCATTCTATGAGCATACACCCTAACATCCAGTCTAAAATATATATCACAAAATAAAATAAACATCAAACAATGCACCGACCTAACCTAAGGCTAGAAGTGGTGACTTAGGCTAATGTGTATGCTTTGAAGGTTTGTGTGGTATGCTTAGCTTAGGACTTTAGGTTCAAATTTTCTAAGTGTGAAGAACATGTTCAACTTAGAGGAGGGTTTTATTTAAGTTGTTTAAGAGTTTTGGGTCATTTGTATTTCATGTTTTAATTTGGTTTAAGTGAAACCTATAATTAATTACTAAGTTATGAAGAGAGGGAAAGAGAAGAGAACTTCTCTTTCCTTTCTTAACCTTAAATAATTTTCTAAAGTAGGTTCAAATTTTAATTTCATTTAGGTGAATGTTTTGATTAAAACTTTTAATTAATCCTATGTTTAGATAAACTATAAACCAACCTATTCAAAAAGAAAGACATTTTAAGATTAAATAAAATGAATCAAAATTCATATACCACACATTACTTTAATTTTTTTTCCCAACATATATAACATGCATATGGATGGACCCTAAGCATATCTATATATGCAAATGAGAGTAGTTAACACACTTTATGATGCATGCTAAGTAATCCATTTAAGAAAATTTAGAAGTTAAACATGTATGATTTTCTTAAGTAGAAAAGGTTTTCCTTTTCCAAAATTTCACATACATGCATGAAAGTAAGAAAGACATAAGTGAGTACAATGCTATTGTTAACCAGAGGTGTAAGGTACAAAACCTACTTAGAGCTACTTAAAGCCTCGCAACCTCAGGGTTTTCCAGACTAATATGCCACTTTTCTTAAATACAAACATGCATATAAAAGAAATGAAATGGAAAGGGAAGATGCAAAAGTTGTTTGATAGTTTCATTTTTGTTTATGCAATTTATTCATGCAAGTATAGATAATCCTTCTTAGATGATGGCATAAAGATGAATAGGGTATAGAATTAAGTAAGTGTTGAGTTCTTCTCAAATGAACCCTACATCTTACCAATTCCTATTCAAAACTATGCTAACATGAGAAAGGAAGGAAAGGCTACACTAAACATTACTTTATAAACTATCACATGCAAGCTTATAATTAAGATATGAATAGCACACTTTTAGATTTGATATTTCATTTATAAGTTTTGAAAATATTTTGGATTTAGTAGTGATAATGGCCACTCATGTTTTACTTTAGCCAACACATGCACATTTGACATAAAGTAAATAATTTTTATTTTAAAATTTTGAAAACATGAAGTTATGAATGCATGAATCACATGACATGCAACTTAGCATGTTGGAAAAGATCCAAGCAATGAAATCATATGAACAAACTCACTTTACTTAAATCCTAAAAATATTCTTAAGGAATAAGAAAATTTAGAATAAATCAAAGTGAATTTCAAAATGATTTTAGTTTAGTTTGAAGTTTGATTTAATTTTAAAAAGGTGAGATGAGTTTGTTGTTCCTAATCCATTCTCATATGTGTTTTGTATTTTTGTTTAATTTTTAGATAATTAAATCTATTTTAAGTGTTGATTAGGTTAGAGTATGAATTAAGTGGCTTAATTAACCCTTACCTACACCACCTTAAAAAAATTAATTAAGTAATTATTAGCCAATGAGATGACATAAAACCTACAAGGTATTTAAATTTGCAATGCACCTAATAATGAAAAGGTCTAATGCAATTTAGCTCACAATTAAAAGTTAATTAAGCTAAGACATTCTAGCTTAAGTACTTTTAAAATACCCCTTCACACTCATGAAAGGGGTTTTAATTTCCCTAATTGAACTTAGGCTATTAAACACCTAAGTATCTACCCAAGGTAGATTAATTAAGTTCTGAAACTTTTTAGAATTTTTGAAAATTGATTGGAGGGGTGATTAATGAGTTAACCCTTAATTAAGAGGGGATTAAGGAGAGAAAAGAGAGTTTAAGGAATAGATTAGGGGAAATGCCCCAAAATTATTCCATAAAATCCCTACTCACTGGATTTGACCTTAATCAAGCTTAATCATAGCAAAAATCCACTAATTACACCTTAATTATCCTTAATTACATGAAAGAGATAATTATAGAATTAAATAGCAATTTTCCCAATTAAGCCATCAATAAATCTCAAGAAATTAAGGAGAGGCAGAGGTCATCCCCTAAAATGAACTCTAGAAATTTTAGAGTAATTGATTACTTAATTAAGGAGTAATTAGGAAATTAAGATTCCCAAAGAAACCCAAATTCAGAGAAAAGGGTAATTCAAAATCCATTGAAAATATTTTTAAAATATTCTAGATGAAATTATCTTTCCATAGCATTTTTTATTTTATTTGATTTATTTTTTATGAAGAGTTATGAATTTTAAAAGTTCTAGGGATTAATTAGGAATTAATTAAGCAAATAACTAATCCCTGATTAATACTCAGCCCATGGCGCGATGCGTGGCAGATGCGGTCAGCGCGCTTTACACGCATCACGTCAAGAGCCACTCGCTTAAATGTTACATCGAGAAGGAGGCTGGCGGCGCACGCGCTTTTGATCTCCACCGTCCGATCAAAGAGCAGACGATCAGAGATCTCCCCGCAGTTTATAAAATGGATAATGGGTATATGAACGTGGGATTAATCTCAACCGTCCATCCAAGCCACGTAGATGGACGACCAGAGATTCATCCCTGCCAAAGCTCGTGAAGAATGAGATTCATCCACCTTCTAGGCTTTGATCCGAGCTCGATTGAGCTCAGATTAGGCTAAAATCTAGCCCACACCTTCATCATGCAATAACCAATACATCCAACGGCTAAGATCCTATGAAATTAAAGTTCACTTCATAAAGGATCAACACCTATGAGAATTAAGCTAAAAAAATCACTAACCTCACCAGCACTTGATTCCCTTAGAGGAGCTTCATCTGGTTAAGATGAAGCCTTGCTGAAGTTTTGAGCACTTGAGGTTGAGTGTAGAGCTCTATGGACCAACACCACTTGCTCCCTCTTGCGGCTTTGACCCAATTGACCTCCTCCTTACTGTGGGAACTTCAATCAGAGCTTGGGCAAGTTCAACTTGACCCTCTGATGGAGTGTGCAAGAGGAATTGGATTAAGATCAAGTGTGAATGAAGTTGGCTAATCACTCCACCTCCCCTATTTTGCATTATGCAAAACCGAAGAATGAGGAATTCAAATCCTCTCTAGAGACCTTGGGAAAGCTCTCTGATGATTGCTAAGGGTTCTTAGGCCTCAATCGAGTGTGAGTGAATTGAAATTTCATTGAATTAGGGGGAGTATATCTCCCCCTATGGAAATCGGACGGTCGAGCATAAGCTTGCCGTTTTGATCCAATTGACCAAATTAGGGAGATTGTTTAGGCTGTTTTGAGTGTGCACATGGTCGGTTTGATCCCTTGAGTGGATTGTCAACTTCTCATGTGCTGAAATTGAGCTTAGGGGGTGGGGGGCGGTGGGAGTTTGAAAATTGAATTCTAGGCTAAGGGGTCGTGTTTGTTCTATGGGCCAAATTGGTTTGACCCAAACCCATTGGGTTGGGTGCACCACTCATCACTAAGTCCTCTTGAGCTTTTAGGAAAGTCTCAAGTGATTTTGAAGAGGGTATGACCAAAATACCCATGAGTTAGACCAAAATTTGTTCTATGGCCTAGGGGTAAATGGGTCATTTTGCTAATTTTCAATTTGGGTATGTTTGGTATGTTGAGAAAATAGGTTTGGCCAAGTTTCAATGGATTTGAAATCCATTTTATAGGGTTTGGCTCATGTTGACCCATTTAGGTCAAAATGGGTCAACTTGGGTCAAGATGACCAATTGGTCAAATTGGGTCAAACCAAGGGTTGGGTCAAGTTCATATGACCATTTAAAATATTTTGGTTCCTTTGGTTTGGTTCAATTTAGTATATATTTGGTTTTGGCTCATATGACTCATTTAGGTCAAATGGGCCAAGTTGACCCATTTGACCCATTTGATCTATTTGAGGTAGGTCAAGGGTAGGTTTAGGTTTGGTTAGTCATATGGAGTGGATTGGTATCTTTGTTTCCAATCAATTTGGGTTAAGTTCAATTTTAGCTCAACATGACCCCTTTAGGTCATGTTGGGTTTAAGATCAATTGGGCTAGGTTGGGTCTAGTTGGCCAATTGAGGCTTTGGTCAAGTTTCACAAGTGATTTGGAATGGACTTGACCCATTGGTTCCAATTAATTTGGCGTAGATCAAGTTTTGACACATTTTGGCCCTTTAGGTCAAAATGAGTCAACTTGGGTCAAGTGGGCCAATTGGGCTAGGTTAGGCTCAAATGTTGGCTTGGTCAAGTTCAATCATAGGTCATGAGTGAACTTAAATCAATGGTTTTAATCAATTTAGCCTATGGTGGATTTTGGTTATATTAGGTTTCATTTTAGGTTAAGTGTTGACTTGGTCAACCCTTGGGTTTAACTTGGTTTGACCCAATTTGGTTGATTGATCATCCCATGATGGTTGTTGATCATGATGAGAGGCAAATATGAGTTTGGTTTAATCAAATTTGGTTATGGTCAAAAATTGGCTCATAAGGGTACTTTAGGTCACTTTGGGTCAAGTTAGCCTAAGTTGGTCAAATGGCTTGGTCAAAGCTTGATTTAAAATTGATTGATCTTGTATATGAACTTATGATCAAAATATAAATCCATTTACAAGAGGTTTGAAGTTGAAAATTTCATATTCAAAGGAAGAATATGAAGGGGTATTGGGTTTGATTTTTGATTTGGGTTTTGATTATTTAATTGAAGTTTGGATTTATATATGAGCTCATGATTGTAGGATTGATTGAACCATGAGAGAAAATCAAGGATTTGGCTTGATTTGAAAGTGATTTGGCTAAGTTCAAGATTTTGGCTTGAAAGGCTTAGATTTGATTTTGAACTGATTTGAGTTTGATTTGTGGAATTGGTTTTGATTGTTTGAATTTATATTTCATTTATATATGTGAATATATATGGAGATATAAATTGATCATGAGAAAATTTCAAGCGTTTGAAAGAGTTTAATCAGGATTTGGGATAAATCCATTAAAGAGAATTTAAAGGATTTAAGGGAATTTTTAATTTGAAATTTAATTTCTGAATTGGATTTGGTTGATGTATATTTATATTTCATTTCTATATATGAGAACATAAATATGATTATAAATTGATTTTGAGAAAATCCCATGACTTTGAGATGGTTTGATCAAAGTTTAGGTTAAATCCATAAATAAAAAATTAAGGGATTTAAGAGAATTTCAAGGATTTTAAATTTGGAATTTAATTTTTGAATTGGATTTGATTGATTTATATTTATATTTCAATTTATATATGAGAATATAAATGAAATACAAATAAGTTTTGAGAAAATTCCAAAGATTTGAAATGATTTGATCAAGGTTTATGGTTGATTTTGGCTGTCCTTTAATGAAAAATTAAAGGGACTTAAAGAGAATTTTCATAAATTGATTTGGAATTTTTGAATTTGATTTGATGGGTTTGAATTTATATTTTATTTATATATAAATATAAATGAGAATATAAATGAGTTATGAGAAAATCTCAAAGATTTGAATAGGTTTAGATCATAGTTTTGGTTAAGTCCTTAAGAAAGGGTTAATGACTTAGAAAAATTGAACTTTGGAATTTTTGATGGATTTTGATCATGGGTTTCAATCATAGAATTGAATCATGAAATTGAATTGAGTTTGAAAAAAATTAAATAGAATTGATTTGGAGTTTGACTTGAAAGAAGGAAAGTGAGGAATGATTTAAGCTAAAGGGTGGGAGATTTTCCTAACACCCAAGCATGACTATTCTTGCTAACTCTTACAGTCTTCTGGGCTGGGAGTGTCCACCTAATCACTAGATGTGTCTTAAGACTAAAGAATTCTTAAAGTATAAGAGAAGCCCTATGTCTAAGATGGAGGGGTTGAGAGCTCATTCTAAAAATGAGGTCAACACATACTTTAACTTGAAATTCGTGCTTGATTTATAAATTTTAAAGAGATATATCATTTGTCCTCCTATTTTTAGATGAATTAGAGAGAAAGAGAACTAATCATAAATTTGAGAATAAAATCATAATTATTCCAGCCCTATTATTTTTTCTATAAAAATTCAAGTCACCTTCTCTTAAAAATTATTTTGTCTTACATACTAAATTATTCAAAAATATAAAATATGTTAAAATAAATATCATTATTATTTGGAAGAAGTTTAAATAAATAATTTATCATGAGTTTTGCACTCATTAGGCTCTAAAAATATGGTTATTGTTTGAATTAAGAGGCTTATTTTTTGAAAAGTGATTTAATACATTCTTAATAGCCAAATAGAGGATGGTTTTAAGAGAACCGGGTTTGGAAAATGTCTTCGCTGTTCCGTACTAAACAGTAGATCTGGACCAGACCTCGCCTGGAAGTTCTGCGCTGGAAAGGACACCGGTGGGCTTCTTCGATCTATCGGCCAGGCTATATAACAGCTAATGCCGTTCCACTTGATTCCTCGGTCGCTGTTCTCTCGTTATCGACCGATCAGTTCTCCTCATTCGTCTTGGCTTCAGAGAAGGGGGAGGATCCGTTCTTATCGCCGTCCACCGCCTTCTTTCCGAACAGGTTAGGTGCCATTTCGTTCCATTTTTTTTTTTTTTTTTTCAAATTGTGTTTTTGATGAAGTTGAGCTAGATTTAGGTGGTAGTTGGTTCTTCTCCGCACTGCTTTTGATCAAATTGCTGAAAATGCCGGTCGGAAGGGAAAGCATTTCGAGTATTTTTTAAATATGGGGTGATTTTTTTTTCTAAGGTAGTAGCAGATGGTCAGATCGAAGAATGTTTTGTGTTACTTTTAATTTTCGGGATATATGGAATGTTGGATCGGGGGATTAGAGAATTTCGAGGGCGTTTATTTTATAAATGTTTTAATGTGTGTAGATATTTTTTTCTTAAAAAAGACACTTTTTGGTCTCACCTATTATGATTTAGCAGTAAACTTTGCCGTCAACTTCTGTTTAGAATATTGTTTCAGTTATTATGCAGCAGTTTTGATATGGATTTATACATTGCAGCCGCTATACTTAATTGCTGCAATGCAGATTGTATTAGATAGTTACTTGGAAGCTTCTCTTGCGGTGTTGAGCTTGTTTTTTTTTTACTTGGTGGCTCTGTGATTATGAGTTTGGGAATCACAACATTAAACTCCATTGCATGGTGGTTAGGCACTTCTTGCTGCTGTTGAAATTTTAAAATTCAATTATGTAACTGTAATTTTAGATTGTGGTTTGAATGGAGTGATGATTTGGTTGAAATAGATCTAATAATTTTTTTGTTGTTTGATGGTGTTTTGTTCTTTCTTAGAAAATGTTGTGTTTAATTTCTTTACTCATTCTTGTTCACCATGGTAGTCTTTGATTGTAACAGGAAACCTTAGAAATTGATGGGGATATTATAATGAAAAAAAATGCAAAAGGATAGTATAGCCTAAAAATCATACTATTTTGGAAATGATTAGCAGTTAATTCATTATCCTTATTATTATTTAGGATAAATTTTCTCACTTTAATGATCAAATATATGTTGCAGAGTTGTAAAAAATGGCTGATGGTGAGGAGATCCAACCTCTTGTTTGTGATAATGGGACTGGAATGGTGAAGGTTAGTTGTCATGCCCTTACAATCAAGCCTGCACTTCTTTCTTCTATTTTCTGTGTGACATATCTGTTTCAATGATGTTGACTGTGTATCCAATGGTGTGTATGTTTATCCATTGCAAACATTTTGACAGCCAAATATTATTTTGTGTATAAAAATAAGATTGACTTGAAAATATAACTTGCAATTTCCAATCGATGTAAAAATCTTTATAAAATATAAATGATTATGAAACAAATTAAATACTACAAAACAACAATAAGCTTTTATCCCACTACGTGGGGTGTTGACCTCCATAAATGTTACATAAGTCGAGTCGAACCTACAAGACAAATTCGATGAACTTCAGATGTAATATTGCACAAATCAAAGTTGAAATACACTTGACATCATTGAAACTAAATAACTCCGAGATGAACGACTCATCGCGTTGAACGCCAAAATTGATTGGAATATAAATATTGCACAACCGGTCCGATTAATTAAGTAGAAGTCAAAGCGGCAATCGTTTATCGAGGTCGCGATGATGCTCAAATGATCTCCGGTCGTGAAATTGATCACGTCATTAGTGTCGAGTCGAACCTACAAGACAAATTTGACGGACTTCAGATATAATATCGCACAAATCAAAGTTGAAATACACTTGACATCATCGAACCTAGTTGAAATAACCTCCGAGTGACGAACGGACTTTGCCATCGCGTTCAGAACGTCAAAATTGATCGGAATATAAATATTGCACAATCCGACAGTCGATTAATTAAGAGGTCGAGTCGTCAAAGCGGCAATGCGTTTATCGGAGTTGGGAGGCTGCGATGATGCTCAAATAATCTCCGGTCGTGAAATCGATCACGTCATTAGTGTCGAAACATCGAAACCTATCAGATGAGACTGTCCGCGCTTAATTTGGACGAGTCTGCGCAAATATCAAGCTGTCGAAAGCAATAATGCACATTTTTGAACTGAAATTGACCCGATTCGACGCTGAATTGAACCAAACGACCTCCGATCGTAAAATGGACTTCGCCGTTGCATCCAGATGCATCCAGAGAGTCGAAATTATTTAGAATAGATAACCAATTTAATTAAATTTGCCACACATAAAATTTAGTCAAAATTAGCATGTATTTCGAGATAAATCTACTAAATTGTTTTTTAATTAAGCCCAGTCAATGCTTCAAAATTTGTAGCCGCCCATTTCCATGCCTCCATCTCCCATTCGACTAGTAATAGGCTGCCACATCGTCTTTGCCCATGTCTCTTCACATGGGCTATTTGGAATTAAAAAAAAAAAAGAAATTGAGGTTCTCCCTGCATTTTCAGAGCTCCTTCTCCTACGAGATTGAGGGGGTGTTTGGCAATGGATTTACTAGGGATTTAGTTGGTTAAAAATCCGAAATCCTACCAAACCTCGCGGATTTACTAAATCAAGTAATCGAAATCAAAGTTGGGATAAATTCGATTAAATCCGATTCGCGGATTTAACGAATCGATAGATTTAACGGATTTACGATCGCGAACCTCGCCAGTGGAATTGACATTGTCGCAACCCCTTCCAACAACGCCTTTATTTCTTCACGGATCGTTCTTCAACCAAATCTTCGCCTTCGTAGCCGCCCCAGCCGCTCTCGTTGGATTGCTACCAGGTGCGTTGGTTCCTTCGTTGCCAAATGGGGGTGTCGGCTTCCCTTCGTCGGTTCGGTAGAGTTTTCCGTAGAGTTTCGTTAGGGTCAAGTTTTCAGAGTTTCTAATTTAAAATGCAAAATGCCATCAATCCTTTTTTTTTGAATTCATTATCTTTATTTTGATTTATTTTTAATTTAATTTAAAATTATTTGAATAATGACTAATTAATATATCATCTTTGCTTAATTATGATTTAATGAAATTATATTTAATTGGTAGACTAACTAATATGATTGATTAATAGATTTAAAATTAATAATTAATTGATATATTATATGATGATAATTATAAGAATTATGTGCTTGTATGTAAATGCCCCTTAATTTAGTTATGATTATATTATTTTTATGTAAACTAATTAAATATAAATTTTTATTTAATTTACTTATTAGATTATTAATTAATTATGATTAATACCATTCTCTCAAGATTTAATGGGATTTCAACTTTTTAAATTTTAGGTTTATAGGGCACTACATGTAACACTCATTGCCATATTGAATGTCCTAACTTGCATCGAATAGTGTGTTTGTGTGCGTTTATGAGTTCTTTTTGGTGAAATCTAGTGTACATATGTGTATGTTCAAACAATATGAAGACTTTATAAGAATGTTATCGTAATATTTATTTAATTGTATTATCAGCAACAAAATTTATTAGATCCAAATAATATAATATTTCTTTATATTTTATAATGAACATGTTATATTTGTTAAATATTGGATTTTAATTTTAATATTATATTCTTTTATTTATTTATTTTTATATATTTTTTAAAATATTATTATTTAATTATAACAGAGTTAAATCCTCAAATAACTTATCAAATATATTTCTGAATTTAGCAGAATTTAATAAATTTATTATCAAATATTTTTCAAAATTTAACAATTCAGATTTTACTAAATTCAGATATACGAATTTACTAAATTCTACTTAAAATAAATTCAATCCGTTGTAAACACTCCCGAGACTGCCAGCCGTCCCTCTCCTTTACCTGGCGTGATCAGTGAACGAGCCCCGACTCGTATGTCTCTGCCTCCTAGCCTAACTCCTCAGGACCACCTCTTCTCTCTCGGCTTCTATTGATGCGAAACGAAGTATTGAAGCCTTGGCTGGTCTTTTGTCCAGAGAGAACGGACTCTCTTCCCTCCTCCCGTCGCTACTCCTCCTGTTGGACGGATACAAACCCATCCGTCGCCTCCTCCTTCCACGCGAGCAGGCCAAACCGAACCAACTTCTCCACCTCTTCCAAACCAAGCAGCTCTCTCGCCATCCTCTTCCCGCTCTCTGCTCCAAAATTACGCATAGCTCCGACCTTCCAGGCTCTCTTGATCTCCCTCCACGCAAAAATCCATTGTCTCAGCTGCAGCTAACCTCCGGCCTCCCACTGCTTCGTCCTAGAGGAGGATGACTCTTGCTCTAGTCTTAGGTGTCATGGTGACTGGTGGAACTGCTGTATATATTCAGTCACGAATCAGCAAAAGAGATAGGTCCGATAATTCTATCAACGTTAATGGGTACTTGAGCCATAATGGTGCAGATGATGAGACAGCTAAAATTTCGAGAAGGAAAAGGAGTGGCTTGAGATCTCTACATGTTTTAACTGCAGTTTTGCATTCGAAAATTGGCCTTACAGGTTTATGAAGTCTTGTGGGGTTGGTGATCACTGCAGTGTTGAGAACTGCCTTGAGTAACAGACTTGCTAAAACCCAAGGTTTGCGGTTTAGGAAAATATTGGCAGACCTCATACATACTGATTATTTTGAGAATATGGTGTACTATAAGATATCTCATGTTGATCACCGGGTGTCTAATCCTGAGCAATGTATTGCAAGTGATTTGCCAAGGCTCTATTCAGAATTGAGTGATCTCGTGCAAGATCTCACTATAGTGATGGATGGTCTGTTGTTGTATACTTGGCATCTTTTTTTTTTTTTTTTATGCTAGTCCAAAATACGCCTTACGGATTACGGCATATGTAGCTCGAAATTAGAAGATCGTTTCGCTTCGAAAGTCGACTCGAACTGGGCTCGACCGAGATCGACTCGAAACGAGCCGATTTTCGAGCCAGAAATGTGACTCGAATTTATTTCGAGCCGAACCGCGTGGTTTCGCCGCAGCTCAGGATCGGGCCAGGCGAGGCTCGGCCCGCCCGGGCCGCGAGCAAAGCGCCGTCCGACATTGACGGGCGAGATTAATTCCCTAAATTCTCTATTCTAACACCCTTAACTCGACCCCGACTCGACTTACCCGCGACTCCTCGCTTCTCAGTTCTTCCTTCTCCTGGTTCTCCCGTTCTCACTTCTCGCGTCTAGTTTTGAGTGGGACATGCGGTGTATCGCCGTCCGTCGATGGAGTGCTTTTTCGATTTGATGGTGGTCTCAGACACGCTGTTTATTTGCTTCCTTGCTCCGTAAATATTTCCTCTTCGTTTCATTTCATTCTGTAAGTATTCTGTTTGTTATTTCAATTGTATCTGTTATTCCATTATTTGAGATTCCCCTATTGGATTTTGGGATGTTTCTGGTGTAGTTGATTTGGGGATGTTTCGGTTCTTTAAGCATTCATGTTTTTTGCGGTTGAGGTACTTGCAATTTGCGGGGTTTCAATTATATTTGCATCTGTTATTCCACTATTTTAGGTTAGAATGTTGATGTTGGGACTTGTGGTTGATTCTGTTCGAGCCTGGATTTCATTTTCGAGGCTGGATTTCATTTTCGAGCCGAACGAGCCGGCTCGTTTGCATTTCGAGCCGGTTCGTTTGGATTTCGAACCGCCTCGCTTGATTTCGAGCGGCTCGTTTCAGCCGAGGATCGAGCTCGAGTTCGATCGATCCGACCGCTCGACTCAAACCAAGCGACCACTCGGCGAGCTGAATATTTTGAGCGATTTCGAGCCGACTATGGCTCGGCTCGAAATCAGCTCGAACACACCCCTAAGCATATGTGATAGGTGCTGGTTTTGTTATCAGAAATTTCTCTCCTGTTTTTGAAAAATTTGATGGCCAAGGAGCAAGAGTTAGAAGGAGACTATCGACAGTTTCATTCAAGATTGAGGACTCATGCTGAAAGCATTGCTTTTTATGGCGATAAAAAAAAAGAGAAGCATCTCACATAAAACAAAAGTTCAAGACTCTTGTGAGGCATCTCAGCCTTGTTTTTCACGACAATTGGTGGTTTGGGATGATTCAGGACCTTCTATTGAAATACCTTGGTGCCATCGTTGGAGTCATCTTGATTATTGATCCCTTCTTTGCTGATAATCTTAGGCCAGATTCTTCTACACTTGGCAAAGCAAAAATGTTGAGGAATCTTTTCCACCATACAAGTATTCGAAGGTCTTTGCACGCTTTTTTAAGCACGGTGAGTTTAAAAGACTTCTTACGACGCAGTGTCGCAAGATACTGACTATACATATTTTTTTAAGCATGGTAGAATGCTCTAGCACTCACATGGCAGCCTTTTATACGAGGATGACGCCGGGAGTCAAAATTCAAATTGGCAGAGGACTTAATTAATTCAACGTAAAATGAACCCTAAGCTCAAAATTAAAATCTGAATTGAAATCGCAGGTGTTGAAGGCCTATGCATTTTTTTTTAAGCGTGGTGGGTTTAGAAGATTCTCTGCCAAAGATCTCAAGACATCACTAGACGCTTTCTTAAGCATGGTAGGAAGGCTTTAAGACTCCAAGAAATTTCTATGAGATGATAATCGTCAAAATTTGGACAAAAAGCTTAAATATGATTAAATAAGCATATTAATAAGCTTAAATCAAATTTAAATGAAAAATGATGAATTGAAGTTAAACCTACATATAAAAATTCTAAAGGTCTTTAAATAAGAATGAGCTTACAAGCAGACTCAGCAGCTTATTGGTGAGTGTAAATGAAACTTGCAATGGATTTGAAAGCTTATCATCTAACAAGAACAAAGTTCAAGCAAAGCTTTCATGAAACTTTTGATGAATCTAATAGTCGCTTATGAGCACAATAAGAATTTACATTGGATTTGGAATCTTGTATCTCAATAAGAGCAAAGCTCAGGCGAAACTCCCCTAGTACTTATAAGGAATTCAACGTTTACTTATGAGTATCAACATTATCTTTCAATAAATATTTGAACTATATTATATCTTGTGTTAAAATAACCACAAGAATTTGAGTTTAGGCAAGCAAGCTTAAGAGGGATTTAATGACTATTCTTACAAACAATAATAAATATCAGACGTGATGAATTTATGAGGTTTGAAAGCTCTTCAATGAGCATAAATCATATTACTCGTAGAATAGTCAAATTATGTTACGTTTCATGCTGAACAATTGGGTTGTGCTATGTACCACATCAAAAGTATTCAAAGCAAAAAGAATTTGAATGACTTGTGATGAGCCTACGACCTTCTCAGCGATCACGAGCTAAGTTTCATTGAACTAAATGCACTATGAACTAAATGCAAAAAAATGAATATTAATTTAAATAATTGAACAAGAGCTAAAATATCTTACGCCATCGAATCTGCAACACAAATTTAGAAGCAGACATAAGACGTTAATTTCAATTCTAAATAAACCTCACATGCTTCATAAGGCGTCTACTAAATTCAACTTGGATATTCTTAAAATTCATATAAATATCCAGATGAATTTAATTTGATATGCTTGCATCATATGATAAACTTCTAATTGAATTCAAGTGCTTCAAAATTCATATCGATTTATTGGTATTAAAGTATATGTGAGTGCTTTAGAAATAATAACTTCTTTGAAAATTTATGTAAGCACTTGAATTGACTTACACGCATGGGCCTCGCTATGCTGAATGCTTAAACTTAGTATTTGAGGATGTTGCGCGGGTTGATTCCCGATTGAGTCTTATGATTGGGTCCGGGTTAATAAAACTTAAAAAATTCAATAATAATATTATAAGAATTTCAACTTAGTAAAATATTTGAGAAACTAATTCTATTCATATGACAGTAGATCTTGATCCTATATTATTAAATTAATAGAGTTGACAGGATCTGGAATAACAAAATGAATGATCAATTTTCCGGTGATAGCTGAGTTGATTGAAGATATCAACCGGAGAGATTATCATTATTAAATTATTTAAGATATTTATATTTAATATTCTCAAATTCAAAATTCTCAAGATATAAATCTAGATCTGATCCTCTATTATTAAATTAATAGAGTCGACATGATTTAGAATAATAAACTAAATGATCATGCAGACCTATATCTCTCCAATGATGGCTGAGTTGATTGAAGATATCAACGGGGGGACGGGGGTCATTATTATCAAAATATTTAAGATAATTATATTCAATATTCTTAAATTCAAAATCTTCAAAATATAAATCTAGATCTGATCATTTATTATTAAATTAATAGAATCGATAGAATCTGGACGAACAAAATGAATGATCAATACTCTGGTGATAGCTGAGTTGATTGTAAATATCAACCGAAGGGATCATCATTATCAAAATATCTAAGATATTTATATTTAATATTCTTAAATTCAAAATTCCTAAAATATAAATCTAGATCTGATTCTCTACTATTAAATTAATAGAGTCTACAGGATCTTGAATAATAAATTAAATGATCAAGCAGACTTGTATTCCTCAATGAAGACTAAGTTGATTGAAGATATCAATCAGAGGGGTCATCATTATCAAAATATTTAAGATATTTGTATTCAATAATCTCAAATTTAAAATTTTTAAAGTATAAATTTAGATCTGATTCTCTATTATTAAATTAATTGAGTCGACAGGATCTGGAACAATAAACTAAATGATTAAGTAGACTTATCTACCCAGTGATGATTGCGCTGATTATAGATTTCAATCGGAGGAGTTCAATCTCAAAATAAAATTATCAAATTATAATATGAATGCTCAAATCATTCACCACCCCGATGATGGATGTGTTAACTGAAGATTCCAACCGGAGAGGATACTACCATCAAAATATATTTAAAATTTCAAATCAAATTAATATAAATGAAATATCAATTTAAATGAAAAATCTGATGAATTATTAAGCTCAAAATCATTAAATGAAAATCATCAATCTAAAAATTTATGACTAAAATCCAACTCACCTTCGCATTATTTATCACGACAAATTAATTTTTGCCACAGCAAATGTCAAATCAAGTACACAATTATATTCACTCTCAATCAATCTCATGCCAGTAAGGACGTGACTCGTGTCTTCTGATCGCATTTGAAACGCCCACATATGACATAGGATCAAAGTTCTCGACGAAACAAATGACACTATTATATTACGATCAAGACTATAGCCCGTATCTTCCCCAATGGCTCTGCCCCTTGAGATGTGAACCATAGGGTGCACTTGATAGGGCAAAAAACCCTTTATTAGCTAAGGTGAATTTATACTTGTCTCCTTAGACAAGCACCACCCCAAGTCTATAAGGTTTTCTTGGACGACGCAACCCATAACCATCGATAAGGATCCTTCGTCTCACCTCCTCGACTAAGAAGATTAGGACCACGATTTGGGATGACTAATAGGGATCTTGATTAGGAGCGTTATCATTCCCCTAACCATCCGCTTCAAATTAAAGGATGATGAATTTCATAAATCTAAATTTCATAACTCCACATGTTACTACTATATGTTATGCATTTAGCAATCCAACGACTAGCCTTAATCGAAAGTTCTCTCGAGATGTAATTAATTATAGGTGCTTTATAGAAACCCAGAACGATTTAAAGTCCTTGCAAAATGAGGGAGAAATCTCTGGGTAGTGTCTTATCTACTATTCCATTTGGTTTCTAAAAATTTCATCGACACTTTAAACAATTTCTTAATCGAGAGGTCGGTGGAGAATTTTCAGAGCCCACATGGAGTTGGCTACTTGAATTCCTTTTCTCTAATGGGTCCTATTAATTGTCATATTCTCATTTAATTCTAATAAATTAAGGTCATTTTTTATACTTCCTAATCAAGTCCTTTTAGTTCCACCTCTATATTTTTTAACATAGGCTGAATCTAATATATGTACTCTTTGCTCTATAAAAAATAAAGAAAAAAAATATAAGGCTCATTCCTATATGCAAACATATGCTTGTACTCTTTTGAGATTAAAAAATAAAGAAAAAAAATATCAAAAATAAGTGAGAAAGAAAAAAACATGAATATCTTAATAGCTTTGTTGTCATCTAAATAACTATATCAAAATTAAATAAGATAATATTGAAAATTTTATTTTAATTAGGACTATACAACAACAACAACAATAACAACAACAAGCCTTAATCCCACTAGTGTGCCACATGAATCTCCATCAGGTCCCATTATGTGTCAAATTCTCATTTAATTCAAGTATACTAAGATCATTTTTATACATCTTAACCAAGTCTTTTAGGTCTACCTCTACCTTTCTTAACATAAAATCTAATGCATCTACTCTCCTAATCGTCATCGACGACGCTTTATGTGGCCAAACCATCTAAGGCGACTCTCCCTAATCTTATCTATCAGGAGCTACAACTTTTCCCAACATACTCATTTTGCATTCTATCTCTAGAGTAAAGCCACTCATCCACGAGCATCCTCATCTCTCGTAACACTTAACTTAGTCTTATGCTTCTTTTATTCAACATTCTGCACCATAAGTCACGGTCTTATCGCCATCTTATAAAATTTTTCCTTAAGTTTAAGTGAAACTTTTCTATCACATAATCGATGATTCCTCTACTTCAACCAACCAACTTGAATTCTACTAATAACATCTCCATCTATTTCACCATCATTTTGAACAATAAAGCCTAAATTCAATCGCCACTCTTATTAATGACTTGATCACCTAAAGTCACAACATTATCACTAAAATTTTTACAACTAAAATTACACTCTATATATTCGGTTTAGATCTACTTAAACGAAAACCTTAGACTCTAAAGTTGACCTCCATAATTCAAGTTTCTATTGGACTCCCTCTAGTCTTATCAACAAGAAAATGTCATCAAAGAAAGCATACACCAAGGTACATCTTGTAAATGCCTCGTAAGAACATCCATAACTAAAGTAAAAGATAAGGGCTTAATGTTGATCCTTGATGTAATCCAACCAAATAGGAAAATATTTTGTCAATCCTCCTTGTGTTTGGACACAAGTAATGCTCTAGTATACATATCCTTAATGACTTGAATATAATCAATATTAACTCCTTTCGTCAGAACTCCAAAGAACATCTCTTGAAACTTTATCATAAGCTTTCTAAATCAATAAATATCATATGTAGATCCTCCTTACTTTCTATGCTTCTCCATCAAACCCCTTAACAAATGTATAGCATTCATGGTAGATCTACGGCATGAAATCAAAGATTGAGAAACTTCTATATTATATCGTAACCTATGCTCACTATTTCTCCCATAATTTTAATGTATGGTACATTAACTTAATTCCTCTATAATTTGCACACTCTTGTGCATCACCTTTATTCTTAAATATAGGAACCAACAAACTCTTTCTCCACTCATTTGATATATTTTTAGTCTTTAAAATAACATTAAAAAGATTTGTAAGCCAAGAAATTCCTTGATCTCCTAAACATTTCCACATATCTATTGGAATATTTTCCGTCTCGCTTTATTTCATTTTCTTTAAAGCTTCACTAACTTCGATTTACTAATATGACGATAAAATGAAATTCTCTATTTTATTTAGGTATTAAGATTGCTAAAATCAATCGATTTTCGATCCTTCATTATTAAAAGTTTATCAAAATACCTCATCCACCTATTTTCAATATCTTTTCTAAGAAAAGACTTTATTATTTTCATCCTTAATACCCTCACTTGAACTTTTACTTCTCTATCTCTTTGGTTGGCTAACTTATACATACATCTTTCACCTTCTTTTCAGATATAATATCATAAATCACTAAAACTAAATTTTAGAATCATATATATTCTTCTTAGAATCTCTACGGCCACTTTATATATTTCCCAATTCTCGAGTTTTACATCTAAATCAAGTTTTATAACAACGCTTCTTTTCTTATATTTTCTTACACTCGAATTTCAACCAACTATTCTTATTGGCTTTTCCTTTTGATTCTCCAAGACATCTTTAAGAACTGCTTAATTTCGATTTTTTTCACATAACGTTAAGACTTTATATCTTTCCCAATTCTCGAGTTTTACATCTAAACCGTTTTATAACAATGCTTCTTATTTCTTATATTTTCGACACTCATTTACCTCACCAACTATTCTTATTAAAGAGTTTTTCCTTTTGATTCTCCAAGACATCTTTAAGAACTTGCTTAATTTCACTGATATTTTTCCCACATAACGCAAATTTATGAACATCCCAAATTCTAATTTCTAGAATGCTTCTTAAAATATTTTTATTTTTAGGTGTCCCCATCTAATCCTGAACAATAATTTAGTTTATTTTTCTCTACAACTTTTCTTCTTAAAATCTAAAACTAATAGTCGATTTAGATTTTCACTTGGAATGACTTACAATCTTTACAATCTAAACGATCTATTTTTTTATCAAAAATAATCAATGTGTTTTAGATCCATTTTATAAGTAATAATATGTTTCATCTCTTTCTTAAATAAAGATAAGAACTACAAAATCATAAATTTAAGATCTAATAATTTTGAACTTAAAAAAAATGGAGACTTAGATTATAAATTTTGAACTTCTATCACCTTATACTCTATATAGTTTCACACTCAATATGTCAATCTAGGCATAAAAAAATCAGACCAATGAAAACCAGTCTCCCATGCCTTCTGCCTATACCAAGAACTTCTTTGGTCTGGAGGTCCACACATGAATCCGCTGTCAATTTGACTTCACACTGCTTGCTTTTATCATCTAAATTCAGTCTTTACTATTATAATCATCTTTCAGGGTTCGCATGAATGCATTCTTCCAATTCATATGAGGATAAGCATTGTAATTTTTAGCCAAGCCAATTTTATTTGAATCAAAAGCAACTCACAACACGATTTAACTATTTTTTTTATTCTTGTTATGCTATATTCAGTTGCACAGTTGCATGCCAAAACAATTATGGAGTTATAGTTTGAACAGTTCTAATCATCATCGCCTCCCATAAGATCTAATAAAATTGAAATAGTTCACAATAATTTTAATGTTTCAAAATAATTCCAACAGTTTCAGGTCAATCAAAACATTCCCTTCTGTTTTGGTTTTAACACAGAGAAGCGCTTCCTATAAAAATTTCCTGCAAAATATCAAATTTCACCAAAAGCACAATTTCGGCTTAATCAATTTTAGCTTTATTACAAAACAAATTTGTAAAATTAAAACATGAGTAAAAATAATACCCATTTCGAATTTAAATAAAAGTAGTAAAGAAACATCAATCTACTTTGTCATACGATCCAAGCAAGCAACCATATAGTGTTCGTTACTAATTAAGGGTGATATAGCGCTCTATTATTAAATAATCATAGTACAGGTTAAATGAAGTAATGATGTAGCCTACCATCCATTAACTCTTCAATTTGAACTTTATTACTTTGATAAGTTGACATAAAAATTTTCTTCTTTTGTTAGCACTTGCTAGAAAAATAAGATTATTAGAATAGAATAAATAAAGAAACAAGTAAGCTTACATAAGAGTAGATATTAATTACCTAAGAGGTTTTAATACATCTTTGAGAAGATCAAATCACAAACAAGTGTATTGATTGTTTTTATAGAGAAGGTGTTTTGATAATCATTTATAACTCTATCATCAACGTTGAATGCAAATTCTAATGCAATCATTATTGGAATTGTGAAGACATCCTTAGTCATTTTGGATAAGCATAGATACTTGAGAGTGTTCAAATTTCATCAATAAGAATATCAAATTTATTAAGACACATATAAATCCTCTTCAAGATAGATTTACAATCTAATTTGAAAGTTTGAATGGTACCTGATGAGACAATAAAATCAACAAACTCGAACATACAATCAAAATGAGGTGAAAAAATTTTGCTTGATAAGTGTTAAGACCTACTAACACCTACTGAACTAGAACTAGCGATATCAACAATGTATTGATTATGTATTTCACAAATGACTTTCTCAACCACCTGAATTTTGGATTCTAGCTTAAAGGATGAGTATGCCATAGGAAATATGAAATTGATGATGTCATTTTCAAATGCGTATCTAACACAGCATTTACAAATATAAATAGATTACATTCATCCTAATATTTATCAAATTTGATATTCATGGCAATAACCATTTTTCTCATACACTGATTTGATAAAAATATATGCCTCATTAATAATTTTTCAACATGCATAATAGCGGGCAGAAATGTATTTGTAGTTAGATAATTAGAATCATAAATCATCTTGATAACATTACTAAAATTATAAGAAACTCTCTAATTTTCTCATATTTTTGCTAATCTAAATTAGATAATAACTATGTGTAATTACTACCTTGAGCTACATACTGATTAAACATATTGTGAGAAATAAAGGCAGATTCGAGATTAATTGAGTTCCATCATATTAGAACATCAATAGACAAATCTTTCGATGTGAAAATTCTTCATTACTTAGACATTTTTACAAACTTATGTCTGGTGATTTTTTAAGATATCTAACTAACTCTTTAATTTAATGAATTACTTTATAAATCTTTCTTAATTCATCTTGAACTATTATGTTCAATATGTGTGCACATATTGAACATAACATGAAAGAAGTTCCCCTGGAAATGCAACTTTTTGTTGACTAAAAATTAGCTTTAAGAGAGCTATCTGTCACGTCACTGTTGTTATGTCCAACTATCCATATATTAATGAATCTTAAAAATTGTAAAAGCAAATCATAAATTTTATTTAATTGGAGCAACATTATATTCATACATATATATGTGATTGTTTGTTGAATTGGAATCTTCAACAAATCACTCTCAAATTGTATATTTTCCCTTCCTATCTTTCCTGGGAGAGACTTTATTATTGCTAGTCTCAATAACCTGTACCACTAAAGTTGCGAAGCAAGATTCGAATTTTCATTACTATTTTTAACTTATACAATTAATTTATTTCCAGATGTAGTCTGATAAATATTCAATATTGGCATGGCAACACAAATAAAAACAAAAGCGACATATGAGTTGAAACTAAAGATTCTCTCAATATGTCATCAAATATCATACTTTCAGTAGAACAATGGCAGAACTAATTTTGAAGGATTAATAATTCAAAGTAAAGGATACAAATCATCATTCATATAAAAAGTAGAGCATGGCAACAGCACAAATCTTATTTAATATCCAAATATATTATAATAGACAAAAATAACATATCATCATTCTTACAAAAGTAAATAACGATGAAAATGCCACTAAAAAATTGAATGTTATGGTAAGCTTTCCAAACATAATTTTAATAACTAAGATTATGCAACTTAATGTTCACAAAATAATGCATTGAAGTAAGATAACAACTAGTTGTGGGTCATTTGTCTCAAACAATCATCAAGGACTTTTTAAATAGATAAATATGATAAATACTTTCACTAGTTAGTACAAGCATATATAGCTAAGGATTCAACATAGCAATAGCCAAACTTAGAGAACTAACACATTAAGTCGCTAAAGAGTATCACCATAAGAACGGAGAAAAAAATGTCAGGATAAAGGTGAGGATGAACTGAAAAATGTTGTCGAGAAGAAAAGAAAGCAGTCTAGCGGCCAAGAGGGCAAGAATCGTGAGATTGAGAGATTGGTAATGCCAAGATCATAGATAGAACACTGAAGCTATGTAAAGTGAAACAAAAGAGGAGAGTTAGGGCTAACCAGATAGGGCCAAAAATTTGATTTAAGGTATAAGATGTTATGACTTATGGTTTTGTCCCACCCCAGCCATTGGACTCATTCTTCCAATAACCAAATGGCCAAAACGTATTTTGCCATCTCCCAAATTAGATACTTGGAGATAATTTGTTCTCATGTAGGCGATTGCTTTTCCCTTTGGTCTCTCAACAAGCGTTTAGCTGCTTTTCGAAAAACGCTTTAAAAGATTTATTTTTCTTTTTTTTGAAAAGGCTAAACTTTTCGTGAAATGAAAACGCAGCTTCAAAAAAGCACTATTCAAACGAGTATCAAAATTCAAAATTCACGCTCTCAAGAGCAAAACGCACTAAAAAAGCTTAGTCAAACGAAGCTTCAGTCAGCAGCGCCTTCCTTTTTTTGTTGTTAAGGAGAAAACCATCCCAAATATTTTACTAATTGAAAGTAAGACAAAAAAGCTTGTTACAGATAAATAAACACGAGGCCAGTTGCTAATAAGGGATCAATGCCCGTTAGAAATTGAATTTCATGCAGAGAGTTGGTGAATGTTTAGTTTAAAGAAATTCAAGCGTCAAGCTCAAATCTATGATCTAAATCCTAAGAATTAAGGAGCATACTTCTTGAGCTAGAGCTCTTTAATCAGCCTACGTCTCAATTGATAGAATTCCATTTAATATCTAGATGAGCACACCATTGTAATCCTTTTTTTCTTTTTTTCACCTGTACATTTATTTTTTCATTGTCTTATTTTTTTGGGTAATTCTTATATGGAATGAGTAGTAGCCAAGAAAGAGGTCCACGTGGTGGGACAATTAGCAAAAGAATCAAGCAAAAGAGTGGTGGAAATCTTAGAGTGATGTTGGCAGGCACTTGAAGAAGATGGGTTAATGTTCTTAAGGGAGGAATAAAGTATATAGGGGATCGATTGAAAAATAGTTCATTGTAATCACGCTTACTATAAGAGAAAGACATATTTGAGACTTCAAAATAACTATCTTTTTTTTTCATTAGAATGATAATCACAAAATCCAACCAAGCCTTAGGCCTATGATTGACCCCTTATTATATAGGAATGGAGGGTAGTTGCACTTATAAGTAGATGAAGGAACTACCTTGATTAAATATATGAAATTATGAATACTTAAGGAGAAGCCAAAGAGCTTTTTCTTCTTACGTTACAACATGCATGAATAAACTTATTATGAAGGAGAGAGTGGGAAATGCCAAACATCAAGGCTTACTTACATGTGACAACACATAAATCAAAACTAACTTGTTGTTGATCTCATGATCACCACAACCTATTACAATACAAAATATATAACCAATCATAAATTTATTATTTCATATATAAATTCAAGATATTTTTATATATGATTCATACATAATCCATAAACATACAACAAAGTGATGGGGATTAAGGAGATTAGTTAATTTAAATCCAAAGTAAGACATCAAACTCATAATCAATTTGTCTAGCTATCTGTTGTAATGAAATAACATTTATAACTTTTTTATGATCAAGAGATTATATTGGCCAAATAATATTATATATAGTACAACATGAATGGTGAATCAATATAATGAAGTCTTTATAGGTCAATATCAAATGCTAAATTATGCATATTTATAGCTATAAAAATTTAAATCATATGATGCAAGGATATAAATCTATGAGCACCAATTCTTCATATTTTTAAATAATGAATTGCAAATCATGTAAGTAGCTTAGCTAAATTGCTATCAGACAGCCATACAAACTCTTAGACAAGGGAGAGTTGTTTCATGTGGGATTTGCCAACTTCATTGCTCCCAAGATCATTTTTGAGGTTTGCTCTTATTTTTCACTTAAAACAATGAAGTTGAAGCTTGCAAAAAATCCACTCCTTTGAGAACCCAAAAATGAGGTGTATATGATGAATACCTATACTATGAAACTAGCCAACCTATCATGTATAGCTTTTGTATCTTTCTCCCTCAACTATTCTTAATTATTTCAGCAAGAAAAAAGGTAACCCATTTCTTCCCCATTATTATGTTTCATGCCACCTCAGATAAGAATTTTTAGTTAAATTCTATGAAGACTTTGCTCATTCAATATCCAATCATTTTACCTTTTTTTTTAAAAAAAAAATTAAACTTCTTAAAAAATGTAAGCAAATAAAACTAACAACTTTCACTCACAGGCTGGATTTGCTGGTGATGATGCTCCAAGGGCGGTGTTCCCAAGCATCGTTGGCCGACCTCGCCACACCGGTGTCATGGTCGGAATGGGACAAAAAGATGCTTATGTTGGCGACGAAGCTCAGTCTAAAAGAGGCATCCTCACCCTAAAGTACCCAATTGAGCATGGAATTGTTAGCAATTGGGATGACATGGAGAAGATTTGGCATCACACTTTCCACAATGAGCTTCGTGTTGCTCCTGAAGAGCACCCTATACTCCTCACAGAGGCCCCTCTCAACCCTAAGGCTAACAGAGAGAAAATGACTCAAATTATGTTCGAAACCTTCAATGTTCCCGCCATGTATGTCGCGATTCAAGCCGTTCTGTCCCTTTATGCAAGTGGACGCACCACTGGTTTGTATCGTTAATAAAATGTTTTATAACACTTTTTAAAGCCTGTATATTGATTCACCATTTTCTATTTGCAGGTATTGTGCTTGATTCTGGTGATGGTGTGAGCCACACAGTTCCAATCTATGAAGGATATGCCCTCCCACATGCCATCCTAAGGCTGGATCTCGCTGGTCGGGACCTCACCGATGCTCTCATGAAGATACTTACAGAGAGAGGTTACTCCTTCACAACAACCGCAGAGCGAGAAATAGTTAGAGATGTGAAAGAGAAGCTTGCTTATATTGCCCTTGATTATGAGCAAGAGCTGGAAAAAGCAAAGAACAGCTCTTCTGTGGAAAAGCAATATGAATTACCTGATGGTCAGGTAATCACGATCGGCGCCGAGAGATTTAGATGCCCGGAGGTTCTCTTCCAGCCATCGATGATCGGCATGGAATCTGCTGGTATTCACGAAACCACATACAATTCTATCATGAAGTGCGACGTCGATATTCGGAAGGACTTGTATGGTAACATCGTCCTTAGTGGCGGTTCAACGATGTTCCCTGGAATCGCCGATCGTATGAGCAAAGAAATCTCGGCCCTTGCCCCAAGCAGCATGAAGATTAAGGTGGTTGCTCCGCCCGAACGAAAGTATAGTGTGTGGATTGGTGGCTCCATTCTTGCCTCCCTCAGTACCTTCCAACAGGTAAAATTAACAATCTGTCAGTAGCAATAAAACATCTTATAGCTTTTATTTCTTAACAAGAATGGTTATAATATTTGCAGATGTGGATTTCTAAGGGAGAGTATGATGAATCAGGCCCTTCCATTGTTCACCGGAAATGCTTCTGAAGTTCATATCAGGTGATACTATTGTTTTATTTTTCCATGATATAAAAGGTGATTTTTTGTCATGTTAAACTATTAATGTGAGCTTATTTGTTTGAGTCTGTGCAGATTATCATTTGTTTTGTTAAATTTGTTTCTTTTATGCATCTGTTCTTTTGGTTTTCATAATACTGGTTTTCTACTTAGCTAAGTTTGTTATTATTTTTTGATCTGTTTTAGTCTGTGCACATTGAAGGGTTGTATTGTATTCTATCAAGAATGTTGTTTTAATGAACGATTTCTGTGTATATTGGATGGTATATAACTTGTTTTTCTAGATAACTCAAATGGTTACTTTTAACTCAACTTTGGTAAACTAGGTGGCCTTTTATGATGTTTGAGCATTGTTTAAGAGCGAACAAACTTTCATAATGAGTTAATGTTGGTCGAAGGAGCTTTTGATGCATGATATTTAATGATGTTATACTTCAAAAGCAATCATCAATGTGGAGAGTTATTACCTGAGGAGAATACTATTGAGCTATGTGACAAATAATTGAAAAATACCTTGGTATAGAAATATGAGAATGTTAGCCATTTACACAAGCTTAATTTTTTAAGTTAATGATGTGTTTGGCATTATTGATAAATAATTTTCTTTTATTTGAGCTAAATAAAGCCTTTACTCAAAAGTAAAAACTAGCAACTTCTTTGATCCCATCTAATCACATGGCCGATCTATTGCAAAATGGTCAACTTGGTGTTCCTTATCTCAGTCTGTTGGTTGAGGCCTTGTTTCATTCTTGGAGATCCCGGGTTCGAATCTTGGAGAATGAACAGGTGTGTGTTTGTCATAAAAATGGACGCCCACTCGCATTCATCTCTTCCCTTGATTTTTTTTAATGAGTAGCATTATATTAAAAAAAATTATAGCTTGAAATGTCTGCTTGGTAAAGAAAAAAAAGAAAAAAAAAGGCATTTTTATCTATTGATTATGTCTTGAGCACTATAGCATTCCTTATTTTTAATTAAAAGAAGCAGCCTTCTTAGGCCCCATTCTCTCTGCAAGTCAGGGCAAACACCTCCCTGCCCGTCCTTCATTTTCTCTTCTTTGAAGCTGCAAAGGCCTTTCTTCCTCAGCAAAAGTTCTTGCTGAAATGCGGGGGAAACTCACCCTCAAAGAGTGGGTTTTTGTCCCGATGTTGGAGGTTCTTACTTGGTCTTCATAATCACATATTAAATAAATTTATATTTGAATCTTAAGTATATTATTGAGCTGTGATCAAATTTTTTAATGAATTTATTTGTAAGTTTTAAATAATGTTATTCATGATCATAAATAAATTGAACATAAAGTTCAGCAAGTTTATTCATTTATAAGTAAAGTATTAATAAATGTTATTCATGATCCACTTTTTGTTTTTGTTAAACTGAATAAATAAATCATCCAAAAAATGTATAAAATCGAATTAATAGAATTGAATTATAATTCGATTTATTCTATTTGACTTTAAATTAAATTGAATGATATTTTTAAAAAAATTATATGAATTAATTAATTAAAATGCAATCTAATAAAGATAAATAGAAATTTATGGATGTATATAAATAACTTAATATTTCTAACTAAAATTGCATACTTATATTTATTTTTTTAATTATTTTGATTTATTTAATTCAATCGATATTTTTTTTAAATCAAATTAAAAAATTAAAATAAGATAATTTAATATTTATAATTGAAAATTGAACTGTAAATTTACAAATCAAATTAAATCAATCAAAAAACATCGATTTGATTCTAATGATTAAGAAAGCTTCAACTGCACTCTAGAGAAAATGTTTTGGTAGCGGCTAATCAAGGAAGCCCTCCCCACTAAGGGGCTGTTTGGTTGTCTGCATTTGGAATGCAGTATAAAAGTAATGCAGTGTAAAAGAAATTCAGTGTAAAAAGATTAATTTATAGTTGTTTGGTTGAGAGCTCTACAAATTCATGACTTTGCTTTTTTTTGTTTGGTTGATAAATGTAATGTAAACTGAAGGTTTTGATATCGGCGGCGGGGGGCGGCGGTGCCCGGCGGCAACGGCCGGGCGATAAGCGGCGGGTGTAGCTGGCCGGCGGCAAGGAGACGGCGGCGGCGGGGAAGCGGCGACGAGGCGGCGGTGGCGGCGGCTGGCGGTATGGCGGTAATCGCCGCATCATTATTGGCCGGTGTATTTGGAATTGCAAATCGGCAAATCTGTATAATAACTGTATTTGAAATACATTGGAATTTTACTTTACTGCACCAAACGCAAATGTTAGCGTATATTTGGAATCTGATTCATTAAATCAGAACTGCCTAACACTTGGTTGAATAGAAGGGGAATAAGTGAAACCACAGAATGCCCTTGAGGCTGCACTGAAAGAGAATACAGATTTTATGTGGCCATGGGATGTAGCAACCTAAAGATCTTTGAAGCCTTAGCTAATCGGGGCTTCTTTATGCCTCATTGCGACAGCATGGAAGATCTTATAAAGACTCTCACAAGCAACAAAGAGTAAGTTAGAGTCACCAACAGGATCTTGTGCGGAGGTTGTTTATTTAAACTAGAAGGGAAGAAATGTTAAGAAGCATAGTCGACAGTGCAACACACTTACTATTTTGGCTGCTGACATTTTGGGAGCCCTTACCAAAGCTAATCTCTATCCCATACAGGAGCAATGGGACACCTCTCAGTCCAATGGACTGCTTCGAAAGATTGCTTGGCACATATCCTTCATATAATCAAATGGCATAATATAGAAATGTAGAATAATATATCATCATATTAAGAAAATGATTATACATATATTCTTATAATATTATTTATCAAATCAAATTAATTAAAAAAAATGAAAAAGAGGAACCTCCTCCCATAAGAACTCCACGGGCTCGAGAGGTAAATTGAGATCCAACACCACCGCTTTCTCCTCCTCATCATCAACATTAACCTTCCGGTCAGGCGCCGCCGCGTCGGCGTCGTACTTATGCCGCCTCATATGCCCTCCCAGCGCCTGCCCCATCAAGAACTCCACTCCACAAACCGGACAACAATGCAACTTCTTTCTTTCCTGCGATTTCGACGGCGCCGCCTTTCCGACGGCCGTCGTCCCAGCTCTGATTGGCTTGTTATGACTTGTCCGGTGGCCTCCGAGCGCCTGAAAAGTAGGAAATTTGCGGCTACAGGTCTTGCACTCGAACAATCGACGGCGCCAAAGCGCGGGCTTTGTGACTCCGCTACTGGAGCGAAGTAGAAGGAGATCCGCCATTAGCTTCTGCTTAAAGAAATGCGTCGACATGGATACAGGCATGTGAGGTTTTATAGCGAGAGTGGAGTACGAGAAAACAATAAAATTAAATTAAAGTTATTATATTGTCCAAATTAATTTATTTGTTTTTATAGAAACGAGCAATTTTTAAATATGACTCTAATTTTAAAATATTGTTTAAACTTTAAAGTTGTGTTTTAAAACATTTATTTAGGGCCATTTGGATCACTTTTATAGATTTATTTTTAATTTAATTTTTTTATTTTACTTTCATTTTATTTATATTTTGATTTAAAATAAAATTTATTTAATAGCGATTATTATTTTTAAAAATACTCAAAATTTTATTTTGAGTATTTTTTAAGATAATGTGATTGAATTTTAAAATTAAAAAATAAAAAATAAAAAAACTTAAAATAATATTAAACAAATATATTTAAAAATTAAAATTAAAAATAATACAAAACAAAACACTGATATTTCTACTAATACAACTGACATAAAATAAGTTATATAAAATAATAAAGTTATTGTTAAATCAGCGTATTATTAAATTTGAAGTAAATTATTTATTAAAAAATAAATATGTACATTAAAATATATATAAAATTGGGTGTATGCATTAGTTCAATAATTAAAAAAATATAAAAAATAATTAAATTATAAGTATATAAAATTTAGGTGATTAATATATAAATTTTTTTAATTATCAGATTTATTTCTACCTTATAACATATGTGATATAGCAAGTGGAATAAATTATTTTTTTCATTTTATTCGAGTTAAAATATTTTTTATGTATCAATTAAAATTTATTAAGCTAAAAAAGTAAAAATTTAAATAATATTATTCACAAACAATTCTTAATCAAAAACTTATTCACGAGCTTTAAATAAACTCAATTTATTATTTATATGAGTGTTTAAGCACTTTTGATTAATTAACTAAATGATAATGAACAAATCATTAATTTCATACTTCACATGTTGACTTTAATAATAAATTAGTGAAGTCTTGATTTATGTTTATTTTTTAGTTTATAAAAATAAAAAAACAATCTTTATTAAGCAGGACTGATGGGACGTTGATCTTTTTTTCTGCGGTGCCAGCTAATGGAAAATAATAAGAAATATGACGTCAGCATTTTGCATGTGGGCCCTGCGAGGCTAGTCTTTCTTGGTCACAACTCACAAGTTAACGCGTCTATGCGATCTCAGTCATCTGGACACATTGGGTCCTCCACGTGACGTTGACATTTTGACTTATTTTACCTCCGTTGTACAACACAGATTAATGTTGCATTTACATTGCCTAATGTAAATATATAATTTTTTTTTAGAATTTTATTTACATATAATATATATATATATATATATATATATATATATATTAAACAGTTGAAATCAAATTTAAATCATCAAATAGTATTTTATAGGGAAGATAAATTTTTTTTAAATATTTGAATGAATTGAATCATAAATTAAGGACTGCAGATGAATCGAGCGGAGCTGAGTATGTATGTGTTCAAATTTGAATTTGTTTAATATTATCGAGTTTAAGCTCGATGCGAACTTTTTAAGATGATGTTCAAGTTTGAGCTTGTTTATCATTATCGAGCTTGAGCTCGATTCACATTTGTTGATGAGCTTGGTTCAAATTAGATTATCGAGCATGTTAATGAGTAGCTCGTTTAATGAAATAAACGAGCTTTAATCAAGCCTTAATTGAGCTTGTTCACGAACAACTTATTGAGAAATATATATGAGCTGTATTAATTAAAGCTCATTAAGCAAAAAATAATAAGTTAAATGATATTATTCATAAATAAGCCTTAATCGAGCCGTAATTGAGTCATAATCGAGCTCTTTAGCGAGCTTTAAATGATAATGTTCATGAATATAAATGAATCGAACGACAAGCTATTTAAGTTTGTTCATTTAGCAAACAAGTATTTACAAAAATGTTCAAGCTCGTTTGATTAGAACTAATCAAATGATTATGAATGAGCTCTAATCGAGTCGAGCCACAAGTAATATGTGAAATGCTCGGTTCATTTGTAATTCTGCGTAAACTCACACATATATGCCAGTTTTGAACTTAAAATTTTTGATTGAAAGGCTAAATTCTAAATTAGAAGTGGCTTGTATGCTAAGAAGAAAATTAATTAATTAGATAATTTAAGCTTTCTACGTACTTTGATTATTGTAAATTTATCAAATTTATTTTTTTAGAGAGAGAGAGAGAGATAATATTTTTTTCTTCTTAGTAAATTTTATGAAACTGATATTTGTGGGAAATAATTTAAGATATGTTAATGAAAAAACAGTGTTGAATGGAGTTTAAAAGGGACAAAAATGATGGAAATTAAATAAAATATTTAGCCATTAATCAGCACTTATGTGTGTTCCTTCAAAGAGCACAAGTTAAGTGTGAAAACGCGTGAAAGTTTGATTTGTTAGTCTAATCATAACACTTTAGTCATCCAATCACCGGTTAGTGATTTTACAAAATGGTTTCCAATCAGATTCCAACTAATTTTTAATTTTTTTATATATACAAATCTATATTTAAAATTAGAAAAAATGTATATATTTAATATCTATAATTTAATATTTATATTTCTAATTCTTTATTTATGCAAAAAAATGTACATTTATTTATTTTTAAATAATCATAATAATATTTTTAAAAAATCATGGGGCCCAGCCCTGTAAAAATCTTTCATTATGTATCTATTTCGGAGTACAAAGTTTATGTTTTCCCAATAACAAGATTACAAAATTGTATATGAAAGCCTCATGATAGAATCCCAGAATCGAATAAATATCTGAAATTTATCTACGCGATGTTAAATAATAGTTGTTTGTGACGGTGATGATAAGCCGTGGTCACGGTCAGCAACGATGGTCGGCAATTGGTGATAACGGAGATGGCGAACGATAGCCGGCGTAGTAGTTGCGTGGTGATCGATAACGACGATGATCGATAGTGGTATAGCTGTGGCGAAGCGATGGTGGTGGCGGTGGCAGCGGTGATGATCAGCGGCAGTGGTTACGATAGCGAGGGCTGGCGGTGGCGCGGCGGTCGATGGTGGTTGGCGGCTGATGGCAGTGGTCAGCGACCGTCGAGTAGTGGCACGATTATGCTTAGAAGATTTTTAAGCTTTAAAGCTCTCTTTTCTCTTTAGCTTGGCCTCCTCTCATGTGAAGAATGATGGACTATTTATAGATTAGAGGGATGACGTTTATGTAAATATATGCAAAATTCAAACAATTCTATCGGATGACTCAAAATGATTCTCTTGATCATCTAATGTATTTTAAGTATTTAAATGCTCAAATGAAGTTAGAATCATGAGATCTTGGGCTTGTTAGATCCGTCTCATCAAGACGCTCAATTTGATCATAAACACTGCATATTTAGGTACTATTTAGGAATTTAACTGATATCCCAAAGTTTTCATTGATATTTTAAGTGCTTGATCTGGACTAGATTCGACTTAGGATCAGATTATTTTTGACATCAAGATTCATGCTTCGACTAGTGAAAATTTTAGTATCATATCACATATAAATATGAAGATTAGATATTATATATAAGAATTATGTGGTATGTTTTTTAATGCCTATGATATATCATATTAAATCATGGATAAATTTTAAAATAATATATATAATCTTTTATCAACGTTTCAATAAGATGGGACCAACAACGCTATAATTAGGTCAAATCGAGTCCAAATAAGCTTGAATCAAGCCCAAAAGCTATGTATGAAAAACTTTGAAATACTAATTAGATGATCGAATGACTTCCAAATTTGACGTTGTTGCGTGCTAGAAAACCAGTTGCGGTAGAGTGAAAGTTTACGCCTTAGCTTTGTCGTGAAATCCAGCACAGTATTTAAAGAGTGAACAAGAAAACTCCAGAATTTTTACGTGAAAAATCTCGAAAAGAGGGGAAAAAATCATGGGGCCTAGCTCAGTAAAAAGCTTCCACTATGTATCTGTTTTAGACTATAAAATCTTCCCGATAACGAGATTACAGAATTATATATGAGAAAGGCTGATAATTGGAATCCAAAAATTAGACAACAATAGCTATATTATCATATTCAGGTTAGCCGATTCGATGGTAGCGAATGATGGTGAGCAATGAGGGAACAACCACAATGAAGGTCATCATGATAGTGGCCGAGGAGATTGACGGCAAGGATCGTGATGATGGCGATGGCGGCCCGGTGGTTGACTCTGTCAGTGGTGGCACCATTATGCTTGGAGGATTTTCAACCTTTAGAGCTCTCTCATCTCTCTTGCTTGGCCTCCCCTCATATGAGAAATGAGAGGCATTTATTTATAGAAGTGGCGTCTACGTAAATACATGCAAAACCCGTACCACTCCACTTCATCTGGACTCAAAATGATCCCCTTGATCATATGATGTATTTTGTGTATTTGAATGCTCAAATGATGTCGGAATTATGATATCTTGGGCTTGTTAGATTCGGCTCGTCAAGATGCTCGATTTTACTATAAACACTTTATGTTTAAGAGTAGATTGATAATAAACGATTGATCTCGGTTAGTCTTGATTCACGATCAGATTACTTTCTACGTCAAGATTCGTGCTTCGACTAGTGGAATTTTCGGGGTCATATCAGACGTACTTATAGTCGAATCGAGCGACTCAATGACATGGATCTAATGAGCCTAAGAAGATCACTTAAATCGAAGATTGTTTGAATGGTCATATCACCAAAATACTATATATCATCAAATAAATCGATATAAACCGTCTCATGAAGTGTTTTGAGATTTTGGATATAATGACCAAAATGCCCCTCTCAGAATCCTATAAATAGGACATCATTCCTATCATGAGGGAGGAGAGGAGGAGCTAAAAGTGAATTGAAAAAAGCTGGGAGAGCGTTAGAAGTTAGAAATTCATCATCACTTGTCGATGCTTTATTATCATCATCAACCATAAGTTACCAACTACCACTTCATAGCTATTGTAACTTAATTCTGGAATCCCTATTATCAGGATTTCATACATACAATTTTATAATCCCATTGTTGAGAAAATTTGAACTTTGTACTCCAAAATAGATATATAGTAAAATATTTTTATTGGACTAGACCTCGTAGTTTTTTCCCCTATTTATGAGTTTTTTCAACGTAAAATTTCTGGAGTTTCTTGTTCTCTTATCAAATATATGTGTGTGTTACGAATTTCTCAACAAAATTAAGGAGGGAAGTTTTATTCTGCCACTACTAATTTTCTGGCATGCAACAATAAAATTTATGATCAAATGAAATAATTTTGGCCTATTTCTCTTACATGTATTATATTATGTAAGAAAATTTGAATTTTTTTTATATTTTTAATTTGAAAAATATTTCTCATATGAAAGCACATTAATATATGAAAAGCTTTATATAAGAGTTAGTTATAGTTTGGGAAGGTTCCTGTCTCTAGTGTGGTTCGAATGGCACCGAAGGTGGTGTTTAGAAAGTTATGACTTGGTTGGGTTTTAAAGAAGCTGTGTTTTCTAATCTTATCTGATAAAGTGCAATGACTGTAAAAAAATTATGATTTGACTTTTTTTAAAATAAAAAATTATAGTGCTCAATGCAGGTTTTTAGGCAGTAGCTTATTCTGCAGTAGATCCACCACTGTATTTTCATATCACTTCAACTATCACAGAAAACATAGATCATTACATAAAATATAAAATTGAAATTGTTTCTAACTCTTATAATTGATTTAACATTTTTAGGCTCTATTTTTATTAAATAAGATGAAAATTCTAAGTGAAATAAGTCAACAAAAGTAGTTGGTTGATATTTTTGTACAAACAAAATTTTATTTATTTATTTTATTTTATTTTTGAGTAATTTCACATGCCCCGCCTCATTTTATCTTTCCACCATGGCATTTGTCCGTTTGGTTGCATTTGGAATCTGTAAAAGAATCAGATGTAAAGAATTCATTGTAAAAGGATTATTTTATAGTTTGGTTTAGAGCTTTACAAATTCATGACTTTACTTTTTTTTATTTGGTTGACAAAATGTAATGTAATGTAAACTGAAGGTTTTGACATGTGCTGGCGCTGATGGGCTGCGGTCTGCGTGAGCGATTGGTGTGACGGCGACATATTTGTGGGTGGTAGGTGGCCAAATCACTTTTACATTGGTGTATTTGAATTCAAATCTGGCGAATTCAAATACGCAAATAATCTTTCGGTGTGAAATACTGAAATTTTATTTTACTGCAACCAAACGCAAATATTAGCGTCGTTTAATCGTTTAAATATAAAAGCAAACGACCCCTTATTCTTCAAAGAGAATGCATTTTGGTTTGCTTCAGTTGAAAGTGGTACCACTTTGACTTTTATATCAAATTTATAATCAATTTTCCCAAAAAAATATAATATATTTTGATATTTTCATGCATTTTAAATAAATGTATTAGCTTCTTACCTACTAATTCATTCATTATGTTTAAGCAATTCTATAATGAGATATTTACATATATATATATATATATATATATATATATATATATATATATATATATATATATATATATATATATATATCATATAATTTTAATATATTTATACATCTAATTTTTAATAATTATGAACATAAGATCTAAATCTTTAATATCAAATAAAATATATATATCACGATCATTGACTTTTAAAGCGGAATGCAATTTTTTTAATGCATAAAAAAATATTATATAAGTAAATATCAAATTTTAAATTTTAGATATATAAATACATAAAAATTGGGAGATTTGCATGAAAATCTTCCTTCTATAATACATTAATCTATTTGCTCTTGTTGACCTCATTTTTGAATGAGGTTAATTTAGCACTTAAGAGATCCTAATCACAAATAGGATTCTCCTAATCCAATGCTTAGGACATCATACCTAGTAACCTAGAGAACTTATCTTAAGTTGGACAGGATCAACTCAAAATTTTCAAAATTAAAATTAACCAATAAAATTAATCTCCTTAATTAATAAAATTAAAATAACAAAAATAAAAAAAGAATGAAAATGAGAAATAAAAAATAATAATATATAATAAAATTAAATAAAATTTAAAAAAAAACAAGAAAAAAATTATCCCCACCTCTTAAGAGGATGGCAGCCTTCAAGTGAAGGCTGCCTTCAAGTGATGGCTGCCTTCAAGTGAGAGTTGGCTTCTCCAAGAAAAAAATAAAATAGAAATGATATATGATGTTTCGGCCAAGGAGAAATAAAGACATACACACTCTCTCAAGGCAAAAAAAAGCTCACATACACCATCCCACATCAAAACCGAAGCCAAAAGAAATCCCCCCCTTCCCTCCAAGTGTTCTCAATCAGTGGAACCATCAAAACAAAATTTTGAATCCAAAGCTTGGGCTAGTGATCAAACCACAAGGAATTCTACCAATTCTTTTGGAGAAACACTTTCTATTGAAGAATAGAAACTACTTCAATTGATTCCAGCCTTTGAGATCCCCTAAACCAAGGTACGCCATTATTGACCCTCCCTTTTTCTTCAAAGCTTCCGGCCATGGTCGTATCCCTACAAGGCGTGTTATATGGTGAGATAAAGCCTTATGGATGGAAAGCTTATCTTTCAAAGATCATGTAGCACTTTAAATCATCCAATTTGGTTAAGTATATCAAAAGATATTAACAAAACAAGTTGGACGGTCCACGGCTCCCGCAGGCTGCGAGGGAGACGAAATCTGGACCGTCCAGATCTAGCTGTTAATTCTGATTAAAGCCCTTCAGGATCGCGGGAGTGATCTGGACGTCGATTCTGCGCGTCGAGCGGTCCCGGATCAAACCGCGATAAACGTCGCGACCGCGCCGTCCACCAGCGTGACGCGGCTCGTCCCGCTAACGGGGATGGGACCGTCGATCTTTGATCGGATGGTCCAGATCTAATCCCGCTCGATTTAGTTAAATCGCGTGGGACCCAAACTAAAAAACCGTTAAGCAACGATTTAATTAATTTAAAAAAATCAGAAAATTTCAAAAAATCATATAAAATCAAAGAAAAATCAGAAGAATATAAATAAAAGTTCTATGAATTTCTCTTGATGATAGGAATCCATATAAATTAAAATTCCCAAATTTTATTGGGTCATTTTGTCTTAATTTTGGTTTAATTTAAAAACATTAAATCTTAATTAATCTTAAATTAATAATCCAATTAATTTGAAACTTTGGAGAAATGAAATTAAGATTAAAACATACCTTAGATAATTTTTTGGAGATTTAATTCTCTGAAATAAAATGAAATTAAAATTTTATGTTAGTTAACCCTTAAATTAAATATATTAATTACCATTTAATAAAATAATTATAAAATTTTATTTTAATAATCTTAAATCAAAATAATGAACACCAGAATAATAATTTAACTTAATTAAACTAATATGAACTTAATTAATTTAATTTGATAATTAAAAGAATAAAATAATTCAATTAAATAACCTGAACTTAATTAAATCATAATAAATTAACCAGTTAACCAAAAATTATGAATAAACCCTCATTGGAAAGGTATTTAAGTGTAGAATAAGTAAAAAATAAAATCTCTTAATTAATCTTAATAAATTAATCTAATATAGGTTTTAATAAAATAATTAAAACTTTAATTACATCCTAATTACATCACTAATTAAACTGAAACTTTAGGAACATAAAATTGGCATGCAACCCCACTTCTCATAAATATCTGAAACCAAATTAGTCTATAAATTTGGAATTCTTGATTTTCCAAATCTCTAGGTCAATATGAACTAAATAATAATTAGGAGTAGTCATTAGTTCATTAAATCAATAAATAAATTGAACTAAACTGAAATAAACATTATAAATACTTAGGGTAATTCATCAAAACTTCCCAAGTCAAAGAATCTAATCAAATAACAAAGTTTTAAGAAAATTAATGATTAATGAAATTCAAATATAATTGAACAACTTAAGTTAAACTTAATAAGATCACTTATCCTTAATAAATTTAAATAATAAACTTGAAACCTAGATTAATCATATCAGATCAAGTAATTAACCTAAGTACTTTAGGTTAAGAATAATCTATGAACAAACCTAAGACATTAATTCATATTAATGGACTTAAAACTTAAGCTTACAAATTCATAATTTAATATCTTAAGTTAAATTGAATGAAATCAAACAAAAAATTAAACTCTTTAAAGTAACATGAGCCAAATCAAATGAAATCCATATAAATTAATTTAAAATGAAATAAATCAAACAAATTAAATTAATTCAAACAAATGAAATAACATAAATCAAATTCAAACATAATTGAAATCAAAAGGATTAATTAAAATACTTAAGGATTTTAATTGCCTTTTGGAAACTTCATTAGATTTAGGATGTTGAATGGATGGAAAGAGCTCCATCCAAAAATAGAATCATTCCATTCTTCATTCTTGAAAATCTATACAACTTTAACTAAATAAAATGAACATAAAATGAGAATTAAATCATTAAGTCATTTGAATTGAAACCAACCAATAGTAAAAATTAAACCAATTCAAACTTCAAACTTCAAACTTAAACTTAAAGGCTTTAGACTTACCACACAAACCCCACTTCTACACACACTAGATTACTTAGGTCACGGATCCTAGATCTAGGTTAGATCATTCTGTGATTTTCTTTAATCCTCTGTGATATGTTATGATGTGCTTCACATGTTTGTGTGGTGTATTGCTTTAGACTGGATGCCTAAGCTTGTTTGTTCGTTAGACTGGATGTTAGGGCGTTCTTTCTAGATTTAATATTATTTTTTGCAGGGGACTGTGTTAAAGGGATCACTATAATAAATAAATCATAAAATTATCATTTGCTTGTAGGTGCTAAAAATCCCTTAACATAGTCCATAGGACATGTGGGCTTGGCAAGCAACTAATGATAAGCCCATATGTTTGAAAAATATAAACTGCTTGGTATGCTGTGTGTATTTCTTAACATCTGTTTTGTAGGGCTTAGGATTTTCTTTAAATTTTAAATGTAAATTTGAGCTTAGAATTAGGTTATCTATGGGGTCTAGGATTAGCGAGACAACCAAGAGATGGTGTAGTGGTCCCCTGTGGAGCCCAATGGATGTCCCTGAAGAAGGAGACTTCATGGAAAGAAGACCCATAGATCTAAACTTGTAGTTCAGGCGGTGTATAAGACTAGAACTTCAGCCAATTTTTCTTTCATCGGGGTGTCTGTACCATGCATTGGCCTTTTCTTATATAATTTAATTTGACTTGATTTATTTTGGGTGCACAATAGAAATAGCATGCTTTTCTTAGGTTTCTTTCATATATATTTGTCGTGATGTATGCCTGGACGTAGGCTCATAGGATAAACTAAATTTTCTATCCAACTAAATCAACTGAAATATAAAAATAAATACAACTCATAATCTTAATATAAAAGCCTAGGTATTAAAATAAGATAAAATATATAGCAACCCCTTAGCTGGATGTCATGCATAATAATATTGTTTCACTCTTGATTAATGAAGGAATTCCATCTTTACCTAGGCTTGACCTTTGAGAGCCTATGATGGAAGTACACCTTCTTCTATTTTGATTTGGCCCATGATCTTTTTTTCTAATTATGCATTAGGCATAAATTGTATCCTTATGGCCTAAATGAATTGAGTCAAAATTATTAAAATCTAAAAAATGTGCATTAGTTATATGCATCTTCATACCCTTCATGATCTTAGGGATTAGGGAGTAAGTCTAGGTTCATAGATTTCTTTCCTAAAATTACACACTAGCCATCTTGCATTCATATGACTTAGCCTCATGATTTTAAAATGCGATTAGGTGGTGTTAGTTGGCAGCCTTCTCCAGGCAGGTTGTAAGTTTAGAAGAGTTAGGGATAGGTTAGTTCCTTCAAGTGAAGAGAACGACCAATGATTCCCAAGAATAGAACTAAGTCGAGCATCTGACATGTGAACTGAACTAGGTTCAAGCATCCTTTTAGAATAAGTCTTCAACCCAGGCATTTCAGTCTTGTCTTTGCTAGAATCTAAGTCCTAGATTTCTAAAAAAATAATAACTTGAATTTTAAAATTAAATACCAAATTTAAAGCCCAATCGTAGGATAGATGAAATAACTACTGGGCATCCCAGTATTAATAGACATTTCCTACTTTTTCCTATTTGAATCTTAAAAATAACTCTCTCCAATTTGGACCTCTCAAAATTGAATTTCCAAAAATCAATTCTTTGAAAGCTATCTTAGTAGTCTTTAGGAATAACCACTTATTTCTTTCGAGTATTCTTAGGAAGAGACCCTTCCTAAGATGTAATTAACTATAGAGGCTTGCCTTTATAGGGAACCAGGATCCCAGAATAAAATTGACCCTGTTCTACTTTTTTATGTAGTTCAGGGGAAAATACTTTAGTACACAAAAGACCCATTAGCCTTAGGAGTCTTTTATTGAAATGATTGAATCCATTATAGGAGAGCATGTTTATCTTTCGAGATAATATGTTTATTCCTTAATGACCGTATTTGGTCATCTAAATAAAATATTCCTAAACTTTATGTGATGTCATTTCTTTTCTCTATTCCATTCAGAGAGAAAAAGAAAACCAACATATTTTTTTTCCTGGGGCTGGTTCCTCTCTCCATCTTTAGAAATAGGTGGTTATTTCTATATATCGGCAGTGTACTAGTGCCACTCACCGGTCGAGACTGCTTTTCTTTTCGTTGGATACCTCTCCATTTCATTCTTGGTGGAGCCTATCCAACATCTTGAATAGAGGTTCTAGAACTCTTCGTTTGTCATAGTTAAACGATTGGGTCCTAGAACCAAATCTTAAAATAAAATGATAGGTGAGAGATATCAAATTTAAAAAAGTATGAAAAGTACTTCAAGATTTGAAAAGCAAATCTTCAAAAATAAAGTCTCAAATTAAACTTATCCTTAATCTTACTTTGGCTTTGTACTGAAGCTAAAGAGAATCAGGACAAGGTCCTTGAATGAACACTATTTGTTCTACTGCATTCAAAAGGTGTTAAAACACCTAAGGATATAAATATTGAGATAAAGGAGTTCCTTCAAACCCTGAGGAAACTTAAATCAAAAGGAGGCATAGTTATATTGCTTCTTCTCCCACCATGATTGAAGTTTGAATTGCATTTATAAAGAAGAATAAAAAAATCATCCCAAAAAGAGAATTCCTTATTGACCTTAAGCAGAGGTTGATTAAGGAACTCAATGAAAATCTTCTATTCTTATAGAAGAAAATTATACATGAATGCAAATCAGCTTTAATCTTAATTTCTACAAGTCCACTAGAATATTGGAAAACCAACTACTCAAGTTGATTGGCCAATTCTAAGGAGTGACTTGGAGGTAACCTTCTTTTAGACCTTTCCAAAATCTTAAATTCTTAAGAGTTTGGGAGAGAGTCAAAAGAGGAAGATGACATGATATAAATAAAAAATAAAGTGACAAGATTCACTTTTGCTTCTAATCAATAGAAGAAAAGGGAGGATATCAAGAGAGAATTATGATTCTCTTGATAAAGTTGAAATGAATAAAATTTAAATCAACTTTCTTAATGGGAGTTTTCTCCCATTGAATGAAATGATATTCCATGATTGGCTTTAATTAATTTTAAGGTTAAATCAAGAAAAGAAAATAAATGAAGAAGTTAATCCTTTTAAAGAAATCATGACCTTAGGATAGGGACCTATGGGTGATATATCTATCGCTTAGAGTGAAAGTATGAAATCCCCATCTCTGGAAAGTTGATAGATAAATCACTTAGGACTTTGTGAGTCCAAATGAATGAAAAATGCCATAATTTTCTAGACTAAGGTATTATATGCTTTCAATACAAAATGAATCTAACGAGAATCCTTTGCAATATCTTTTGACCTATTTGACATTATTTTAATGTTAATTATGGTGGTCAAAGAGTCCATTGCAAGCTGAGATTACCTTTAATCTTATATGTGCTATAAAAGAATGCAAGTCAAAATTTGACTTTCTAATAGCACATCATCTACCCTAGAGGGTCCTCTTTTAAATGATGATCCTCTAAATGAATAGATCATGAGGTCTTTTGATCTATTGAGGATAGAGTTAGACCTACCTTCCCTTCATATAGAAAGGGAAATTCTTGAATTAAAATTCAAAATGGTAGAGTCATACCACCTCAAATGACATTGAAAAGAAATGGAAAATAAATCATCTTCAAAATATGATATTTTGCCTATCTTAGAGAAGTTGCTTGCAAAATCAAGAATCATAATACTCTATTATAAAATAAAATGAAATATGAGATAATAAAAAATGATGAAGAAAGAAGCAAAAGTAAAGCAAGGCATTACATAATCATGTAATTTGTCTTACTTAACTATAAGCAACTTCCTGATGTGGTATTCCAATATAAAGAAGTTCTAGGGTTATCTTCTATGATGAAGATAGACTATTAAGAACTTATTAACATCTTAGTCGATGTGAAAAATTTAAAAGAAGAAAATCTCCAAAATATATGTTGATCCGGGTGAATCGGTCAACATCAAATATAAACATAAGAATGAATTTATATAGGCTCAATTCTAATCAAGCTTTGATAAGTTGATGCCATATAAATTCAATCAAATAAAGAAAGTAGTTTTCAGCTTCATGAAAACAATCTTAAAATCTCAACTTAGAAAAAGAACTTGATTTCAATCACATTGTTTGTTGAAGCCAAAATTCAAACATGAAAAAGAACAACTTAAGAATTCATGAAACACCTTTAAATGCTCTTGGATGGTCCTATCCAGCCAAAAAAAAAAAGAGAATAAAAAGGAATCAAATAAAAAAGAAGAAGAAGAAACATATTGATTATTGAAGGATGTTCATATCCAACATAAAGTGTTGAGTCTTTAGGAATATCATTCAGCTACTCCTAAATGACCTCACTAAATATTTGATTCCAATAGAAAATTTTGATTTCAAAAGTGTTTAGTTTTCAAGGAAGTCATTATGCCAATCTTGAATGACTCACTCCACTAAATAATTTTGAATTCAACAAGTGTAACATCTTTAGAAAGTCATTTCAATCAATAGTAAATGGCTTTTCTATATTTGTTGTTCCATGAAAAGATGAAAAGAAATAAAAATATTGGATCATAATATATGATCAATCAAGCAAAGACTTGAATCATATCAAAAAGTCTATCAAATGATGTATAAAAAAAATAAAAAAAAGTCAAATACATCAAATTTCCTGGCAAATCATTTAGTGGAGTCATTTCATAAAGAATGAAATGTTATGGAAATGAGTCAAATATATTTATCTTCGTAATGAATCTTGTAACTAGGAAAATTATCAAATGTAACCTTTCCATCATTAGAAATAAGCGAATACATTTATCTTCTTAGTGAATCTTGTAACTAGGAAAATTACCAAATGTAACCTTTCATAAAGAAATGAAATCAGAATATTTCTAAAAGAAAAAAAAGAAAGAAAAGAAAAGGAATGGAAGGACTATATCCAAGAGCAAAAAGGATGAAGTCTAAAATTTCTAAGCATGTAGATATTTTTGACTTTAAACTTCTCCACTTCAAAATGAAGTGGTAAGGTTAGAAGTTAAAAATTATCCTTAAGCTAAATAAAAATAATCAGATATCTCATGCTTTGTCATTTTATCCTTTGCCATGATTGGGTGAGCTCGCTTGGCAGGTTAAATAAAAGATAGTGGATCTTCTTTTTCAAGAAACCATATCTTTTGAATGGCAAAAATTCTATTGAGTGTATTCTGATTTTAAATGAAGCAAAAGAAACCCAATGTAAATGGATGTTTTAACTTCAAACTTCTCCACATCAAAATGAAGTGGTAGGGTTAGAAGTCAAAAATTATCCCTAGCTGAACAAAAATAAGCAGATGTCTCATACTTTGTCATTTTAGCCTCTTCCATGATTGGGTGAGCTCGCTTGGCAGGTTAAAAGAAAAGATAGTGGATCTTCTTTTCCAGAGGTTCATATCCTTTATATGGCAAAGGTCTAATTGAGTATATTCTGATTCTATTGCAAGTGTTTTATAACCATAAACAATAAAAGTTATGGAATTATAAGAGCCATTGCAAGTTAAAAAGCTTAAGTAGTTTGGGTCCTAACTTTCTTTTCAAAAGGCACTCTAGCACATTACATCAATGTTGTTTAGATGTGTCTGGAGATTTATATAGTCTTCAAGTTCGGGATGCACCCTTAGAAGTTGATGAAAAATCCAATTCCACAATTGACAATATGACATCAATGATCAAACTCGTTAATGAGTTAGCTATCGATGATTTGATTAAGCTATCTTTTGGGTTTAAAGACTACTTTATCTGGAAATAAATTGAAATGATCTCCAGATGTAGCAGTCTATAAACTTGATGCCATTTCAATAAATTAAGTCCCTTGATGACTGTGGTCAAATTCCAAAAGAAAAGAAAAATTTTGTTAAAATTAAAAGCTAGAAAATGATGGTTCTACATAAGAAGAAAATATTCTCCTTGGTTAGCTAACATCATTATATGACCCACATCTTGGGACTAGGGTAGAATCTTTACCTTGAAAATGGGTTTATATTACCCATATTTCATTTTAAAATCAAAAATATTTTCATGCATAAGATTATCCTTCTTAAGGATAACTTATCTAAAAATTGTCGAATCAAGACAATTATTAAAAAAAAAAGGAATTGAAAGCATATGATATGACATTCAGAATCCTTATAAGAATGTTCTATTATAGAGTCATATCATTCAATCTCAAAATATTGAGACAATTTAGCAAAAAGGGTCATGATCAAGATTTCTTATAATCTCACTTTCAATTAGGTAGAGGGTTGTATTGAAAATCTTATCAAAGAAGAAAATAAAATAAAAGAAACTTCAATATTATGTGAAGAACAATCCTGTTACTATAGATAGAGTCTTGAAATTTACTTTTGAAGTAATTTTAAAGACCTTGTAGTAAAATGTAGAAGGATCAAAAATGCAAAAATAAGAAATTAATCAAAGACAATTATGAAATTTCATTTCCTATAATAATAAATCAACTAAAGAAATTCAATTTCAAACTTATCAGGAGAATCTAAATTTCTCTAATAAGTTATTCCTTTCAATTCCCTTATTGATTAGGGATAAGAATTTTGTGTCTCTATGAGAATCCAAAAGATTATCTTGATTCTCATTCACTTTAGAAAGCTTTAAAGGAATCTCTTGATCTTCATTGAAACCAAGAGAATGCCTTATAAGCTGTTGATTCATGTCAACAAAGTAAAGTTAACATACATATCCAAACAAAAAGAAAATGAAATTTTATTTGAGAAGCACTGGTTGACTTTGGTTCTTACTGTCTGAAGAACTACACAGTCACATGAAAGCTCAAAGAGGTAGAATTCTCAAGTTATTACCCTATGATGTATTTCCTTCAATGAATTAGACATCTAGCATGGTTCATTGTAACTTTGAGATATAAAAAGAAAAATGATGAATTTCTATGCTTATGGCATAATAAAGCATTGGGTCCAAAATATACCCAAGTCTTCCCTCAAAAATAAATTCCAACTCTTTGAAACCTCCTTAACTAAACTTCTTTGTGAGGAGTATTAGTGAAATAAAGAAATGGAAGCAAACTTTCCATAACCTCTTCATCAAGTTAGACTAATTAAGTAAGGATTAAGTCCTTGGGACTCTTACTTATTAGTCATAACTCTTGAGGATTAAGAATAAGTAACATTGCCCTCTTTTCCTCATCCATACTACTTGTGTAGGTTGGGAGCAAGCCCCTCGTGGCACCTTTCCTATACATGACTTGAGATGGGAGCAAGCCCTCTGTGGCACCTTTCTCATGTCCTTCCTGGGTTTGGAGCAAGCCCCTTGTGGCACCATTCCCATGAAGAAAATACGTTGGTTGGGAGCAAGCCCTTAGCACCTTTCCTATACATGACTTGAGATGGGAGCAAGCCCTCATGGCACCTTTCTCATGTCCTTCCTGGGTTTGGAGCAAGCCCTTCGTGGCACCATTCCTATGAAAAAAATACCTGTGTAGGTTGGGAGAAAGCCCTTCGTGGTACCTTTCCTATACATGAATTGAGATGGGAGCAAGCCCTCTGTGGCACCTTTCTCATGTCCTTCATGGGTTTGGAGCAAGCCCTTCGTGGCACCATTCCCATAAAAAAAAAATACATGTGTAGGTTGGGAGCAAGCCCTTCGTGGCACCTTTCCTATACATGACTTTAGATGGGAGCAAGCCCTCTGTGGCACCTTTCTCATGTCCTTCCTGGGTTTGGAGCAAGCCCTTCGTGGCACCATTCCCATGAAGAAAATACCTGTGTAGGTTGGGAGCAAGCCCTTCGTGGCACCTTTTCTATACATGACTTGAGATGGGAGCAAGCCCTCTGTGGCACCTTTCTCATGTCCTTTTTGGATTTGGAGCAAGCCCTCAGTGGCACCATTCCCATGAAAAAAAAAAATACTTGTGTAGGTTGGGAGCAAGCCCTTCGTCAGATTTCGTCTCCCTCGTAGCCTGCGGGAGCCGTGGACCGTCCAACTTATTTTGTTAATATATTTTGATATACTTAACCAAATTGGATGATTTAAAGTGCTACATGATCATTGAAAGATCCGGTTTCCATCCATAAAGCTTGATCTCACCAAAGAACACGCTTAGGATACCATGGCCAAAAGCTTTGAAGAAGAAAAGGGGTCAATGGTGTACCTTGATTTAGGGGATCTCAAAGGCTGGAATCAATTGAAGTAGCTTCTATTCTTCAAGAGAAAGCTTTGCTCCAAAGGAATTGGGAGAATTCCTTGTGGTTTGATCACTAGCCCAAGCTTTGGATTCAAAATTTGGTTTTGATGGTTCCACTGATTGAGAACACTTGGAGGGAAGGGGGGGGATTTAGTTTGGCTTCGGTTTTGATGTGGGATGGTGTATGTGAGCTTTTTGTTGCCTTGACAGAGTGTGTATGTCTTTATTTCTCCTTGGCCGAAACATCATATATCATTTCTATTTTATTTTTTTCTTAGAGAAGCCAACTCTCTCTTGGAGGCAACCATCACTTGAAGGCAGCCTTCACTTGAAGGCTGCCATCCTCTTAAGAGGTGGGGATAATTTTTTCTTTTTTTTAAAAAATTTTATTATATATTATTATTTTTAATTTCTCATTTTCATTCTTTTTTTTATTTTTTGTTATTTTAATTTTATTAATTAAGGAGATTAATTTTATTGGTTAATTTTAATTTTGAAAAATTTGAGTTGATCTTGTCCAACCTAAGATAAGTTCTCTAGGTTACTAGGTATGATGTCCTAAGCATTGGATTAGGAGAATCCTATTTATGATTAGGATCTCTTAAGTGCTAAATTAACTTCATTCAAAAATGAGGTCAACAAATAGACCCCCAATATGTGCAGTGGATTAATTAGAATACACCGTACATATTGGTGTTGACCGGATTGATTAACTCGAGGTTTTAATTCATGATTTTGTTTTTCTTTATTTAAATATTATTATTATTATTATTATTATTATTATTATTTTTTTTTTAAATTTTGATTGTGAAAGATAGGTATATGTATACCTATCTTTGCTTTGAAGTGTGACTCATGTGGTTAGCTAATAAGATGGGGGCCATTAAGGAAGTGATCCATCCTAGTTAGTTGAAGAGAGGAGAGGGGCCTTTAATTGAGATGGGAGAAAGCCCCTCGTGGCACCTTTCTCATCCATACTACCTGTGTAGGTTGGGAGCAAGCCCCTCGTGGCACCTTTCCTATACATGACTTGAGATGGGAGCAAGCCCTCTGTGGCACCTTTCACATATCCTTCCTGGGTTTGGAGCAAGTCCTTCGTGGCACCATTCCCATGAAGAAAATACCTGTGTAGGTTGGGAGCAAGCCCTTCGTGGCACCTTTCCTATACATGACGTGAGATGGGAGCAAGCCCTTTGTGGCACCTTTCTCATGCCCTTCCTATGTTTGGAGCAAGCCCTTCGTGGCACCATTCCCATGAAGAAAATACCTGTGTAGGTTGGGAGCAAGCCCTTCATGGCACCTTTCCTATGCATGACTTGAGATGGGAGCAAGCCCTCTATGACACCTTTCTCTTGTCCTTCTTGGGTTTGGAGCAAGCCCTTCGTGGCACCATTCCCATGAAGAAAATACCTGTGTAGGTTGGGAGCAAGCCCTTTGTGGCACCTTTTCTATACATGACTTGAGATGGGAGCAAGCCCTCTGTGGCACCTTTCTCATGTCCTTTCTGGGTTTGGAGCAAGCCCTTCGTGGCACCATTCCCATGAAAAAAAATACAGTGTGGGTTGGGAGCAAGCCCTTAGTGGCACCTTTCCTATACATGAATTAAGATGGGAGCAAACCCTCTGTGGCACCTTTCTCATGTTCTTCCCGGGTTTGCAAGCCCTTCATGGCACCATTCCATAAAAAAAAAATAAACTGTGTGGCTAAGAGCAAACCCTTTGTGGCACCTTTCCTATACATGACTTGAGATGAGCAAGCCCTCTGTGGCACCTTTCTCATGTCCTTTAACCGGGTTTGAGCAAGCCCTTCGTGGCACCATTCCCATGAAAAACTACTTTTGTAGGTTTGGAGCAAGCCCTTCATGGCACCATTCCTACTTTTGTGTACATGATTGGAACAAGCCATCAAGGCCCCTTTCATGCTACACAGGCGAGTTAGATTGGATTAAGTCTTTATGACCCCTTTTTAATAGCCAGAAAGATATAAGTCCTTTAGTCAACATTCTTTCTAATCATATAAGATTAAGTCCCCAGTTGGCATCCTATTCAAACTTCTAAGGAATGGAATCAAGCCATTGAAGGCCCCATTTCTTTAATCTATTTAAATAGGAACAAGTCCATGTGACCCCTGTTTAATAGTCAAAGTGCTGTGGAGTAGGATCAAGCATTTCAAGCCTCTTCTCCCGATAGCTTTTGAGGATTGGATCAAGTCTTTAAAGGACCCTCTCTCTCTTACTAGGATGGATCACTTAACCATCTTATTAGTTAACCACATGAGTCACACTTAAAGCAAAGATAGGTATACATATACCTATCTTTCACAATCAATTAAAAATAATAATAATAATAAAATTTAAATAAAGAAAAACAAAATCATGAATTAAAACCGAGTTAATCAATCAGACCAATATATGCGTAATCTAATTAATCCACTACATATTGGGGTTCCATTATTGACCTCATTTTGAATGAGGTTAATTTGCTTAAGAGATCCTAATCACAAATAATTCTCCTAATCCAATGCTTAGGATCATACCTAGTAACACGGAGAACTTATCTTAGGTTGGACAAGATCAACTCAAATTTTTCAAAATTAAAATTAACCAATTAGTCTCCTTAATAAAATAAAAATAAAAAAAATAAAAAAAGAATGAAAATGAAATAAAAATAATAATATATAATAAAATTAAATAAAATTAAAAAAAATAAGAAAAAATTATCCCCACCTCTTAAGAGGATGGCGACCTTCAAGTGAAGCGGCCTTCACGATGTCATTTGCCTTGAGAGAGTTGGCTTCTCCAAAAAAAATAAAATAGAAATGATATATGATGTTTCAAAAGGAGAAATAAATACATACACTCTCTCAAGGCAAAATAAAAAGCTCACAAAAGCCAAATCCCCCTTCCTCCAAGTGTTCTCAATTAGTGGAACCATCAAAACCAAATTTTGAATCCAAAGCTTGGGCTAGTGATCAAACCATAAGGAATTCTCCCAATTCCTTTGGAGCAAAGCTTTCTCTTGAAGAATAAAAGCTACTTCAATTGATTCCAGCCTTTGAGATCCCCTAAATCAAGGTACACCATTATTGACCCCCCCTTTTTCTTCAAAGCTTTCGGTCATGGTCGTATCCCTACAAGGCATGTTCTTTGGTGAGATCAAGCCTCATGGATGGAAAGCGAATCTTTCAACGATCATGCAGCACTTTAAATCATCCAATTTTGTTAAGTATATCAAAAGATATTAACAAAACAAGTTGGACGGTCCACGGCTCCCGCAAGCTGCGAGGGAGACGAAATCTGGACCGTCCGTTTCTTTTAAAAAGAAATGGACAAACCAGATCTAGCTATTAATTTTGATTAAAGCCCTTTAGGATCGCGGGAGTGATCTGGACCGTCTGATCTGCGATCGACGGTCCATCAACGGATCAACCATGTGCGACAGTCCACTCGTGACACGGCTGTCCATAAGGATCGATCAGACGCGATCTTTGATCAGATGGTCCAGATCTAATCCCTATCGATTTAGTTAAATCGCGTGGGACCCGTAACTTAAAAACTGTTAAAAAACGTTAAGCAACGATTTAATTAATTTAAAAAAATTAAAAAACTTCAAAAAATCATATAAAATCAAAGAAAAATCAGAAAAATATAAATAAAAGCTCTATGGATTGGCCTTAATGAGAGGAATCCATAGAAATTAAAATTCCCAAATTTTATTGGGTTATGTTTTCTTAATTTAGGTTTAATTTAAAAATATTAAATCTTAATTACTCTTAAATTAATAATCCAATTAATTTGAAACTTTGGGGAAATGAAATTAAGATTAAAACACACCTTAGGTAAATTTTTGGAGGTTTAATTCTTTGAAATAAAATGAAATTAAAATTTTATGTTAGTTAACCCTTAAATTAAATATATTAATTACCCTTTAATAAAATAACTATAAAATTTTATTTTAATAATCTTAAATCAAAATAATGAACACTAGAATAATAATTTAACTTAATTAAACTAATATAAACTTAATTAATTTAATTTGATAATTAAAAGAATAAAATAATTCAATTAAATAACCTGAACTTAATTAAATCATAATAAATCAACCAGTTAACTGAAAATTATGAATAAACCCTCATTGGAAAGGTATTTCAGTGTAAAATAAGTAAAAAAATAAAATCTTTTAATTAATTTTAATAAATTAATCTTAATATAGGTTTTAATGAAATAATTAAAACCTTAATTACACCCTAATTACATCTCTAATTAAACTAAAACTTTAGGAACATAAAATTAGCATGTAACCCCACTTGTCATAAATATCTGAAACCAAATTAGTCTATAAATTTAGAATTCTTGATTTTCCAAATCTCTAGGTCAATATGAATTAAATAATAATTAGGAGTAGTCATTAATTCATTAAATCAATAAATAAATTGAACTAAACTAAAATAAACATTATAAATACTTAGGGTAATTCATCAAAACTTCCCAAGTCAAAGAATCTAATCAAATAACAAAGTTTTAAGAAAATTAATGCTTAATGAAATTCAAATATAATTGAACAACTTAAGTTAAACTTAATAAGATCACTTATCCTTAATGAATTTAAATAAAAAACTTGAAACCTAGATTAATCAAATCAGATCAAGTAATTAACCTAAGTACTTTAGGTTAAGAATAATCTATGAACAAACCTAAGACATTAATTCATATTAATGGACTTAAAACTTAAGCTTACAAATTCATAATTTAATATCTTAAGTTAAATTGAATGAAATCAAACAAAAATTAAACTCTTTAAAGTAACATGAGCCAAATCAAATGAAATCCATATAAATTAATTTAAAATGAAATAAATTAAACAAATTAAATTAATTCAAACAAATGAAATAACATAAATCAAATTCAAACATAATTGAAATTAAAGGATTAATTAAAATACTTAGGATTTTAATTAGCCTTTTGAAACTTCATTAGGATTTAGGATGTTGAATGGAAAGAGCTCCATCCAAAAATGGAATCATTCCATTCTTCATTCTTGAAAACCTATACAAGTTTAACTAAATAAAATGAACATAAAATGAGAATTAAATCATTAAGTCATTTGAATTGAAACCAACCAATGGTAAAAATTAAACCAATTCAAACTTTAAACTTCAAACTTAAACTTAAAGGCCTAGCAAAGACTTACCACGCAAACCCCACTTCTACACACACTAGATTACTTAGGTCACGGATCCTAGATCTAGGTTAGATCATTCTGTGATTTTTTTTAATCTCCTGTGATATGTTATGATGTGCTTCACATGTCTGTGTGGTGTATTGCTTTAGACTGGATGCCTAAGCTTGTTTGTTCGTTAGGGCATTCTTTCTAGATTTAACATTATTTTCTACAGGGGACTGTGTTAAAGGGATCGCTATAATAAATAAATCATAAAATTACTGTTTGCTTGCAGGTGCTAAAAATCACTTAACATAGTCCATAGGACATGTGGGCTTGGCAAGCAACTAATGATAAGCCCATATATTTGGAAAATATAAACTACTTTGTATGCTGTGTGTTTTTCCTAATATCTGTTTTGCAGGGCTTAGGATTTTCTTTAAAATTTAAATGTAAATTTGAGCTTTGAATTAGGTTAGGATCTATGGGGTCTAGGATTACAGTGGGGATGGTGTAGTGGTCCCCTGGCAGATGGATGTCCCTAAAGAAGGAGAATTTCCGAAAGAAGACCCATAGATCTAAACTTGTAGTTAGTAGGGTTGTATAAGAACTTCAATTTTCTTTCTTAGGGGTGTCTGGCCGTGCATTTTGCCTTTTCTTATATAATTTAATTTGGCTTGATTTAATTTGGGTGTGCAATAGAAATAACATGCTTTTCTTAGGTTTCTTTTTGTGCTATGTTTGTGCTGTGATGTATGCCTGGACGTAGGCTCATAGGATAAACTAAATTTTCTATCCAACTAAATCAAGTGAAATATAAAAATAAATACAACTCATAATCTTAATTTAAGAGCCTAAGTATTAAAATAAGATAAAATATATAGTAACCCCTTAGCTGGATGTCTTGCATAATAATATTGTTTCACTCTTGATTAATGAAGGAATTCCATCTTTACCTAGGCTTGACCTTTGAGCCTATGATGGAAGTACACCTTCTTCTATTTTGATTTGGCCCATGATCTTTTCTAATTGCATGCATTAGGCATAAATTGTATCCTATGGCCTAAATGAATCGTGAGTCAAAAATTATTAAAATCTGAAAAATGTGCATTAGTTATATGCATCTTCATACCCTTCATGATCTTAGGGATTAGGGAGAAGTCTAGGTTCTTAGATTTCTTTCCTAAAACTACAACAGCCCAGCCATCTTGCATTTATATGACTTAGCCTCATGATTTTAAAATGCGATTAGGTGGTGTTAGCTAGCAGCCTTCTCCAAGCAAGTTGTAAGTCCAGAAGAGTTAGAGATAGGTTAGCTCCTTCAAGTGAAGAGAACGACCAATGATTCCCAAGAATAGAACTAGGTTGAGCATCTGACATATGTCAAGCACACAGTAGGTTACGAAGCATCCTTTTAGGAATAAGTCTTCAATCGTAGGCATTTCTGCAGTCTTGTGCTGCTAGATTCTAAGTCCTAGATTTCTAAGAAAATGATAACTTGAATTCTAAAATTAAATCCCAAATTTAAAGCCCAATCATAGGATAGATGAAATGTCTACTGAGCATCCCAGTATTAATAGACATTTCCTACTTTTTCTCGTTTGAATCTTAAAAATAACTCTCTCCAATTTAGACCTCTCCCAATTGAATTTCCAAAAATCAATTCTTTGAAAGCTACCTTAGTAGTCTTTAGGAATAACCACTTATTTCTTTAATCGAGTATTCTTAGGAAGAGACCCTTAAGATGTAACTATAGAGGCTTTATAGAACCGATTCATAATAATTGACCTGTTCTACTTTTCTATGTAATTAGGAAAATACTTTGGTACACGAAAGACCCATTAGTCTTAGGAGTCTTTTATTGAAATGATTGAATCCATTATAGGAGAGCATGTTTATCTTTCGAGATAATATGTTTATTCCTTAATAACCGTATTTGATCATTTAAGTAAAATATTCCTAAACTCTATGTGGTGTCATTTCTTTTCTCTATTCCATTCAGAGAGAAAAAGAAAACCAACAGCTCTCAATTAACCTTTGTCAATATTATAGATTAAATTTCTTGCATATATATATATATATATATATATATATATATATATATATATATATATATATATATATATATATATATATATATATATATATATGTGTTGTGTGTGTGATTATTATTATTGTGTGTGTGTGTGTGTGTGTGTGTGTGTGTGTGTGTGTGTATGTATAGATAGATAGAACAACGAGAATATTAGGAGGATTGCTACATTCCAAATAAATTTATATAAAAATTAGAAATAAAGGCTTAACTCATATAATTTAGAATTATATCATCATGAAAAAGATTTTGAAGATATTTTTTATATAAAATTAAAATCTATTTTATTTGTAAACCCACCTCCGTCTTTTCTTTATTCATCAAATTTTCATCCAAACATCAAAACACAGAATAAAAATTTTAATTTCTTTTTTTTTAAATACCAATGATTTTATTCATGGCAAGTGCAAATGAAAGGTTTAATAGTACATATTGTGAAATATTTATTAAATTTATAAACATATATGAATAGGATGACAAGTACAATATTTATCTTTTTTTGTTTCCTTATCAATACATACATTGCATTTATGCCCCTATATAATCCTCAATTTAGCACTACAATATTAAGTATATTTATGTTGGCAGTTACATATGCTACATAAGCCGAATCTAGCTTATAAGGTGAATTCGATCGACTTCGGATGCTCTAGAGCACAAATTGGAGCTAAGATGCACCAAATATCGCCGAAATCAGTCAAAATGACCTCCGATCGATGAACGCACTTCGTCATCGCATTCAGAACACTGAAAATGGTCAAAATATAAATATTGCATAATCTAAAGATCAACCGATCAAGCAATCGAGCTATCAATGTGCTAACATGTATATCGAAGTCGGGAAGCTGCGATGATGTCTAAACGACTTTCATTCATGAAATTGATTATGTCGTTAGCTTCAAAATGTCAAAAACTACCAAATGAGATTGTCCACGCTCAATTCGGATAAGTTTGTACAAATGTCGAATGATCAGAAGTGATAGTGCGCAAATCAAGGTTAAAATACACTGAGCATCACCAAAATCAGTCGAAATGATCTCTGATTGATGAATAGACTTTGCCATTGTGTTTAGAATGTCAAAACTAATCTAAATATAAATATTACACAACCTGATGATCAACCGATCAAACGATCGAGTTATCAACGCGCTTACATGCATATCGAGGTCAGGAGCTGCTGACTTAAACCAAATGACTTTCGTTCCCAAAATTGATTGCGCCGTTAGCTTCAAAATGTCAAAATTTATCAAGTAAGACTATTCACACTCAATTCGAAAAAGTCTACGCAAAAATTGAGAGGTCAGAAGTGATAATGTGCATTTTGGTGAAATTTTGATTGATAAAACCAAAGCGACTCCGTTAAGCGGACTATCTTTGTTGCATTCAGAACATTAGAATAACCTTGAATCAACATATATATATATATATATATCAATCCTATATTGAGTTCAACATAAAATTCATATTAAAATTGATTAAGCAATAAAAAAATATTATTAGAAGCCTTAATTTAATCTTAATTTAAATCCCTAAAACTGACCCATAGGGGCTAATAACCTAAAACCAACCGACCCTAATCTTTGTCTCGACCCGATCACCTCTTCACGCACGATTCATGCTCAGCCTCCCCTTCTGTTTGGATCTCCTCTTCACAAGCTTGAGCATTTCGGCTCTCCTCATGCCTTCATGGCTTGACGCTCGACCAACCACTCCCACTCAATCTCTTCTGTTCGAACCGTACCAACCATTCCCCCTTCTTTCATGGCTATTTCTTCCCTCAACTGAAAGGAGGGTTCTTCTTCTCTGACACAAGTTTTCCTTTTCTCTCTTCCAACCAGTTTTCTTCCTCTTCTCTCATAGCAGTTCTTCCTCTCCTTCCTCTTCCCTTCCTCTTCCCTTCCTTTCCTCTTTCCCTCATTTCCTCCCAAACCAAAATTTCAATTTCCCTCGTCTTTCCAAAACCAAAAATCTCCATTTTCATTTCCCTTATCTTCCCAAAATTGAAAATCCCCATTTCCATTTCCCTCATCTTCCCAAAACTGAAAATCCCCATTCCCATTTCCATTATTCTTCACAAAACCAAAAATCTCTTTTTCTCTTCTTCCATTTTTTTTCATTCTTTCCCAATCCGAAAATCCTTCTCCATTTCCCCTCAATTTCACTTTGTCGAAATTCCCTCCTTCCCTCATTTTCCTTTGCCGCGGCCAGAGAGGAACACCGTCATCAGACGGGTTCTTCTCTTGGTTTTTAGCATCTCCCTCTCTGACTCCTTGCCGATCATTGCAAGTGCACAAAAAAATAAATCTGAATATGTGTGATGTGAATGTGAAAGTATATATATGTGCTTGTGTCTATCTTTACAGGTTCCAAGACCCCATTAATGCCCAATAGGGCGTAGCGGGTGCGAAGACAGCTGTGGTGTCGCAATACACCACTCGCTACACTTAATAGAGCGTACCGAGCAAGCCAAAAAAATTATTAGATGTTACTCCCGTAGTTGAAATGCTATCAAAATTTCATCAAAATCTTTAGACTTAGAAAAAAAACTGGCTTAAGAGCACTAAACAAAGAAACCTAAAGCTAAATTCAAATTAAAAGAATCAAATAAAAAAGAAGGGGAAAAGAAAAGAACATATAATGAATACAAAGGTAAAACATTAAATCAAAGAGAAAAGAGGTAAAAATCACTTACAAGATTTATCTTAGTAAAGTTGAAAGACCACTAAAAAATTATCCCTTCTCTTTCAAGCACTCCAACTTCTCAAACAAACGGAATGAAATAGAAGTCCTCCCCTCTTAGCCTTATTTATAGGAATTGGAGGAAATAATATGGAACCCATCCTTATCTAAATTTAATAATCAGGTGTGATGACGAGGTTTGAGGGATGATACAAAACTCACAAACTTTAATTGTAATCCTCGGTGGTTTAAATTGAAGCGGTAAAATGGGTTTTCTTTTCTTCAAACTCACAAAAATAAGCAAGCTTTAGTTGAAACTTAGAGAGGCTGATATCAAACTTATAAGAGACTTATAATGAATTTGAAATTTAGTTATTCACTAAATATGAAGTGTGATGTGGAGTTAGGGATATCAGAGTTGATGTCTGTTTATGTGAATAGAGCCTTCTATTGAATACTCAAAGTATTAAATTCACAAGTAAGTGACCATAAGACTAATTGAACAATTGAAAATTAGATGATATCGAAAGAAGTAGAAATCTTGATTGAACATCAAAGCATAAGAGAGCCGCTTGGAATTAAGACACACTCTTCAAATATACTTAAATAAATTGAGGAAAGTTAAAGAATTCATCATAGATTTTTCATGAGATCAAATGATTGCTAATAAGCATAAGCGATGAATCCTTGGAAAATGTTTGAAGTATATTCGTCATCTTATTAAATACTTGAATTAGATCAAAGAGAAATTGAGTATAGTTGGTGATGAATTTGAGAATTGTCATAAGCAAGAGTCTATTGAATATTCAAAGACTAATTATCGTGGGATAAAAGAAAGTAATTCAATAGTAATCTAAAAAGATCTAATAAGATATTATATCAATTTACAATACCTTTTATACCACCGGATTCACAACACATCGTATAAACGAACAAAAGGAGTTAATTAAGACATTCTTAAATATACCCATATGGGCCCCAACACTATGCTGAATTTTTAGATTCAAGTGTCTGAGGATGCTGCATGGGTTGCTTCCCAGTTTGGTATTAGGATCGGGTCCATATTAACAAAATAAAAAAAATTCAATTATTATAAGAATTTCAACTTATTAAAATATCTGAGAAGCTAATTCTGTCATGTGACAGTAGATCCGATCCTCTGTTAAGAGCTAAATAAAGTTGACAGGATCTAAAGTTCTCAAATATATTTGATTCAATCAATTAACTACCCCAATAATAGTTGCGTTGAATGGTTATTTTTACCAGATGGGATACTTACATCAAAATATGATTATAATCTCAAATCAAATTAACTCAAATTAAGCATCAATCTAAAAACTACTCGAATGAAATTTAATCTTTAAAAGCTTAAAGCAAACTCCATTCAATCCACCTTTCGCAACTATTTATCATAGGTGGCAAATTAAGAAAACTCTAGCTCATAAAGGAGACAATGTCAAATCAAGTGTTCTACTATGTTCACTCTCAATCAATCTCATGCCAGTAAGGATGTGGCCGATGTCCTATAACTGCATAGCTTGGCCGGTAGGCTCCACAGATGATGCAGTTACGATCAGAGTCCTCTGATCGGGTGGTTTGACCAGTAAGACTCCATTATATTATGATCACGATCGTAGCCTGTATGCTCTCCAATGGCTCTGCCCTTTGAGTTGTGAATCATAGGATACACCTGATAGGGCAAAAAGCCATCTGCAGCTAAGGTAAACTTAAGCCTCAGACCACCAATCTACAAGAATTTCTTGGATGACATAACCCATGTGTTACTGATAAGGATTCTTCGGTCAGATTTGGTCGACTACCTCCTCTAACTAAGTAAACTAAGAAGCACGATAGCCTGGGATGATAAAACCATAGGTTGTAGATTGGGCACGTCATCGTTCCCCCCAACCATCTACTTTAAGCTAAAATGATGAATTTCATAATTTCAAATTTTAAACTCCATATGCTGCTATTATATGCTACACATTTAATGATATAAAGACTGACCTTAATTGAAAGTTCTCTCTCACTTATTGGGAGGGGTAATTAACTATAGGTGCTTGCGCCTATAGGAAACCTAGAACCCGATCTAAAGTTTTTACAAAATGAGGGTGAAATCTCTGGGTAGTGTCTTATATACTATTTCATCTGCCTTCTTAAAATTACACCGACACATTTAAACCATACTCTCTCATATAATTATGGAAGGTCGGTGGTGAATTTTCAGAGCCCACAGATTTCTAGCGACTCCGCTAGGGACAGGATTTTCTTTCCATCTTTGGCTAGTCATATATATGCTATAGTAGCAATAAAATATTTGAAAATTAAAAAAAATGATAATTTAAATATGTAATAAATTATAATTACTATTGTATGAGACTTTATGTTGAATGAATTATTCTGTAGAGTATATCTTTTTACACTTTTATTTTCTTCTATAATACCTTTGTATTTTGAAAGTATTGGGTGAAATAATAATTACTAATTACTAATCCCCATCTTTCACTTGCGTAGAATGGATCTTCAGAGCACTCCTTTCATTATCTAGCTAGGGCGTGGTGCTAACATTTGCTTAGCTAACACCATCATCAACACACGAGATGTTGGAGCTACTATTCAATTTGGTAGCTTGAATTTCTCAACTATCATAGCTGTAACTCCTGAAGTACCCACCCGTGGTACACTCGTCCGAGGTCATGCCGGAAGACCTCAATTTACTGAATCTCCTACTCATCATGCTTGCTAACTAGTTAAGCAACCAACTACTGTTAAAGAGTTCTCTCGATAGAGAACTTCAATTTTTGAAATACTAACTCAATTTGAAGCCCCTGTGATGAAGAGAATGGTCAATGGGCAAACTGTGTCTTTAATGCCTTAGGGTAAAATTTCTTTGCCGATTGAACCTTTCATACTTAGAAAGCATGATCATGAAGCTTCCTCATCAGGAAGCAAATTAACTAGAAGGTGGGGAAGAAGAAGAAATGCTGAGCTGAGGGCTTAGGAGATCCCATTTAAAATACCCAGTGAACAAACAATATTACCACCAAAAATGAGTATTCCTACCCATAACAATGATCATCTAAAATTGTTAAAATAGGAATAGCTGTACTAGTGATGTAAACCAATCCTTCTAGACTCAACAACATCAAGCTCCACCACCACAGAGGAGATGACATGAAACACTATCTGCTAGAGTACACACCATCCTTAAAGTAGCCAATGATAGAAGCATAATGAATAGAAAATTTCAAAAGCCTATGGTGATTGAAAATATTGAAGCTCCACCAAGGAGGTTGCCATCTCTTATGGTAACTAGTCATCGAGTCAAGTATGCTTCACGCGGTGAGCATCAGAGCGTGACACTCGGATCATGTGTCCAAGAATTCATTGCTGAAAGGTCTCGACAAAAGAATAAGTAGGTATTGAGGCCAAGGCCCCGTAATAAAATTTTGAAGAATGGAAGATGTGTGACATCTGATACATATAAAAATCGCTAAAATAACTCATCGAGGATATCGGGATATCTGGTTGATGGAAGAAGTGTTTATTACACACATTGAACCAGAGATCCACTAGAAACATCGATCAGAAATTCATGTGTAAGAAGAAAATAATGAAGCGGAAACTATGGAAATAGAAGTCGTCTATATGGTCAGAGATATATATGAACTTTCTGCTCAGCATCATCAACAACATGAATCCATGGAGCTTGAACCTGAATTCAATGTTTATGAAAAAGAGTCTTCAAAGAAGTAATTAAAAGATGGATCTTCAATCTCTATTGAAGAGGAAGAAGAAGAAGACCAAAATGAGAAAGAGATCATGGGTGTTGAAGCTATTTAGTTGAACCAGGAAATGATCAGCTTGGTACACACTTTTATAATCAACGTCATCATTCAGCCCTAGCAATAGCTGCCTCTGCAAATGCACAAGGAGAAGGACAATCAAGTTCTTTCCCTAAAGATGAGCAAGGAGCAAAACAACAACAAAAAAATAGAGGAAGAAGAAGAATCTATACTTGTTAACATCATGACGCTAGTAAGAGAGCAAATACAAATGCAGCATCAAATAGAAGTCAAAGATAAGGAGATTTCACAGCTAGGTGCCAAGATGAATGATATGATGGTACAAATGAATATAATGATAAATATATTGCAAAAGAAGATTACATCAATTGTAGCACTTATTTTGTCTGCTAATCAATAAGTAGCTAATAATACAACTTCTATACCACCAATCGCTCTAGTACCTCAAGTTTCTATAGTACATGCTATACATGAAGCGAGGAATGAAGTTAACCAACTACATCTTCATCCGATAATTTAAAAGATAGCTAGCACACCTATAATAGTAACATCTGCTCAACTAGATATAATAATTAATGAAAAGATAAAAGACAGTTATAGTTTCAGAGCAAGCTAAAATATTGGTGAGTAAGGATCGCCTTTACCCAACTGAATATGATTAAGTGTCATACCCGAAAAGTTGCTCAATGCTGAAATTTAATACTTTCAGTAGGCTTGATAACCCAAAGCAACATCTAGCCCAATTTAAGGCTACTTGTGGGAACACATGAGGAAATGATGTGATGCTTTTTTTATCGGTTAAAGCTAACCTCAGGCTTTAGTGGTATGCGAAATTCAAATGATTGGTTAAAACTTTCTTGAGTTAGAGACAATATTCGTGAAGATGTTTTTCAGTGTAATTGAGAAAATAATAATTGCTGATCCTGCCTTACTGAAAAGAAGAAAAGATAAGTCAGTGACAAAGTTCATAAGTCGTTCGCGTAACCTAAGTATGAAATATGAGCAATAATTGGAAGAAGAACATGCGATACAATTGCTAATGGGCAATATAGATGATAAAATGGCACCATTTTTATGTATGGCATCAATTATAACATTACAGAATCTGCTCGATAGGGTGCCCAAATTTAAAAACCTGAATCGCCATAAGTCTAAAATCTATGCAGATAAAGTAAAGAGAAACAAACCTTCAAACTCAAGAAGAAATGAAACTCATGCCGCTTCCTATAGCTCAAATGATGAAAAGCAGGTAATATATAATATGAATAAAGGAAAACAACCAATGTACAATAATAATAAGGAAAAAAAGCTTGTCCATTCTAATCCACAGCCAAAATTAGTATTAGGAGGCAATGATAAATCTTGCACTTTTCCAGTGGGGGAGAGCATCCAAAATAAGCAATAAGAGATGATGAGCAAATGCAACCATCTCTTAAAGAAAAGATGAACAAAGAATATTCATTTAGAAGGGACAGTGTGGCTAAGTTATTTTGTCAAGTAGTTAAAGTTAATCTACAATTACCAGAAATTAAAAGGCACGAAGAAGGCGTCAAATCGTCAAATTACGTCCATATCATCGGATGATCAGTCATCCTGAAGATTGTTATGTCTTCAAAGATTGGCTAGAAAGGAAGTATTAGTGAGGTGAATTTATATTATCTGATAATATTCTAGTCAACCCGAAAAGAGAGTCTACAAGGATGATTATGTCCTCCTCTGTATCATCCATTAACGATAAAAATAAATAAAAATTGATTCAGATTAAAGAATGGGGAACAATATTCTCTATGAAGACCGTGAAAATGTTGAAGCAGTTAAAAGACGTCCCTAGTGTTATGTGGAAATCACTACTTGAACTTATATTGGACTTAAAATAGATACCTAAACTAAGTATTTGGGTTTCTCAATGGCATTTTGCTAAGGCTACTTCATCATAGCACGAGGAGTAGTCTACTAAATACAAGCCTCCTAAATCAAAGAAATCGGCTAAGAAAAAGAAGACCAAGAAGAGAATTGCAACTCAAAAGATTATTAATAATTTAGAGGAGTATCACCAACCGGCAAGACAATCATGTAGGCTTGCAAACTTTATGCCTAAACTTTGCATTGTTGAATCGAATGAAGATAATGGTGAATCTTGTCCAGCAGAGACATGCCGAATCATCTATGTAATATTAGATGTTCTTCAGCATCAGTTACTCTAAAATGATAAGAGTAGTCAGACAAACTCGACCAACCCATCAGAATTCTTATTTAGAAAGCAAGAAGTGCCTAAAGAGTTAACATCTGAATTTTATTTAATGACTCAACAAGAAGATAATAATTCAGATGAAGATTTATATTTTCTCGATGGAGAAGAGTCGGACTCATCGATATCATCATGTATAAAATGTATGAAATTGAAAAGTGAGTCTAGCCCTTTTGGTCAATCCTCCAGAATAAGAAGTAAGTTTGAAATAACTAACTCTTCAGAGAAATCTGAGCAAGATAAGGTGATTCAAGTTTAGTTGGGAAGTGGTAAAGTCTTACCACCTTCATCAAAGAAGTGAAACACAAATAAAGATAAAGGAAAACAAATTGAAGTCAACGAAGATATCATTCCCAAAAATCCTAGAACTAATCCTAAATTAAGCGAATAGATAGATTATAATATTCTATCACATCTGAGAAAGAACCCTACACAATTAAGTGTGTATGAGGTGCTCTTAATGCCAAAAAATCTCTAAGAAACTTTGATACAGGCTCTCAAAGATCTGGAGAGTTATGAAGCTTACTTTGCTGAAAAATGCATGACTGAATCATTGCAAACTTAAGATCTCCCAGTAATCACATTTTCTAAAGAAGATCTTATGTTGGGAACATCAAATCACAACCATCCTCTATATATTACCGTAGAGAGTGATGTCATCTCGATCAGTCAAATATTATTTGATCCAGGTTCTTCTATCAATCTTATGAGTCTGAAGGTATTAAGAGGATTATCACTTAATATCCGACATCTTAGGAGGGATAAGTTGATGGTTCATGGTTTCAATGAGATAGGGCATAAACCCTGGGTTCTTTTATTCTCCCACTCAAGTTTTAGTATTTATATACAGAAGCCAAGTTTCATGTAATCAATGTTGATACATTATTGAGAGCTCTCTTTGAAACTTGCATATTGCATTTAATAATAGTAAAAAAGTAATACAAGAACTAGCAAAGGCTAGAGAGTCTAAAATAAGAAGCTAAATAGAAAACAACATGCTTCTTATCATCCTCAATAATGAGCAAAATAGAAGGTAAAGTAGAAACATCTAAAGACAACCAAGGAAAGTGCCGGTAGCGAAACCTGAAGTCACGCCACCGGTTGAAGTCCGAAGCGTGTGAGAACGAGAACTTGGTGGAAGGCTAGAAGAAAGCCCAAGTCTAGAGTTCTTTGAGGGAGAGAAGATCGAGTCTGCGCATGGTCTTCCTAAGTAAATTGACAACACTAATGTTGTCCCCTCCAATATGATGCCCTTGTACTCATCATACATCTAAGGGTCAACAAGCTTCTTAGCATGAGCATAGCACTCATCTATGAAAGTACTATCCCAATGGAGAAAGCGAATACCGCCTTGATGAAGTCACCGACATCATCCACGAAAATAACTCCAATGCCAGTGAGGAGGAGAGAGTACCATCTACATTCACCTTTAGCCATCAGGAGGGTCAGGGAAAGGGGAGAGACTGGGTAAGTGGTGGAGCTCCCATTGCCCCCAAAATAGAAAGGTAGATGCATTTGTAAAAGCCTCCAAAATAGTAGCAGCAATGACCTTTGGTGTCCCATGTTGGCTACCATGTGTCTTTGCATTAGTGTCCTCCAAACTTGATATATCATCTTTTAATAAAATCTACCCCAAGCCATGTCGACTTGGTGGTCCGTTCGAATGCACGAAGCATGAGCATTAGAAAAGAGGTTAACTCCCAAGAGGACAAAATGTATGATAGAAAGTAAGAGAGAGTAGGTAGTGAGGATATGATCCAGGTCTTCAATCTCCATGCAGCCCCAGGGGCAATGAGTCTCCTCAGCAAGACCTCGAGAGTGGAGCCAGTGGTAGGTTGGTAAGGCATTCTTCAGGATGCGCCACCAGAAAAACTTCTCTCGCGGGTGCAAACGGAACTTTTGTAGCCAAGAGTGGCTAGCGGGGGAAGGGGGGAAGAGGGCATCAAAGGCCAGCGCTGTCAGAGATTTCCCCAAAGGGAGGTGAAGAAGCTCTGGTCTATTTTCATCTAAGTCTGAATGAAGCTCCACCTTGGTAATGTGCTTCACAAGATCCTCAAAATCTTTGCTCTAGTGTAATATCCCATGTCTGTCCCATGGATGAAGCGTGCCACAGTCTGATCCTCAAGGCTAGCTGCATCTAAGAAAGTCGGTCTCCGGGCTAAGGAACAATCAGCTAACCATGTGTGATCCAAAATCTGAACTTTGCTGCCATCAACAATCTTCCAGCGAATGAGAGGTTCAAGACTTTGAGCCCCACTAAGAATGACAGCCCAAGTCTTGGAGTCCCCCCTCTTCAAGCTTCCACTCCAAATATCTTCCCCATAGCGCTCCCGAATGCAACGGTGAAGTAATGAGGTGGGCTTCTGAAGAAAATCCCAAGCCAACCTTGCCACGAGGGCCACCCAAGCGGTAGAGTGAAAACCAAGCCCCCATGCTTAATAGGTAAGCAAGCGGTACCCAATGACATAGTGAATGCCCCTCTGTGGGACTCTTGTCCCATAAGAAGGACCTACATAAGCTCAATCTCCCAACACATTCAAGGGAATAGTTGTATGTGTTAGTGATAAACACTGTAAGAGGCGAGGAAATAAGGGTAGCTTGACACGCATAGGAGAGATGTCTAGTTCCCAGGGACATAATCTTCTCTTTGGTCCTTGAATCGAGGCTGAAATCATGCTTGTAGAGCTTCCTCATACTTAAGGCCAAGATACTCCATCTCTTGGACCTTCGAACCCAATAAATCCGATTAGTCCTCCATCTCTTAGCGGATTTGCTAAAGAGAATGACGGACTTAGCATCGTTGATCCGTTGGCCCGTCCAGCCACAATAATCATCAAGGATGGCTTTAATTTGCTTGGCATGCAGAATAGAGGCCTGAGAGGTAATCAGAATATCATCAGCATATAAGAGATTAGAGATAGAGGTACCTCCTCTTCACGGTCACACCCGAGGTTGCCCTCTCTAAAAGCTAAAGCGACTACATAGAATAAACATGTAAGGTGAGAGTGGACGATACTGTCACAAATCCACACTCGGTCAGGGAGACCTTCTACCATTGACAAGATGGAGAATCTAGGGTGAGTGACACCTTTGTAGAATCCACTTCGAATCTATCGAGAACCCCATCAAGGTGAGCATCTTGCTCATATGCATGACTCATCTTATCATGGCTTGCTCCATATCAACTTTAATGCCATGAAACCAACACGGGAAGAAGAATCTTTGGAATTTGTTGATGATTTCTTAGGCAAGGAGAGCATGGTGAGAGATGTTCCTCTGGGCACAAAAGCACCTTGTTCTTGAAACAAGGAGAGGTAGTAAATGCTTCAACTGTTCACCAAAATCTTGGCCACCACTTTATAGATGTCGTGCAGGTAATGGGCCAAAATTTGGAAGGAGTTCTAGCCCCAATAACTTTGGGGATGAGGACAATAAGTGTCTCCTTCCATGAATCCTCCATATGATCAAGTTCAAAGAACTCCTGAACAGCAGCAACGACATCCTTCTTCACACAAGGCCAGAAATGCTTGTAAAAAGAGGCAGTGATCCCATCGAGTCCAGGTGAACGGTTACTCCCCATAGAATGAATTGCCTCCCAAATATCTTGATGGGTCAAGCTTCAAGAAGAGATTTGGCCGATGGAGGAACCTCTCTATATAGAATAGGCCAACCATCAAGGAGACATCCCCTCAACCCATTTTGCCTGAAGAAGGAAGTGAAAATATCGAGAATCTCGGAAGGGTTCTCAATCATACCTCCATCCTGGGTGCAAGAGCGAATCCTGTTGGTGTTATGCAGCAGCCGTATGGAAAAAATGAGTGTTCCCATCTCCATCCTTGAGCCATCTAGCTTTGGCCCTTTCTCTCAAGTCGAGCTTGGCCAATGTAGAGTTAAGCTCAATAACCTTAGCGGAGCTCCCCTTCTTGGGTAGGGTGAGTCCATCATCGAACAATCAAGAGTTTGGAGAGAGGTAATGTCCTTTTCTAAGTCAATCAGAGAGAGTGGAGGTTCTTCAACATACTCTTACTCCAATGGAAGAGATCGTAGATGCGACAACTCTTTCTATGGAGAATTACTGCCTTTGAGCCAAAGTCTTCCTTCGCTTCTTCCAAACCGACCTCCAACTCATGGATAAGAGAGCCAAGTATCTTCAAACCTTAACCATCTCACGGGGCTTCGTAGGCAGAGAGGAAGAAGAAGAAGAGCATGATCGAGCGTCCGAGGTAAGTGACGAACCTTGGTATCCCCGATGAGAAGCCATAGAGTTGATCAAGACAGATCAAGCGGAGATCCTGACTCCCATCTTTGTTGTTGGTCCAAGTGAACTTTGGGCCACAAACTCCAACTCATGCAAATGCCAAAGCCATACTCCTCCATCTCCTGTGTTGCAAGTGTATAATGAAAGGGCCTCCCACCCTTCTTGTCACTTTGAGCCAAGATACAATTAAAGTCACCCCCAATAGCCATGGGAGCTTGAAGATCCACATTGTCCTTGATGGTTTTCCGGTCCCTTTGTAAAGATAACTCTTGTTGGCATAGACCCAACCAATAGTCCACTAATGCCATTGGGCAAGGCAAAGTGCCCAAAACAAGCTGGTCGAAATAACCGGAGGAGAAGTCCACAATATCCTTTCTCCAAAGGATGATAATGCCTCAGCCCATTTGAGGGTTTACAAAAAAAAGCGCTTGATCCGGCCATTTTGTCCACTTCATGTCTTGAGATGCAATCCTAGTTTCAAAGCCAATAATCGAGATCGTAATAAGGTAGTAGGTAGTCTTCTTGCGGGCACCTACAATTCAAAATCGATGACATTAAGTCACCATGGGGATTTATCCCCAGGTGATTCAGTGTATCTTTTTCTCTTCTTTGAGTTGGCCTCAATTGGCCCCAAATTGCTCCCTCTCAAAGTGGGCTGAGACATCCTAGACCTTGTGGTAGGTTGGGTGGTTGCCTTCTCCCTCACGGCTTTTGAGCTTCTCTCGTGGCTTTGGCTTGGAATATAGGAGGCAGGAGGCTTGTGTGGGGAGGGATTGCTTTGAAGGTGCTCCTTGAAGAGGAGCTCTTCCCGGGGGTTGAGTAGCTGTAGGTTGGCCACTCCTATGGCCTTGCTTCCCACCTTCCTTCTTCTTTAAGTTAATCTGCTGCTTGTTGTTAGTTCTCTTCTTACGGTGACACCCATTGACCATACTGAAGAAGTGGACTCCTCGGTAGTGTAATGGTGGTGAAGTAGTCACATTGTGTCTCGACATTTTTCCATTGGTGGGATTTTGATTAGTAGTGCTACATTCCCCTTCTCGGATGCATTTGGGCTAGGATTACTATGACATTAGTGAGAAGGAGAGGAAGTCTTACCATGAGTGGTAGCAGTGGAGGAACTCCCTTGGTGGGACAAGAGTCAACCTTGTGTCCCACCTTTCCACAAGCAAAACAGAGTTGAGTAATCCCCTCATACTCAACCCGTTGGAAAAACCTTCCATTTCTTCCATGGATCCAAACTCTAGGGGAGAGTTTTTGTGAAAGATCAAGCTGCATACTGCAAACATGCTTTGCCCCATGAGTTTGTTGGGTGGTCCACCCAGTGGCTCTCTAATGAAGGAAGCACGAAATATTAGTATTGTTCCAGAAAGCAAGGGTAGGTTAGGAAGCGTGCGGAGAGGAGAGCCCATCAAAGATTTGGGATTGAAAGTGGGAGTCCACTTATCCAACCCAATGACATTTCTCATAGCAACCAAGGCCCATTCATCAAACATCTAGCCTCGTGGTTTCAAAGATGCACAAAGCAATCTGGAGCAACCATAATCAATTTGAAAGCCCCCATCTACTCCACTTCCTCTGTGGGTCATTAAGGTAGAAATAGGGTGGTCTTCTCCAACACCTTTCCTACAAGTGCTCTTTCAAGCTTCACTTGATTGTCATCCACGCCTTGGTCATAGCCATAGTAATGTCATCCTCCATGAGTCATTTTTATCAGCCCCAATTTAACATACTCCTTCTTCTTCCAAGGGTTAGCTTGATCATTGCCCTCCCTTGGGAGAGCTAGCACCATTTGAAGTTCTAGGAAGAGCCTCTAGGGATTATCTTCAAACAAGGGGTTGGTAGTAGCCTTGCCCTTCCCTTTGTTCAATCCTTGAAGCACACCCCAAGCAAAGGTGCTCGGGTTCTCCTTGGCATTTGTGCAAACACCTTGTGCATTGTCTTGTAGTAATGTCATCATCCATAGAGACATCTTGGTCAGCCTCCCCTTTCCCTTGGGTGTTCAAAGATGATCCCCAAAAAATCATCCATATGGCCCGGGCAACAAGCCCTAGTATCACCCATATCATGCTCATTATAGAACATACCTTGGCCAAGTTGAAGCCCCTCCATGCTTTCGGTTTGCCCTTGTGTTGTTGGCCTTAACAAAGGCCGCTTGTCTTCACCATCATCCATATCATCATCCCCATAGGCCACTTGATCGGCCATTTCAAATGTCTAGCCAAAGTCACCAGCGGAGTGAATAGTGCTCTGGATGGCTTCGGCTTGTCTTCGGCTTCCTCCAAAGCCAGTAGAGTGAAAGCGATTATATGTCTTACGCTTACATGTATTGTACCATATCGTATGCTTCACTATGCATCTGGCGTATTGGCCATATTATTTCATATGCATGGCTTCTAAAGGCCTACCAGCCTCGTTTCTCGTGCCGTGTCAGCGTCTGGCCCGTTCACAATCTCCGGTAGTGGTCCGCATATTAGGTCTATTTGCGCGATAATCACATGATCAAGACCCAGCACGCCAGCGATTGCGGCGTTCAAGCAGACCCTGCTGGCCGCTGTCAGACGTCGCGCCCTGATTCTGATTCAGAGTGAGCGATCGGTCTTGATTTTTCAAAATCCTTTCTCCGACCAAACCACACTTGCCATCCCTAGCACCTCCTCTTCTGGAGAAGCCTTTCATGGTCCTTGGAGAGGTCGCCACCTTCTCCATGCATTTCCATGTCAAACATCACCAGACCATCCTTTGCATCAAAATCCTTGTCCATCCCTAGCACCACCTTGCCATGGCCCCTCTCCTTCTTGCCACATTCTCGGCCTTCCCTTCTAGCCGCCCTATCCCTTGTATGAGGAGGTGACCGCCGGCCACCCCCCACCATGGAGAGAAGAGAAAGTTTTTCCGGTCAACACCCGAGTGATATTATGAGCTTTGTGTTTGGGGCACTATTGAGAGCTCTCTTGGGTTGACTATGGCTGCATGAGTATGGCATGATCCCATCAACTATGCATCAGTGTATGAAGTACCTAAAAGTGGGGAAAGAGTTCAGAATTCCTGATAACCTACAACCATTCTCTATCCATGAAGCAAAGATCTATGAAGATGCAAAATATTTCATCCCTAAAGAGCCTAAGCCAACAGAGTCTCTTAAAGCAGTAGCATCCACTTTAGGAACTAAAAAGTAATTTTATAAGGCAAAAGAGTAGAAGGAAAGAAGGCTATGTTGACTCTCCCTAAAGCACTCGACTTTACACCTAAATCAAGAAGATCAATTCCTCTCTTGGGAAGTGGCACACAAGAAGAAGAAAATATTTCTGTCAAACCTAAGGGAACTTATAAGCTTTCAAGAAAGACAGAGTATGAAATAAGTGATTCTGATTCAGACTATAACTTTGAATCTACTTATGGAAATAGAGTTTAGATGGCCGCATCAAGAAGGATAGCTCATTTGGCAGGTTCAGATGACTCCCTCAAAATTATACTCATCCTTCAGTAGTACTTTAAAGAAATCACTCCACTGGAGGTTCATAACATTAAAGAATTGATAATATTTTTTGTGCCACCATTGAGTGAGAGTGGCAGAACAAGAACTTTATTTTACAAATCTGAAGAGTCTTAGTCTCACAATTTCGATCAGCTTGCTCAACATAAAAATTTTGATGGGATAGTGCCAACAAGAATACCAATATCCAATCCATATAAATTACAAAGAATGAAGCATAAGCTTGGAATTCATATTGAAACTACTAAACATAGAACTTAAATCTTTAATAAGATGTGGAGCCAAAGAAGTCCTCATGCATCATGAAGAAGTGATAAATTTATCACTAATGGTCTTGGGTTCATCCACAAATCTCATCAAAATAAAGTTTGTTATAATATAATAGAAGCTGAGATTGAAACTAATAGTGATGAAGAAGATGATCTCCATAAAATTCTTCTTATAAATGATGAAGAAGTAGAAGCCAAGTCTACGCTTGAAGAACTCGAAGATGGTGGACAAACACTTACTATGGATGAACTCAAAGAAATCAACCTAGGAGCTGAGGATGATCCTAGTCTGACCTTCGTCAATGCCCTTCTACCTAATGAGAAAGTTGAAGAGCTAAAAATGCTACTTTATGAATTCAGAGATTGCTTTGCCTAGATATATTATGCCGCTTATCCACGATGTAGCTTCATAAAACATTAAGCGATGCAATGCCTATTAAGCAAGCTCCTAGGCGAATGAGATTGGAGATTAAAGAACAGGTAATTGCAGGAACTAAGAAGCTGATTGAAATAGGCTTCATCTGGGAGGAGAAGCATGAGATTGGATAGCCAACATTGTCCCAGTTAGGAAGAAGAACGATCAAATCCATGTCTGCATTGACTTCTAGGACCTAAATAAGGCATGCCCAAAAGATGACTTCCCGCTTCTAATATCAGAACTACTAGTGGACAATACTTTTAACTATGATATGTTCTCATTCATGGATAGATCATCGGGATACAATCAAATCAAGATGGCTCCTAAAGATGAGAAGCACACATTATTTAGGATGCCAATTGTTATATACTGTTACACAGTCATGCCCTTCAGATTAAAGAATATGTTACATACCAAAGAGCCATGATGTATAATTTTGATAAGTTGATTCACCAGAAGGTGGAATGTTATGTTGATAATTTGATGGTGAAGAGCTTAAATCATGAAAATCACTTTGAAGACTTGAGAATTGTATTAAAGAATAAAAAAATATGATCTCAAGATGAATCCTTTAGAATGCACATTCTGGGTATCCTCTGAAAAGTTTCTTGGGTATATTGTACGTTACAGAGAAATTGAAATTGATACTACTAAACTCAAGGCAATTGTGGAGATGCCTCAACTGAAGAGTTTGTGTTAGCTTCGTTCTTTACAAGGATATCTTGCATTCATCCGTCAATTTATATCAAACCTATCAGGGCACTGTCAACCATTTGCAAAGTTGATGAAGAAGGAAGCTCCATTCAAATGGGATAAGGAGTGCCAAGAAGACTTCAATAGCATTAAAAGATATCTATTAAATCCACTAATCCTTGCAGCGCCTACTCCCGGGAAGCCACTCATTATATACACCACTACATTAGAAGAGTCCCTTGGAGCATTATTGGCACTACACAATGAAGAAAGCAAAGAGAATGTACTTTATTATATTAGTAGAAGATTGATAGGAGCTGAAATGAGATACTCTCCTATAGAGAATCACTATTTGGCACTGATCTTTGCAGTCCAAAAGCTCCATCATTATATGTTATTTCATGAGATTACTCTCATCTCAAGGATTGATCCGCTGAAGTACTTGATGATAAGACCAGCATTAACATATTGGTTGGCAAGATGGGTAATATTGTTTTTACAATTTGATATTACATACGTTTTGTAGAAAGCAGTAAAGCGACAAGTCTTAGCAGATTTTCTTGCTGCACATCTAATTCCCGTGGACTCTTCTCTTAATGAAAATTTGCTTGATGAGAAAATTATACTCATTCATGAAAGAAAAAACTCACAAATTTAGGAAATGTACTTTGATGGAGCCTCGTCGATCAAATAAATCCAACCTCCAAATCTCCTAAGGGCAAGAGTAGAAATCGACATCATCTTCACAACACTAGAAGAAGGAATAATGAGATAATCAAATGGGTTGACCTAGCCAAGAACTAATAATGAAGCTGAGTATGAAGCATTGGTAGCAGGTCTTGAAGAAGCTATTTTCATAGGCATTCAAAACTTGCATATTTTTGACGATTCTCAGCTTATTATAAATCAAGTACTTGACATCTATAAAATTAACAAGCTTGAGTTAGCTTTCTATCACAAGCGAGTTCTCAAGCTTATGAAGTAGATACTAAACATCACACTAACTCGAGTCTCTCGATTCAATAATAGTAAATCCAATTTCTTAGCAAAATTAGCTAAGAAAATGACAAGTATGAATGGTAATTATGTCATGATCAGGATATTTACTCGATGAATTCTAGAGCCAACAAAGTACCAATCCCCTCAAGTAGAGTGGTTATCAAATTTGACATAGCAGGGCGTGACTCAAGTTGCTCCTCATACTTCCCAAAATCAACAAGAAGTTATACCTAGAAGTGCAAAGAATGACATTACTTCAAAAAAGTAGTGGTAAGACTTTATTGTAGAAGAGCCACATGATTGGAGGCAACCTTTCATCGACTACTTTAAAGAAGGCAAATTACCAAACAATAAATTATTGCTAGCTCAAATTGAGAAGAGAATGTTATGCTATGCTTTCGTCAATAACACTCTATAATATCATAGATCCTTTGAACAAATGTGGCTATGATGCCTAAATGCAGATGAAGCTAGCAAAGTGATGGTTAAAGTTTATGATTGACTTTATGGTGCACATCAGTTAGGTCCCAAGATGGCAGTAAAGATCAAAAGAATGAGCTATTATTGTCCATCTATGGTGAGAGACTGTATCAATTATGCGAAGAAGCATCATGAATGTCAAGTACATATGAATATAATCCACCAACCTCTAAATCCACTACACCCAACAATAGCATCTTGGACTTTTGAATGTTGAGGTACATATGTAATTAGACCAATGGATCCACCGTCATCAGTTGGACACCGCTTCATCCTAGCAACAACTGATTATTTCTCTAAGCGGGCTAAAGCTACCCCATTTAAAGACGCTACTGCTGACAGAGTGATTAACTTCATCATGTATAATGTGGTCCATAGATTTAGAGTACTGCATCAAATAATTTTTTGATAATGGCACAACTTTCAAAAATATAAAGATTTATAGATTCGTCAATCGACACAAAATTGATTGGCAATACTCTTCAATATATAATCCAAGAGAAAATGGTTTGGTGGAGGCCTTCAACAAGACATTAGCGAACCTTCTCAAAAAGATCCTTACTAAAAATAAGAGAGAATGACATTCTAAACTAGTAGAGGCATTATGAGCGTATCGAACAACCTACAAGATGCCGACTAAAGTCACTCCCTATTCATTGATATTTAGAACTAAAGTAGTTCTTTTGCTTGAAGTTAAGTTACCTTCACTTCGAGTAGCCATCCAATACAATCTAACTGAAGAACAAAATGCTCATTTAAGAATGGAAGAACTCGACGTGCTTTATGAAGTTAGATTTGAGCTCATCAAAATCTGGAGGTTTATCAGGAAAAGATGTCCAGGGTTTTTGACCATACGGTGCAGCCTTGAACATTCCAAGAAGAAGAATTAGTCTTGGTGCTGAGAAGACCAATTATTCCTAATAAAAAATTTGGTGGAAAATTTGAGCCTAATTGGGAGGGCCCTTTTGTCATTGAAAAAGTGTACCAAGGAGGGGCATACCAACTCATTGACTTAAAGGGGGAAAGACCAATGCCACCAATTAATGGTCGTTACCTTAAAAAGTATTATACATGATAAATATATTCTCGAGGTACAATAGAAATCCCCTTACAAGATAGAGGATATTTTTTTTAGTATATCTATTTAGGTCGATATTATACTTCATGCTGAGATCCCTAAATAAATATACTTACTCAAGATGAAAAAATATTTTTGCAAAAATTTTCCTGTTACATAAGGGGCATTTTTTGATTTCTATACATAGATGAAATCAATGTTACATGTTAAAACCCTCTTAAGAGTACATCAATTCAAATATTAATGTATTTGCTTAATTCCATCTTAAAAGTTCTTCTAAATGTGCTTTAGAATTCCCCTTGCAAGATAGGGGCATTTTTATTCTATGTTAAGTTTATTTGAGTTGACGTCATGCTATAAGACGAGATCCTCGAATATATTCTGATTCAGGTCGACATCGAGCTTTACACCGAATCCCTAAATTTAACTATATTAATTATTGTTAAAGTTATAGGCTCTTGCAAGGAATAAAAATATTCTATTTTTATGCATGAAAAGATAGCTCTAAATGTCAAAAATTTCTCTCCAAGATTCATCAAATGTCGGAGATCAAGTTAGAAGAACTCCCAATCTTGGAAGCTTCAAACAACTGAGTTGAAAAAATATCAACCGCTACATCCTGGAGTCTAGGATGTGGATAGATTCTAAAGGTCAAACTCAACAAGCTTACAAATGGCCGAGTTACTGACGCTCTCTTCACTCAACAAGCTGTAAGAAATGGCCGTAGAGAAAGAGCCCCTGTTCATCAATTTAATAACAAAACCACCAACCCATCACAGCCTAAGTCAAAGACCTGAGTAGGTTCTAAAGGTCAAACTCAACAAGCTTATAAATGGACAAGTTGCTGATGCTCCCCTCACTCGATAAGTTATAAGAAAAGGCCGTAGTGAAAGAGCCCCTACTCATCAGTCCAATGATGATAGCTATTCAATGTCAAGTCAGATTTAGCTTAGTGATTACAAGCAACCAGGATCCAAGAGATCTTTCTACTTGATCAATGGACGAAGACAATCTAAGGAAACTCTTAATTCAGAGCTACCTCAAATCAATCTATATATTACCTGTAGGATAATATTTCAATATATTATCAAATGATCTAATCAAGCTCAAAGCACAAATCAAAGCTGATTTTCTCATTAAGCCTGCCAAAGCAAAAAGGACACAAGTAATAGAGGAATGCTGAAGTCCACTAATACAACAAGATAATACATGAGTGATGAAAAGAGAAATAAGAAAGAAAAAAGTACATCATGGGAGCCTAGACTATAGCTCCTGAAGCTGTGCTAAATAAATTGCTAAAGACTAATGCTCACTCACCAATAGAAGCATCAAGAGCTCTCAAAGCAAAGATTTGTAGCTACCATAGCCCGGACTTATCCGTAATGGTGTCGCCAGATAGCTCGAGCTCTCCTCCTATGTCGCTAGCTCGCAGCCTCGATCCTGTAGTCAACTGCCTAATGAAGCAAGATCTATCGAGCTTTGATAGTCATGTCGTAGAGCCTTAGCACTCTCCTCAAACTCATCATGTGCTAGGTCAACCGCCTCTCTATCGAAGCCTGACCTACTCCTGAAGCTCTATTATTAAAGTGCCAGATCGAATAATATTGAGCGATCTCATCTGGTAGATCAAAAAACTCTACATCTCTATAGAGAGTCTCCAAATATCTAAGAACCTGCTCCTCCAAGCCAGTGCGAGCTAGAAGATCCAGAATGGTGTTTGCGTATGATGTGAAGCTGTCTAGTGACTCTAGTGAGTCCAAAGTAGGCGAGAAACCACATCCCTTAAAAACACCAAGCCACAATCTTGCATGCCCCTACCCCATGGATCTAGTGTACTGGGATATCGATGGTAGATCTTGGACTCATAACCAACATTAGGCATTGCAAGAAATAAATGAAAATAATTAGCATAAAGTAGAGCAGTAAATGTAAAGAAGTGCAACTAAAGAACAAAGAGTGTAAGAAAGTATATGAACATGATGAATCTGATTGAACTAGTGTGTCATAAATGGCATAATCCTCGTTGACCTTCACTATCTGATAAGCTTCAGGGCTATGTACTGGCTCAACAGAAACTCCGCTAGGTACAAGATCTCTCATCTCAAAAGTCTCCTCAATGCAATGGGCAGAGTGAGACTCAACGGGGAAAAATGGCTCCATAGAAGGAGTAAAAAAATCTGAGGCAGTGGTATTAAAGGCAGACACGTTTGACGGCCCAACTCCAGAGTCCTCAATAGTATCACCAGTGCTACCTGACACTTGTGGCACCTCACCAGAAGTCACAAACTGCTATGGAGGATGACTCATGGAATAATCAATTGAAGCCCACATAGGCTTCAGAATCGACTACATTACCGCCTCTATGAGTCAAGAAAAAAATCTCAAGAGAAGGAACATAATCCTGCCTCTAACTTATGAGGGGTGGTGTCCTTAGGTCTGACCTGCTCATCAATGACTGTATCTATCATAAATCAAATTAAAATATTAAATGCATTGAATGTATTTTAATGATACAACAAAGAAGATGACAGAAGTATTGAAAAGGAGCCAAAATAGTAATTATACCTCTGACACTGCTGTGTCCTGCTGGTGGTGACTGGCATCGAGGTCTTTGATCCCGAGGAACTCCCAAAAGCCTCACCCTATGCTCATATATCCTAGCACCTTGCTCCAAGAAAGGACCAAAGGACAGCGGTACCGAGGTGAGGTAGGTATAACTAACCCTTATGTGACTCTGTAGAGGAGCTATTCGAAAGTGAGCACCAATACCAAGCCTCAGTAAATGTAGCTAAACAGCTGAAGCGATCAAGTTGCGTGTCTCGAGGGGGATCCTCCTGATCTTCCTAATGTCCACTACACTAGGGATGAACAACCTACCATCATGAGCAGTTGGCTGGAAGAAAACAAACCGCCGTGCAACTCGGTTGGGCTGGTAGCCCTATATAACAATTGACTGTCCAAACCGATAACATAACCATCCTAGATGTATACTAAAAAAGTACTCAGATATTCTCAATATCCATCTGCCATGGAGCAATGAATATCTGCCATTCTCATCAAGACTATCAATAAGATCAACATCTATCAAGTCAGATGGTAAACCAAATATGTCTGGCTTGTAGAGCAAATGAGGAGCAAAGAAGAACATTCGAATTCACTCCATCTCTAAAGTAGACGATGCTCGGTATAACTACAAGACTGTAGGATATCCTCACCCTGAAAAAAATGTCAGATACTCGAAACAAGTAAAGGCACTATGTATGTGGAGGTGAACCCAAGCGTACAAGTATTGCCAAGGTAGAGTCACATCTCGTAACTCTAGAGAACCACTAAATCACCCCAATATCCAGTAAATCCTAGCTCACTAGAGAAATTACCTCAAGAAATTTTGTTGGTTGCTAACAAAGCACCTGGACGAACTGATCCCTCTATAATAGGAAGCACAAAAATGCAGAGTCATGTCACTATAAATTCAGCTAAAAACAAATCCTCGCTCAATCCCTGTAGGATTGGAGAAGTCACTTTTGCTAATAAAGTAGGCTTCGCAATCTCCTTAGATAAGTAGCTGCCATCAGACATGCCCAATCGAAAAGAATCGTGTAGTGCTATAGTCTCCTCAGATAGAGCATAATCCTATAAGAAGCTCTGAATCCAAGCACTCACAGGGAATGTAGCCCATGCTCGTCTAGAGCGTCCTAATGCCCGGAAAGCTAAGTGATAATGGTTTAGAAGAGCAATATAAATAGATGGTATGGCTACTCTTCCTCGTCGATCGCTATCAACAGAAGGATGCCTGTGAAATAACTCCTCTTCAGGCAGAACACACTCCTCATAGGGGTAGCCAAACACTGGAAGGCCTAACACAGCCTGTAAGTCCCAAAGTATAACTGTCAACTCCTCCATGCCAACCCAACAAGTGTTACTACTAGTATCCCAAAACTTTGCTAATCCACAAGCCCAAGAAGAAGTCATACCTCCAAAATCAAATAAAGACACATTTACTACCTCATAGATGCCAACTATCCGTAAAGTGTCCCTATGAGCCTACAAGATGTATCTAGCCCAAGTGACGTATCCATTTAGAAGACTAGGAATCTTGCCAACAGATGAATCTCGAAGTAAGCCTGATGAGCTCGATTGTAACTGAAGGTGGCTCAGAAGTCTAGACTACCTCGTTAATGCTATCGGCAAGTAAAATATCATAATATCCAACCAACCACTAATCTATCCGGGATTATAGTCCCCACATTTCAACTTAATGGTAGCCAATCGGCAGATCCTCGAGTAATAGAGTGCATGTCGAAGCATGGAGAAGTGCACAAAGAAACCCTAGTATTGACCTCACTTTTGGAGTGAGCTTTCAACTTCTTTATCCTAGGCATAAGTACTCCTCTAAATACTAAGAGTTCTTTAGTCTTAAGACACTTCTATTGATTAGGTGAACACTTAACCTAATCCTAGAGACTTAGAAGAGTTAGGCATAGGAATAGGTTTTGCCTTAGGGGTATTAGGAAAACTTACCTACCCTATAGCTTGGATCAAATCCTTACTTCCTTCTTTCAAGTCAAACTTTAAATTCAAATCAACTTCAAATTCAAATAAACCTCAAATTCAGATCAACTTCAAATTCAAATCAACTTCAAATTCAAATCAATCCCAAATCAAACCTTAAATCAATTCCAACTCAATCGATTTTCTCAAATCATGAATCAATTCTAAATCAAATAATTGAAACCCATGATCAATTCCAAATCCAAAATCTTTCTTATACTCTTTCAAGTCAAATCCTTGAAATTAACCAAACCAAATTCAAATCACTTCAAACTCAAAAGATTTTCTCATAACCCATTTATATTCTCATTTATATTCACAAATATAAATGAAATATAAATTCAAATAACTAAAACTAAATTCAAAACTCAAATCCAAATCCAACTTAAACCCAACATATACTATTTCAAGTAAAATTCTTGAACTTAGCCAAATCATTCTCAAATCAATTCAAACTCTTAGATTTTCTCTTCAAGAAATCATTCCTTCAATCACATGCCCAAATATAAACATAAACTTCAATCATCAAAACAAAATCAAACTAACCCAAGTTAAACCTATGTTCACCCTTTTGACTTGAAATTGTCAAATAAATCAAAACCCATTTGACTCCAAATCACTTGCAATTGGATTTATATTTCAATCATAAGTCCATATGTGTGTTCAACCAAACTTGAGTCAAGCCTTGATCAAGCCAATTGACCCACTTAGGCTCACTTGATCCAAAAGTGACCTAAAGCACCTTTTTGAGCCAAATTGTAATCCAACCCAAATTGGATTGAACTAAGCCCATTTAAGCCTCACATTGTGAGCAACAATCATCCTAGGATGATCAATCACTCAAATTAGGTCAAATAAAGTCAAACCTAGCCTTTGACCAAGTCAACACTTAACCCAAATGAAACACAAATTAGCCAAAATCTACCATAGACTAAATTGATTAAAATCAAGTTAACCCTCTTTGGTACCCCATTTTTTGGGAATAAAAAAAAGAAGGGAAAAGAAAAAAAATAGTAGTGCGTAAATATGTTTATATTATATATATATATATATATAAAATATAAATAGATATTACATATTAAAAAAAGAGGAAAAAAAAAGAAGAAAAATTGAAAGCTCATTTTCTTATCTATAGCTCACTCGCTCGATTGAGTACATTCCTTCGTTCAGCCTCTTTTAAATAAAAAAAATTGGAAGTCTCTCATCCCATTTTTGTTCAGTTGAGGAACTGCAAAGGAGCAACCGTTTTCTCCGAATCATTTTTGGCTTGACAATAATTAACAGGAAGTTCAAAAATAAAATAAAATAAAATGATGAAGCTTCCTCTAAAAAAAATAACTGCAAGGGCATGATCCTCAACGCTCCGCAACCACTCCCGCTCGTCGCGATCTTCTAGACCCAAAAAAAAAAAAAGAAAATCGCAAGAGAGATTTCCATCAACCTTAAAAAAAAACTCCTCCCGCACGAAGGCTTCGAAAAAGATATCAGAGTTGTCTCTCTCTGTAATTCAAACTCCTGGATCAGCTTTTTGTCGACGATCTCTTCGTCTCACCTTCTTTCCTTAAAGATTGACATCCATGATTGGGAGACGGTCCTGGACTCAAACCAGCTTTACGGCAACCTAAAATCCGTCGAAGTCTTTGAGGAGGACACGGAAGACGGAGCCGTCAAAGCCAACACTCTCTCCTGTATTCCCTCAATCACACAAAAAAAAAAAAAAAAAAAAAAAAAAATTACCACACTCATCAACTATCTGCAGTTTCTTGGGTGATCGAAGTCCAAGTTCTACAATCTTTGATAGAAATTTTTAGAGAGAAACGACTCTCTTGCCTTCCGCTCGCAGCTCGTGATCAGATTGACTTATTTGAGTTTGCGATGGGGGAGTACGTCGACATAAGCGATGCGGGAATTGTCGGGGGAGGAGGAAGCCATGACAGTCGGATTCTGGATTGGGAGGATGGGCTGCCAAGTGGTGATGATCTTGCTCCTCTTTCTATGCACCTAGTACCTCCAGAGCTCGCATCCGTCTTCAGTATCCCGCTTGCTGACATCAAAACTGTGCTCGACGTCCACAGAGCTAGTCAGCAAACCATCTGCAATCTCACCGTCCACCATAAACCCTCCGCTTCTCCACTGTCTACACCTCGTGGAATTCTGCTCTTGGCAACAACGCTCTCTAAATTCACAGCCCTCCCTCCTGATGGCTTCTTCTATCCCGTGATGCTAGAGAGGCCTCCTACATGCTCTCATCTTCCACGATCTTACCATTGAAGAAGGCAGCAATGACTACCATCGCGGCTTCTCCTCGGTAGCTTCATCTTCGTCCATCCCTGGCAATAAACAGAGGCGCTTCTTCTCTTCGTCGCTCCTCTCATCACTCCTGCAAAAACTGTGAAAGCGAGGGGTATGACTTTCGCTCCCTTCGCCAGAGAGGGAAGCCTTGTTGAACAAGAAGAGACCGCTGAAGAGTTTACTGAACCTTGCGCGTGAAGACCCAGATGGTGCAATCATATATTTCTTCCCAAGGATGCTTCGAAGATTTCATATTTATAAGCTGAGAGATGTCTTCAGATCTCTAACAATTATTGCAGTCTAGTGCCATAGAAGAACATGGTGTTATGTTAATGAAGATCGTAACCCAAGACATAGGCGAGGTAAATGTGCATCAGAAAGAATTGGTTTATGATTGGCCTTCTAGGCTTTCTAGAGAAATAGAAATAGGAGGAAGTGCTTCTTTTGTTCATGGGAGGAAACATGGCTGCCCAATCTGCTCACATGGAGAGAGTTGTCGAATAGTTCATTCCAGAACAAGGTTGATGGGAATTCTCATAGACAAAAAGCATCCACAAGAAGCTGAGTCCATATTTTATGGCATAGTTGAAGAGCATAAACCTTCTTTAGTAACATATACAACTCTATTAACTACTTTAACTGATCAGAAGAAGTTTGATTCAATTACATCATTAATTTTTGATGTGGAAAAGAATGAAATGAAGCGAGATTCTATACTTTTTAATGCTGTCTTTAATGCCTTCTCTGAAGCTGGAAAGGTTGATGAAGCCTTGAAAATCGTCCAGCAGATGAAATTAAATGGCTGTAAAGTGACTACAAGTACCTTCGACACCCTCTACGTTTACAGCCAGCGCTAGATCTTCATTCTTCGCGATCGTCTGCTCGAGTCATTGATGGAGCAACAAGGCAATTAGGAAATTAAAGATTGGAAATAATTTCCAAGTTGTTCTCAATGCTAAGGCTTCTTCTGTAGATGAGATCATTAGAATGGATTACAAAACTATGTTGAAGCCAGCACATAGCACTATGATGGATGAGACAAAAAAATCAAGGTTACAAACGTTGAAGAACTAATCAATCTGCAAAAAAAAAAAAGTCACTTGAGAATACCACTTCGTAGGAGAAGGCGGTTTACGGATCAATCGTTCCACTGGTTGGAGACAGGAAGAAAAAGGAAGCCATGAAGATGTTTGATCTAATGGTAGAGAAGGGGTTTGAATGTGTATGAAAATGTGTGGAAATAGTATATGTGTATGTGCTTCTTTTTGTAGGTTCAAGCGTCATCTCGCGAGATGATGAAAATTCACTGTGGTGTTAAGACACCACTATACTCATCAGGGTATACCGAGAAAGCTAAAATCATTAGATGTTGCTCTCCCTATGTCAAAATGCTGCCGAAATTTTGACTAAATCTGAGACTTAAAAAAAAAGGGGCGGGGAAGAAGAATATTTGCACATATATTTTCTTTTATGCAGTGATGAAGCGTCTTATGCTCATTACATGCGAGATTGTCGGTGTGCATCAAAACACCACTCGCTCTTGGTGGGCCAAATAATGTTCACTACGTGGGGATGGCCTCGAAAATGCTACCAAAATTTAGACTGAAATTCAAGACTTAAACAAATTTAAATAGAAATCATCTAAACTTAAGTTAAACAAAAAGATATATGATAAATATGAAGATAAATGTTAAATCAAAGAGAAATAGGAGAAGAGAACTTAAAGAAAATTTTGGAAAAAATAGAACACTCATTTAAAATGCAAGTAAAATTTGTGGAGGCTAATATATAAACTCTAAACACATTGCGATTCTCTATGGCTTAAATTGAAGTGGTAAAACGAGTTCTCCTTTCTTCGGATTCCTCAAAATTGAACAGACTTTAATTAAAACTTGGAGAGGTAAATGTCAAACTCATAAGAGACTTACAATAAATTTGAAGTCTAGTTCTCAAATAAATATGGAACTTGATGTGGAGTTAAGGAGGAATCCAGATTAGGTTTAATAGCCCTTATATGAATATGAATGTGACTACGAAACTAGCCAATAAACATGAATATAGCTAAGGTAATAAGCACTAAAGTTATTATAATTTAATCCAAGTGAATTAAAAGTAATTTAAATTGAACACAGCCGAGCTTGGAGAATGACGATGAAGCTTGATAATTCATTTACATTCTATAGCAAACTATAAGGGTTAATGATTAATTAGTTAAAAAAGATCTAATTGAATCTTGTGGCTTATGTTCTATTATGTGTGAAATTGATTGAAATAGAATAAGCCAAATGCAAATATAACTTTGAATTCATGTTATACTTACGAGGAGGTTACATGAAGCTAGAAGGTTCATTTCAAATGATATAGATCTCAATTCAAACACTAAAGTGAGATTCATAAAGAACAAGTCTTCTTATGTAATCCATATATTGGAATGTCTAATTTAAAATGGATTTCTAAAGAAGGCTTCCATTGAACATAAAATTGGCACATATGAAATTTGTTGAGTGCTATCTTCAAGTTGAGGTGAAAATCAAATGAATTTCAAAAGAGATTTTCACTAAAGACGAGCAACCTATTGGAAAGACTATAAGCAAAATGATATTTGAGAATTGGAAAATTCAATAAGTAAGCTAATTGCGAGCAATATTTTAAATTACAATCTAAATCAAAATGCCACCAGATTTGCAACACTTTGTACAAGCGAACATAAGATGTTAATTAAGGCATTCTTAAATACACTCGCATGGTCCTCGATACTATATTGAATATTTATATTCAAGTGTCTGAGGATGTTGCGCGGGTTGCAACCCGGTTTAGTCTTAGGACTGGGCCCGGGTTAACAAAATCTAAAAATATATTATAAGAATTTCAACTTAGTAAAATATCTGAGAAGCTAATTCTATCATGTGATAGTAGATCCGATCCTCTGTTAGCAGCTAAACAGAGTTGATAGGATCTAAAGCTCCTAAATATATTCAAATCAATCAATTATCTACCCCGATGATGGCTGTGTTGAATGACGATTTTAACCGGAGGGGATACTTCCATCAAAGTGCAATTCTAGTTTCAAATGAAATTAACTCAAATTGAGTGTCAATATAAAAATTGTTTAAATGAAGCTCAATCATTAAAAGTTTAAAGTAAAACTCAATCTATTCACCTTCCACAATTATTTTTCGGGGATAATAAATTAAGAAAACTCTAGCTCACAAAGGAGTTAATATCAAATCAAGTGTGATACTATGTTCACTCTCAATCAATCTCACGCCAGTAAGGATGTGGCCCGTGTCCTCTAACTGCGTGGCTTGGCCAGTAGGCTCCACAGATGATGCAGTTACGAGTCCTCTGATTGGGTGGTTTGGCCAATAAGACTTCATTATATTACGATCACGATTGTAGCCCGTATGCTCCCCAATGGCTCTGCCCTTTGAGTTGTGAATCATAAGGTATACTTGATAGGGAAAACAACACTTTATCAGCTAAGGTAGACTTAAGCTTATATTCTTAGACAAACACCACCCCGGGTCTACAAGGATTTTTTGGACGACATAACCCATGTGTTGATGATAAAGATTCTTCAGTTAGGTTGGGTCGACTACCTTCTTTGACTAAGTAGACTAGGGACCGTGACAGCCCGGGATGACAGAACCATGGTATCTAGATCGGGCACGTCATCATTCCCCCAACTATCTGCTTTAAGCTAAAAATGATGAATTTCATAATCTCAAAATTTTAAATTATATATGCTGCTACTATATGCTACACATTAAGTGACCGAATGATTAGTCTTAATCGAAAGTTCTTTCTCACTTATTGGGAGGGGTAATTAACTATAGGGATTTGCGCCTATAAAAAACCTAGAACCAGATCTAAAGTCTTCACTAAATGAGGACGAAATCTCTGGGTAGTGTCTTATCTACTATCTCATATTCCTTCAAAAAATTACACTAACATTTTAAATCACACTCTCTTCATTCAAATATTGAGAGGTCGATGGAAAATTTTTAGAGCCCACAAACCATTGATCTAAACCAATCCATAATCAATGATTAAACTTAACCAAGCCATCAATTGAGCCAAACCAAGCCTAATTTTCCACTTGACCTAAGTTGACCCAAGTTGATCTAAAAAGTCAAAATGGGTCAAATCTTGATCTAAGCCAAATTAATTGCAACCAATGTGTTAAATTCATTCTAAATCACTTGTTGAACTTGTCTTAAGCTTCAATTGGCCAACTAAACCCAACCTAGCCTAATTGACCATGAACTCAACTTGACCTAAAAGGTCAAATCAACTTGAAATCAAACTAAACCAAAATTGATTGAAACCAAAGCTTGAATACATTTCAAATGATCAACCAAGCCTAAACTAACCCAATTGGGTCAAATGGGTCAAATTGGTCAACTTGACCCATTTGACCTAAATGAACTAAAACTAAATATAAATCAAATTGAACCAAACCAATGATACCCATAGACTCCAAATGATCATTTGAACTTGACCTAACCCATGGTTTGACCCAATTTGGCCAATTGGTTAGCCTAACCCAAATTGACCCAACTTGACCTAAGTAGGTCAAATTGAACCAATTCAAACCAATTGAACTCCAAATCACTTGAAATTTGGCTCAACCCATTTTTGAATCATTTCAAATCTACCCAAATCAAAATTAAGGCCAAATGACCATTTTACTCCTAGGTCAAAGGGTATCCTATGGACAAATTCACTTGGAATTTGGCCAATTCCTTCTCATGACCACTTGGCATCTTCCTAGTGGTCCACTTGGACACCAAGGGAGGTGGTGAACATGACCCAACCTAAGGCCAAACTGACCCCTCCAATGGGAATTGATTACTTGGATCACTCCATACACTCACCTAGCACTTGTGCACTCCCTTTCCTCCTCTCCTCTGCCTAAAATGAATCAGATTTCTACTTTAATTTATTTTAGAATTTGAACCAATACTCAACAATTTGAATATGTTAAGTGGGGCTCTTTGAATGTGGAGAGAGATTTTGAGTTTAGAATTGGAGAAGAGATTTTTGAATGTAGAGTCCATTTTCAACAAATTTGTGTATGTTGAAAATGGTTTCAAATATTTTTGAAGAGATTGATGCTTCCATTAGTTCATATTTGAATTTGAATTTTATGTTTAAGGATCCTTCACTTAACAAATTTGAGTATATCAAAGTAAATGTTCAATTGATTTTGTTTGGAATTGCTCACTTAGCAAATTTGTGTATGCTAAATGAGTTGTTTGAAAATAATTTTCTTCTTTTGTTTACTTATTTGTGAATTATGTGTGAATTTGAGAATGAAATCTTCACTTAGCAAATATGCTAAATGAAGAATCCAACTTTGTTCTTTTGTTTTGGATTTTGAAAAATGGGACCTTTATTTGCCAAATTTGGGGATGCTAAATAAAGTCCAAATGTGTTTTGCATTTAATTTTATTTTTTGAAAAGGAGGATCTTCACTTAGCAAATTTGTGTATGCTAAATGAAAAAAAATCCAAATGTGTTTTATTCTTGATTTTGGTTTTTGAAAAGAGGATCTTTACTTAGCAAATTTGGATATGCTAAAGAAAGAATCCAAATGTGTTTTATTTTTTATTTTCGTTTTTGAAAAGATGATCTTTACTTAGCAAATTTGTGTATGCTAAATAAAGGATCCAAGTGTGTTTTGTCTTTTTTATTTTGATTTTTGAAAAGAGGATCTTTATTTAGCAAATTTTTGTATGCTAAATGAAAGATCTAAATGTGTTTGATTTTTTATTTTGATTTTTGAAAAGAGAATCTTCACTTAAGAAATTTGTTTATGCTAAATGAAGAATCCTAATGTGTTTGATTTTTGTGATTTTTGATGGAAGTCAATTTTATATTTAAAAAGGAGGAAATTCTAACTTAACACATGTGGGATGTGTTGAGTGGAATTTCAAATGGTGTGATTTTGCTTGAAAATGAGACCTCCATCCAACTCATTTGGGTGTATTGAATTGAAAGGCTCATCTTCAAATTTTATGCTTTTTTTTTTAAAAAGAAGGAAAATCTAAATTCAACATATGCGAGATATGTTGAAATGGAATTTTAATATTATGATGTGATTCTATTTGGAAATAAAATCTTCATTCAATAAATTTGGGTATATTGAATGAGGGTTTATATTTTCAAATATGTGCTCTTAGAAATATGACTTTGGTTTGATTTGGAAATGAAATATTCATTCAATAAATTTGGGTATATTGAATGAGGATTTACATATGTGCTTTTGAAAAAATAATTTATGATTTTGTTTAGAAATGAAATATTCATACAATAAATTTGGGTATATTGAATGAGGGTTTACAATTTCAAATATGTGCTTTTAGAAATATGACTTTAGTTTTATTTGGAAAATGAAATCTTCACTCAATAAATTTAGGTATATTGAATGAGGATTTACATATGTGCCTTTGAAAAAGGTGATTTTTTAATTTGGTTTAGAAATGAAATCTTTATTCAACAAATTTGGGTTTATTGAATGAGGATGTTCCTAAGTACTTTTTTTGAAAAGATCCTACATGTAACAATCTTGAAGATTGTTAGATGAGAGGAAAATATTTTATTATTAGAATTTCTTTTTGAAAGTGCTTTTTGAAAGCGATATTTTTATAAAAGATTTATTTTTTTCTTTATTTTTTGAAATGAATTTTTCCTTACCATAGAAATAGTAGGGAGGAAGTCTTTAGTTATTTCTTTTTATTAAATATTTATTTTCACCTATCGGGGAACCCAATAGGGGTTTTAAGACCTACACGGAGTAAGGTCCTAAAACCTAAAGGATGTTGGCTAGCTTAGCTTAAGAATGAAATAAACTAAGTGCTAACGGAAAAGAAAGATAGTCTTGGATTCATATAAAATACAAACCCACTATTGATACTTGGAGATAATGATCATTTGCCAAAGATGGAGAGAGGAACCTTCTCTAGTGGAGTCACCAGAAAAATTTGTGGTGAATTATTTTAATCTTCATCTAAAATGAATTAAATGAAAACAAAAATAAATTCTTTATTTTGGACACCACGTAGATCCATAGATGTTCTTATTAGGGTGATCATGTATGACATTGAGGAATGATGTACTATCTCGAGAGACAGAAGTCACCATCCTATGATAGACCTAATCAACTTAATAAGGATTCCTAAGGATAATGGGTCTTCAAATGTACCTGAGATTCTTCCCCTCCTTTACATGAAAAAGTAAAGTAGGGTTTATTTTAAATTAGGTTCATTAAGTTCCCTATGGAGGCAAGCTCCCATTGTTAATTACATCTTAAGAAATGAGATTCATTAAGAATACTCTCGATTAAGGTAAATGATCATTATCTCCAAAGATTTCGAAGATAGGACTATCAATCAATTGGTTATTTTTGGAAGATCAAATGTGATTGATCAAAAGGAGGGAGTTATTATCGAAACCAAAGGGAGATAAGTAGGGGATGCTCACGATACTAGGAAACCTAGCGAGCATCCCAAGCTATCCTGTGGTTGGGCTTTATATTTTTTGAATTTAAAGAGAATTATTTATTTAAGTTAAATTTTTGTTAGAAATCTAAGACTTACAATTTCATGATACAAGATCATGGAAATGCCTAAGAGGTGAGGATTTATGCTTGTAGCCTGCGAAGGAAAATAATGACCTCAGATCCTAAATCTAAGGAGCTTTGGCGAGGGCCAAAGCACGACCTAAATCTAAGGCAAAAATGGGCATACAGTTTACCTCCACAAGAGAGGATAAACTACCCAACTGTTGGACTTACAACCGCCTGGGAGTGGCGCCAACTAACTCCTCCTATGATTTCAAATACATGTAGGCAAGTCTTATGCTTTTGCAAGATAGCTAGGCTGTTGTTTATTTAGAAAGAAGACTAAGTCCTTAAACTCACTCCCTAAGAGACTAGATCATGTAGGGCATGAACTCATGACTTAATCTAATGCAAATTTTGTTTAAGTTTATTTTCATTTTTGGACAATCAATTTGACACAAGCTATGTGATTCATATGCCTAATGCATGAGAAATTGGTTATGGGCCAAAATCAGCAAGAAGGATGTGAGTTTTCACCATGGCTCTCAAAGGTCAAGCCATGTTCTCTAGCAAAGGTGGAAGCCCTCCATAAGCAAGAGTAAATCAAGATGATTTTATGCATAATGTGAAACATACAACATTCAGCTAAGGGGTTGCTAATTCTTTTATCTTGATTTATGTCCTAGGATTTAGGTGAGGTTATGAGTTGTTTAATTTTAATTTTAAGTTGTTTAATTGGATAGAAAATTTATTTTCTCTAAGAGCCTAATCATATCCAGGCCATTCATCAACCAATGAAGAAACTACGAAAAATATGCTATCTTAATGCACAAGCTAAACAAACACCGAACAATTTATAAAGCTAGCGCAAAAAAATAAAAGGCCTTTGTGGTCGGGCTCTACCACACAAACCCAAAAGAAATGGGTAGCCGAGCTCTACCATTATACAACCCAGATTATAAATAAATAATTACAATTTAGAAGGAATTTATGTTATGGGGGTCTTCATTCTTCTTTCTTCTTTCTTCATTTCTTCATTTCTTTCTTTCTTTCCTTCTTTTGGTTGGTTGGGATGTGATTTCTCCAAAGGCTTCACATAGTACATAAGACATAGTCTTATGACCAATGTTCACCTTAATCCCCCATAACATTCATTCCAAATCCTAATTATAAAAATTACATGAAAATGGGAAAAGTAAATCTAATTAAAACCTACAAAATAGAGATTAGCTAAACACACCACACATCCCAAGAATGTATATGAATAAATTGGACTTAGCATCCCATACATAGGTAACCAAATCCACCTGGCCCAATTTGGATTATGCTTAGGGGTATAAGAAACTTGCACAGCAAAAGTATTTTTTATATTTTTATTATAGCGCCCCTTAAGCACAATCCGCTATAGAAGACATGATTAGGCTAAGATCGCTCTACCATTCAGTCTACGCACATACACCTTAACATCCAGTCTAAAAAATTATATTACAAAATAAAATCAGGTATCAAACCATGTGCTGCCCTAACATAGGGCTATAAATGGTGACCTAGTCTAATGTGCATGCCATTTAAGGCTTATGTGGTATGTCTTAGCTAGGCTTTAAGGTTGGAATTTTTTAAGTGTAAAGGATTCAACTTAGAGGGTGGTTTAATTTTAAGTGATTTAATTAATTTTTTCAATTTTATTTGATGATTTGATTTGGTTTGAATGAACCTACATTTAATTACTAGGTGTTATAAAGAGAAGAAAAGAGAAAGAGAACTTCTCTTTCATCTCTTCTTTAAGTAATTTCTAAGGTAGATTCATTAATGATTTTTCTTTAGTGAATATTTTATTATGTGTTTTTTTAGTCCTAAGTTTAGATTTGCTCTAAATAAACCTATTCAAATAAGAAAGGCATTTTAGGATTAATTAAGGTGAATTACTATCACATAACACAACCTTTTATTTCTTTCCAACATGTATATCATGCATATGAATGATTTCTAAGCACACCTATACATGCAAATACAAACTTTAGCACACTTTGATGATGAATGCTAAGAGATGTTGTTTAAGAAAATTTGGATGTTCTTATGAATGCATGTTTTTTGTTTAAGTAGAAAAGAGGGACTCTTTAATCCATTAATCAAAGGCACATTTACATGTATGAAAGACATAAGTGAGTACGATGCCATTTCTTCTACACTAGGGGTATAAGGTACAAGACCTTCTTGGGGCTACTTAAAGCTTTGCAACCCCAGGATGTCCAGACTAATATACCACTTTTCTTAAATACATGTGAATGTACAAAAAGAAATGAATGGAAGAAGAGTCATGCAAAATATTTTTGTATTTGATTTGATTATGCAATTTCATGTGTAAATGTGAAGATCGTTCTTAAGTCTTAACATAGAAGTGGATAGGAATGAATTTACGCAAGTGTTATGTTCTTTCAAATGAACTATACACTTTGCAAATTCTATTCAAATCTATGTTAAGAGAAGAGAAGGAAAATGACACCAAATACACATCTTGTACTTATAATCACATGCAAGCTTATAAGTATTTATAAGTAGCATACCTTCATTTATAATGATTGATTTATAGATTTCAAAAATATTTTTTGATTTAGTAGTGATAATAGCCACTCATATTCTTACTTTAGCCAAAACATGCAATTTGACATAAAGGAAACATTTCATTTATTTGATTTTTTAAAAGGAATGAATGCATGACTTCACATGACAAACAACATTTAACATGCTTGGAAAGAGATAAAATGATGTAAGCATATGACTTCATTCATTATAATTAATTCCTAAAGACAATCCTATGGAATAAGATCATTTAAAGTGAATCAAAATTATTTAAAGAGATTTTTTATTTAGTTTTAGATTTGAATTTGATTTAGGAAAGGTGAGGAGAGTTTGCTGGTCCTAACCAACTTCTCCCATGTTTGAATTGATTTTGTTTAATTTTTAAATGATTAGATTGATTTTGGGTTTTATTTAGGTTAAGGTGTAAATTAAATTCATTAATTACGCCATACTTACACCACTTTAACATAATTATTCAAATAATTATGAGCCAACATATGATATACAACCACATGAAATTTAAATCAGTAATGCACTTAAGAAGGAAAGAGGCCTAATGCAGTTGGCTCACAATTATTGATCAATTAAACTAAAGGGTTTAGTTAAGTACTTTCATAACCTTCCCACACATGTGGCTTGGATATGATTTCCTTAAAAGCCACTTAAGTTATTGAACACCTAAATATCTACCCAAGAATTTAGATTATTGAGTTCTGGAATGATTTGTTTTTAAATTTTGATTAAGCTAATTAAGTAGATCATTAGTGGATTAATGATTAATTAGGTTTGGATTAAGGAAGAAAAGGGCTTTAGGGAATAGCTTAGGGAAACTATCCCAAAACCATTCCATAAACCTTCTATTCACTTAAATAATGTTTAATTATCTTAATTAAGTGATTAAACCAATATTCACATGCTTAATTGCTCTTAATTTCATTAAGGGATAATTAGGGATTCATTAAATAATTCTCCTAATTAACTTATTAATAAATTCCAAGAAAACTAGGGGAGACAGAAGTCATCCCCTTAAACATATCTGAGAAGTTTAGAATTAATTAATGAAATGATTAGGGAGTAATTAAGGTAATTAAGTTTTTAACTAAATTCTAATTAAGGAAAATCAACTATTCAAAATCAATTGGAAATAATTTTATTGGATCCCCCTCTGAATTATCTTTAAAATGAGCCATCATTTATATTTTTCTAACTTTTCTACATTTAATTATGAATTTAGGAAGTTTTAGTGATTAAGGAATAATTAAATAGACTAATTATATAACTAATCCATCGGTGTCACATGGGTTGCTGACGTGGCACACGCTTTTCACATGACACAATGGGATTGGTTATTTAAGTTATCAAATTGGCTGCCGCATCAACCGGCGGTGCTATGCGCTTTCCCCTAGGCCGTCCAATCAAGGATCGGACGGTCAGGATTTAGCTCACGGTTATAAAAGATTAAATCATTGGATCTACACATTTTAATTAGGACCGTCCATCCAAAATATGAGAGATGGACTGTCCATGATTCATCCCTGCCCTCACCAATGGGAGACAGAGATCGTCCATGCTCCATGGCTTGATCCAAGCTCACTTGAGCTCGGATTGAGCAGAGATTCAACCCACACCATGAAGAAGCATAGAGAAAAAGATCCAACGATGGAAATTCATTGGGATTACAATTCCCCTCACAAAGGACCAAATATTTTTCAATGGGAGCTCAGTTTTGAAGCATACCTCACCGAAGGCTATCACTAGCGCTTCCAATGGTGGAGGTAGCTTCGTCTAGTGGAGATGAAGCCCTGTTGAAAGCTTGAAGGTTCAATTTACAGTAGATCTTCCAATTGACCAAAGCTTGCTTCAATAGCTTACGACTTCAATTGAACTCCCCTTTCCCGTGGCTTGGAGGCTTGGGAAAAGCTTTGGGTTAGCTTGACTTGGTGCTTTGATGGTTCTTGCAAGAGGAATTGGACTTTAGTTGAGAATTGAGTGAGTTTGAAATCTCCCTCACCTCCCCTACTTTTGGCTTAGGCAAAACCGAGAAAGGGAAATTGGAATGAGCTTATGAATGCTTAGGGAAGCTTATGGATGCTTGCCTTTGATCCTCTGAGCTCAATTGAATGTAAGGTCAGTGAATTAGAATCGAATGAGGAGGAGTATATCTCTCCCTATTTGAATCAGACGGCTGAGAGCCTTCTTTCCATTTTGTTCAAATTGCTTTGATGGATTGGGTTGTTTTGGCTGTTAAGAGTGCCACGTCATTTGCTTTTGGCAGCAGAGCGGAAGTGTGGAGGTGCACGTGTTAAAATGAGTGTGGGAGGTGATCCATGTGGAGAATTTTGAGTGGAGGGGTTGATTTTAACTTTGGGTTGGGTTTGGCTAACCCAAACCCATTGGGTCATGTGCACCACCCTCCTTGGTGTCCAAATGGTCCACTAAGAGGATGCCAAGTGGTCTTGAGTTGGAATATGATCAAATTTCAAGTGAATTTTATCATATGTTACCCTTTGACATAGGGATAAAATGGTCATTTGGATTTGATTTTTATTTGGGCATATTTGGAATGTTTGAAAAATGGGTTGTACCAATTTTCAATGAATTTGGTGTTGATTTGATATGATTTGACTCAAGTTGACCAATTGGCCAAATTGGGTCAAACTAAGGGTTAGGTCAAGTTCAAATGATCATTTGTAACCTATGGGTACCATTGGTTTGGTTCAATTTAATTTATATTTGGTTTTGGTTCATTGGAGTTCACTTATGTCAAATGGGTTAAGTTGACCAATTTGACCCATTTGACCTAATTGGGTTAGGTCATGGGTTGGTTTAGGCTTGATTGATTATTTGAAATGTATTGCAAGCTTTGGTTTCAATCAATTTTGGTTTGGTTTGATTTTTGCTTGATTTGACCTTTTAGGTCAAGTTGGGTTCATAGTCAATTGGGCTAGGTTGCATCTAGTTGGCCAATTGAGGCTTTGGTCAAGTTCAACAAGTGATTTAGAATGAATTTGACACATTGGTTGTAATCAATTTGGCTTAGATCAAGAGTTGACACATTTTGACTTTTTAGGTCAACTTGGGTCAAGTGCTAATTGGGCTAGGTTTGGCTCAAATGATGAGTTGGTCATGTTCAATCATTGATCTTAGATTAGTCTAGATCAGTGGTTTCAATCACTTTGGCCTATGGTGGATTTTGGATAGTTTAGATTTCATTTGGGTTAATTGTTGACTTGGTTAAAGGCTAGGTTTGACTTGGTTTGGCCCAATTTAGGTGATTGATCATCTCAAGATGATTGTTGCTGACAATGTGAGGATTAGATGGACTTAGTTCAATCAAATTTGGGTAGGATTAGAATTTAGCTCAAAAAGGTATTTTAGGTCACTTTGGGTCAAGTGAGCCTAAATGGGTCAATTGACTTGATCAAGGCTTGATTCAAGTTTGGTTGAACTCACATATGGACTTATGATTGAAATATAAATCCAATTGCAAGTGATTTGGAGTCAAATGGGTTTTAATTTATTTGATAATTTCAAGTTCAAAGGATGAATATGGGTTTGTTTGATTTTGGTTTGATGATTGAAATTTGTGTTTGTATTTAGGTTCATGATTGAAGGTTTGGTTGTTTTAAGAGAAAATCTAAGGGATTGGATTGATTTGACAATGATTTGGCTAAGTTCAAGAATTTGACTTGAAAAGGTATAGGTTGGATTTAGGTTAGATTTGGATTTGAGTTGTGAATTGGTTTTGGTTATTTAAATATATATTTCATTTATATTTGTGGATATAAATGATAATATAAATGGGTTATGAGAAAATCTTTTTAGTTTGAAGTGGTTTGGATTTGATTTGAGCTAAGTCCATGAGATGAAATCAAAGTGACTCAGGAAAGATTTTTTTTTTTTGAATTCAGAATTGATTTTTGGAATTAGTTTTGGTTATTTGAATTTATATTTCATTTATATTTATGAATATAAATGAGAATATAAATGGGTTATGAGAAAATCTTTTGAGTTGGAATTGATTTGGATTGTTGGAATTGATTTGAGAGATTTGAGAAAAGTGATTTAAGTTGGGATTAATTTGAATTTTTATTTGGAATTGATTTGAGTTTGGAGTTGATTTGAATTTGAGGTTGGTTTGGATTTGAAGTTTGAATTGAAAGAAAGATGTAAGGATTGGGTTTAAGCTATAGGGTAGGCAAGTTTTCCTAACACCCCTAAGGCATAACCTATTTTTATGGCTAACTTTTCTAATTCTCTAGGGTTAGGTTAAGTGTTCACCTAATCACTATAAGTGTCTTAAGACTAAGGAACTCTTAATTTCTAGAGGAGTCCTATATCTAAGATGGAGAAGTTGAAAGCTGCACCCAATTGGTATGGTATGACTGACAAGGTACACTGCATGTATTGGTGTTGACCGAGATGATCAACAACGTCGAATGATCACAAGCACTAACAGAAATGATCTATTCCCAAACCAGAGGTGTAGAAGGAATCAAGAGCTTAGTGGAACATAACTCTACTTATGCCTAAGACATAAGAGAGTGAGGGAGGAATCCACTAGGGATTGAGTATGCGAGCCTTCCACTTGGGGAAAGGTTCAAGTCATCAACTGAGGGATGAGAGGTTTGATTTAATTTGTGTCTCACTGGGTAGAAATTTGATTTGATTTGTTGATTTATGATTTATTGTTACATTGGGGTTGAAAATGTGAACTCTCCACCAAGGGAGCAAGTTCAAGTCATCCATCGAGGAAAAGAGGTTATGAAATCCATTGAGGGATTAGAATTCAGGATCCGCTAGGGAACCGAAAAGATTTGCATCTCACTGAGGAGAAGCAGATTGATTTGATTGGTTTGATTGGTTTGACTCCACCAGGGAGGTTGATTGGATTTGTTTTGTTTATTTAGTTTGACTCCACTAGGGAGGAAGTTGATTTTGTTTCAAATTTTAAATTTTGAATATTGAGATGAACCATGTTGGTTTGCGATGGATCGCACTGAGTAGGGGCGTTATTGGCCTTGATCTAACTCAGATTTACCAATCCAAAGGGGTAGTTTACCAACCATATAGTAAGACTATCCAACCAAAGGGGTGTCCTTCAGTGTGCAGCAACTATACCAGGAAGAAAGTGTAGTAGACTTATATCTTCCAAAGTAGGGATTAGTCACTGGGGTAATCATTCACACTGGGAACAACCTAAGGTTGACGAGTGCTTTGGGAACTTAGATCAGCTCAAAGATAGTCAAAATTAATTTTATTTTTAATTATATTTGATGAATCCCATCAGTTTGTGATAGACTGCACTGAGTAGAGGCCGTGTTGCCCTTGATCTAACACAGATTTATCAATCCAAAGGGAGTAGTCTACCAGCCACATAGTAGGACTATCCAACCAAAGGGGTTATCTTTCAGTTTGCAATGGTCAATTCAGGGAAGAAAGCACAGGGACTCACATCTTCCTGAATAAGGGACCGCTGGGGTGACACATTAGCGAGGTAACATGTTAACCCAACCTGGGGCTGACTATTAAGTGAATGTCATTGGGAGACTTAAATCAACTCATAGATAGTCAAATTTAATTTCATTTTTAATTATATTTGATGGATCCCATCAGTTTGTAATGGACTGTACTGAGTAGGGGCTGTGGTGCCTTGATCTACCTCAGATTTATCAATCCAAAGGGAGTAGCTTCCCGGTTGAGGGGAGAACTATCCAACCAAAGGGGTGCCTTTCTGTTTGCAACAGCTGATTCAGAGAAGAAAGCTCGGGGACTCAAATCTTTCCAGAATAAAAGACCACTGGGGTGACACATTAGCGAAGTAGTATGTCAACCTGACCTGGGGCTGCCCATCGATTTATGTCAATCATGTTACAAAGAATACATAGTAGATTTACATCTTCCAAAGTGAAATGACCACCGGGGTAACTTGTTTGTGGAAAAATAGATTAAACCCGATCAAAGGTTGACTATGGAGAGAGTGCTGACCCAGGGACTTATCTTAACTTAGGTAGTCAGGCTATTCCTATAGGGAGTTTTGCTAACACTGCTGTAAAGATAGGATGCCTGCTTGGGAGGGCCACTGAGGGCTTGAATTCCTAATCCACAAGCGAATTAATTTGTTTGTTTTGTTTATTTATTTATCATGAATCCTATTGGTTTGCGAGGGATCATACTAAGAAGGAGCTTATATCAGCCTAGACCCATCTCACATTTACTTAACTAAGGGAGAATCTACGCATCCGCTGAACTGATTATCCAACCACAGGAGTGGTACCAGGAAAGGGTGACTGTCTAATCCAAAAGTAACCTGAGTAGTGTCTAAATGGGGTCGCAAAGGATGTGATCCATGTAGAGTGCCCACATGGGAAGGGGCTGCTAAGAGCTTTATCCAAAACCCTGGAGAAGATAATTTGCATAGGTATTCGATGGCTAACTCAAGGAGAAAGTGTGGGGACTCACATCTGCCAAGAGTGGTTGTTAACCTCATTTTTAAAATGAGCTCTCAACCCCTGCATCTTAGACATAGGAATTCTCTTAGACTTTAAGAGATCCTTAGTCTTAAGACACATCTAGTGATTAGGTGGACACTCAACATATCCCTTGAGACTTAAAAGAGTTAGCCATAGGAATAGATCACGCCTTAGGGGTGTTAGGAAAATTTGCCTACCTTATAGTTAAAAAATGAAATTAATCTTCGACTATCTTTGAGCTGATCTAAGTCCCCCAGCAGCATTCACTCAATAGTTAGCCCAAAGTCGGGTTCAATTTATTGCCCGAAGCAACCGATCACCCCTATGGTTCCTTATTTCTAGAAGATGTGAGTCCCCGTGCTTTCTTCTTAAGACTTGACCATTGCAAATCGAAAGGCATCCCTTTAGTTGGATAGTCCTACCTTATGGTTGGTAGACTACACCCTTTGGATTGGTAAATCTAAATTAGGTCTAGGTCACCATGGCCCCTACTCAGTGCAATCCATCGTAAATCAATGGGATCCATTATAATCAAAACAAATCTAAAAATGAAATTAATCTTGGCTATCTTTGAGATGATTTAAGTCCCCTAGAGGCATTCACTCAATAGTCAGCCCTAGGTTGGGTTCAATATGTTGCCTTACCAATAGATTATCCCAACAACTGATCCCTACTTTGGAGGATATAAGTCTACTATGCTTTCTTCCTAGTACAACTACTGCATACCGAAAGGCATCCCTTTGGTTGGCTAGTCCTACTATGTGTTTGGTAGACGACCCCTTTGGATTGGTAAATCTGAGTTAGGATTAAGCCACCATGGCTCCTACTCTATGCGATCTATCGCAAACCAACATGGTCCATTTCAAAATTCAAAATCTAACAATTTGTAATAAATTCAACCCTCCTCCCTCAGTGGAGTAAAATAAACAAACAAAATAATCAATCAATCCAAATTAGATCTTTTGCTCCTCCTCAATGAGATGTAAATCTTTCTAGCTCTCTAGCGGATCCAGAATTCCAATCCCTCAGCAGATTCGATAACTTTTCTTCTCCAGTGGAGAGTTCACTTCTCTATCCTTCGTGGATTCAAAGTAAACCAATCTAAACAAATAATAAATTGAAAAAAATTCAACCCTCTTCCCCAGTGGAACTTAATCAAATAAATCAATTTTCTCCCTAGTGAGACTCAAATGTAATCAAATCTCTCATCACTTTGTGGATGACTTGAACCTGCATCCCTAGTGGAAGGTTCACTCACTCTATACCTAGCGGATTCCTCCTTCTCTCTTATGTATTTGACACAAGTAGAGTCACATTGCACTAAGTTCTGAATTTATCATGCACCTTGGGTTAGGAGTAGATCATTTCAGTTAGTGCTTGTGATCGTGTAGTGTTGTTGATCGTTTCGGTCAACACCAATACGTGCGGTGTTCCTTGTCAGTCACACCACACCTACTGGGCGCCCTTTGTTGATCACATTTTTAGAATGAGCTCTCAACCCCACCTTAGACATATGAATTCTCTTAGACTTTAAGAGATCCTTAGTCTTAAGACACATCTAGTGATCAGGTGGACACTCAACCTAGCCCTATAGACTTAGAAGAGTTAGCCATAGGAGTAGATCATGCCTTAGGGGTGTTAAGAAAATATGCCGACCTTATAGCTTGAGCAAAATTCCTCACTTCCTCCCTCTAAGTCAAACTCAAATCAACTCTAACTTGATTGATCTCCTTCGAACTCAAATAAATTCCACATGATTGAAACCCATGATTGAAACCTACGATTGAAACCCATGATTGAAATTCTAAGTACAAAATATTTCCTAAGTCCTTTGATTCCTTCTCATGGACTTAGCTCAAATCAAATCTAAATTAATTCCAATTCAAGAAATTTTCTCACAACCCATTTATATTCTCATTTATATTCACATATATAAATAAAATATAAATTCAAATCAATCAAACTAAGCCCAAAAAGCAAATCCAAATTCCAAAAATCTTTCCTAAATCCTTTGATTCCCTCGTATGGACTTAGCTCAAATCAAGGCTAAATCAATTCCAATTCATGAAATTTTCTCATAACCCATTTATATTCTCATATATATTCACAAATATAAATGAAATATAAATTCAAATATCCAAAAACAAATCCAAAAATCAAACTCAAATCTACTCAAAATTCAACCTAAGTCTTTCAAGTCAAACTTTTGAACTTAGCCAAATCAAACTCAAATCAAGCCAAACCTTGATTTTTCTTCATTATTCAATCAATCCTTCAATCATGAATCCAAATATAAATACAAACTTCAATCATCAATCCAAAACTCAATTCAAAAATCAAACTCAAATCAAACTCATGTTCACCCTTTTGAACTTGAAATTGTCAAATGAATCAAAATCCATTTGACTTCAAATCACTTGTAAATGGATTTATATTTCAATCATAAGTCCATATGTGAGTTCAATCAAACTCAAATAAAGATTTGACCAAGCCATTTGACCTACTTAGGCTCACTTGACCCAAAGTGACCTAAAGTACCCTTTTTGAGCCAAATTCTAATTCCACCCAAATTGGATTGAACTAAGCCCACCTAAGCCTCTCATCATGAGATGATCAATCATTCAAATTGGGTCAAATTAAGTCAAACATAAGGGTTGACCAAGTCAACACTTAGCCAAAATGAAACCCAACATAGCCAAAACCCACCATAGGCCAAATTGATTGAAACCATTGATCAAGAACAATTCATGACCAAAGTTTAAACTTGACCATTTAAGCCTAACCTAGCCCAATTGTCCACTTGACCCAAGTTGACCTAATTTGACCTAAAAAGTCAAAATGTGTCAAAACTTGACCTAAGCTAAATTGATTGAAACCAATGGGTCAAGTTCATTCCAAATCACTTGTTGAACTTGACAAAAGCCTCAATTGGCTAACTAGACCTAACATAGCCTAATTGACCATGAACCCAACTTGACCTAAAAGGTCAAATTGAGCCAAACTCAAATATAAACCAAATTGATTGGGAACAAAGATACCAATCCATTTCATATGACCAATGAAACCTACCATGACCCCAACCCAAATAGGTCAAATGGGTCAAATTGGTCAACTTGACCTATTTGACCTAAATGAACTCAATTTAACCAAAATCAAATATAAACCAAATTGAATCAAACTAAAGCCACCAAAACATTTCAAATGGTCATATGGACTTGACCCAACCCTTGGTTTGACCCACTTTGACCAATTGGTCAACTTGACCCAAGTTGACCCATTTTGACCTAAATGGGTCAACATGAGCCAAATCACATCAAACCAACTACAAATCCTTTGAAACTTGACCCAACCCATTTTTCAATCATACTAAACATATTCAAATTGAAACCCAAGATAAATGACCATTTTACCCCTAGGCCATAGGGTAAATTTTGTCCAAATTCACTTGGAATTTTGTCAAATCCTCTCCATGACCACTTAACACTCTCTCAGTGGACTAAGTGGACACTAGTGAGTGTGATTCACCTATCCCAATGGGTTTGGGTCAGCCCAACCTAGCTTAAGGTCAAAACTGACCACTTGCATGAAACTGAGCACATGAGAATCCTTCCTCCACTCATTTCAAGCACATGACACTTCACCACTCCACTCCTCTGGCCAAACTAAATGCAAGAACACCTCTAACAGCCTAACAAACCCACTCAAGGTGGTCAATTGGATCAAAACAACAAGTTCCTTCATGGCCATCCGATTGCTCTTGGGGGAGATATACTCCCCCTAATTTCATTTCTTTCCATCAGTCTCCAATTTGATTGAGTAAAGGGATGCCAGAGAAGCCATTTCCAAGCCTCCCTAAGATCTCTCAGTTGATTTCAACTTCTCCATTTTTGGATTTTCTAAAATCGAAAATAAGGGAGCTCCATTGAAATTCAATCTTATTCCACACTCAATACCAATCCAATTCACTTTGCAAGCTTCATCAGGGAACTCAATCGAGTTCACCCAAGCTTTTTCCCAAGCTCCAAAGGTAAGGGAGGTGCTACTTCGACCAAGATTGAGCTCAAGTGAAGGTGAAGTTGGCCTCTAAAAGGATCTACCAAATTTCAACACCTCAAAACTTTAACAAAGCTTCATCTCCACTAGACGATGCTTCACAAAGGGAATTGAGTGCCGGTAATAACCTTTATGAGGTAATCCAAGAAACTGAGCTTAAATTAGCCATAGTGTGGAGCTTTGTGAAAGAAAGTCTCATCCCATGAGAAACTAACTGTTGGATGTATCCCCTTTTACCCTTAGATGGTGTGGGTTGAGTTTGGATCCAATCCAAGCCCAATCAAGCTCGGATCTTCCCTTGGAAGATGGAAGGTGGCCATCACCCATAGGATGATCAGAGGAGGATCATGGACCGTCCATCCGTGCATTTTGGATTGACGGCCATGATTAAACATGTAGATCCTGTGTTTTATCCCTTTAGAACTGCAAATTTAACATTAGTCGTCCGATCCTTGATCGGACAGACGGGGAGAAAGCATGTAGCATCGCTGCTGATGCGGCGCTATGATGTGATAACTTAAATAGCGAATCTCATCGCACTAGGTGGAAAGCATGCACCGCATCAGCCTCCACGTGGTGCTAATGGGATTAACTATATAATTAGATATTTAAATTACTTAATTAATCAAGGAAACTTAAAATATTCATATCTAAGTGTAGAAAAATAAAAAAAATGTGAAATAAATTGCATAGGAAAGGTATTTAAATCTAGAATATTATAAAATTGATTTCAATGAATTTTGAATAGTGTTACTTTCTGGATTTAGGTTTTTTGGGAATTTGATTTTGTTGATTACTCTCTAATTACCCCAACTAATTAATTCCAAACTTCTTGTGTATGATTAGTGGGATGATGTCTGCCTCCCCTAATTTTCTTGGGATTTATTGATGGTTTAATTAGAAGAATTGCTAGATTAATTTCTAATTACCCTCTTAATGCAATTAAGTTTAATTAAGTGTGCAATTAGTGGTTTAACTCCTTGATTGAGTTAATTAAGGTTTTGTTTAAGTGAATAGGAGGTTTAGGGAATAAATTTTGGATATTTTCCTTAAGCTATTCCTTAAACTGCCTCTTTCTTCCTTAATCCAAACTTAATTAAGGATTAATTCACTAATTACCTACCTAATTAATTTGATAAAATTATAAAACCTTCCAAAACTTAACTAATTCATCTTGGGTAGATGCTTAGGTGTTCAATAATCTAAGTACATTAAGGAAATCAAAATCCCACTCACATGTGTGAGAGGGGTTATGAAAGTACTTAAATTAAATCCCTTAGTTTAATTAATCATTAATCATGAGCCAATTACATTAGGCCGTCTTCTTTCCTAGGTGCATTATTGATTTAAATTTCTTTTGTGGTTTTATGTCATCTCATTGGCTCATAATTATTTGATTAAGTATGCTAAGGTGGAATATGTAAGGGGTAATTAACACACCTAATTCATACCTTAACCTAAGTAAAATATAAAAATCACCTAATAATCCTGAGAACAAACTAAATCAACTTACACATGAGAAAAATGGGTTAGGATCAGTAAACATTCTTTCACATTTCCTAAATTGAACATAAAGCAAATTCAAAACGAAAATCACATTAACCAAACTTTGATTCACTTTGAACTTTCTTATTTCATAGGATTTTCTTTATGAATTATTTAAGGTGAATGAATTTACATTGCTTTCATCACTTCATTTCTTTCCTAGCATGCTAAATGTGTATGTCATATGAAATTCATGCATTCATAATTTTTTTAAGATCAAATTGAAAATGAAATGTTTTTTTTATTTTCTTTATGTCAAATTACATGTTTTGGCTAAAGTAAAAATATGAATGGCTATTATCACTACTAAATCTAAAACTATTTTTAAAATCTACAAATCAAATACCTAAAATTGAAAGTGTGCTACTTATATTTATTTGTAACTTTGCATGTGGATATAAATATGAAGATGTGCATAGTGTGGCTTTTCTTCTCTTTTCTGTTAGCATAGTTTTGAATAGGATTTGATAAAGTGTATAGTTCATTTGAAAAGAACACAACACTTGCCTAACCCCATTCCTATTCATTCCTATGCTATTACATAAGAAGGACATCCACACTTGTACATATAAATTACATGAACAAAAGAAAGAAATACAAACTTTTTGCATCTTTCTTTTTCCATTCATTTCTTTTGTATATGTGTCTGTATTTAAGGAAAGTGGTATATTAGTCCGGACAACCCAGGGATTGTGAGGCTTTAAGTAGCCCTAAGTAGGTCTTTTAACTTACACCCCTGGCGCTAACAATGGCGCTGTACTCACTTATGCATTTCATACATACACATGCGTATGTAAATGATGGATGAAAGAAATCTCTCTTTTCTACTTAATGAAAATCATGCATCGTAAAGCATTCTAATTTTATTAAGTAACATTTCTTAACATTCATCATAAAGTGTGCTAAGCATTTCTATTTGTATGTATAGATATGCTTAGGATTCATTCATATGCATGTTATACATGTTGAGAAAATTAATCTTAAAATGTATTTTATAGGGAGGGTTTAATACATCAATAAAATCAAACATGCTTAGGAGGAAAGAGAAGTTCTCTTCTTTTCCCTCTTATCTTTATTAAGAAACCAAACCAAATAAAATCATCAAAACAAAATTTTCACCCTCTTTCTTTTTCTATAAGTTGAACATTTTTCATAAGCCTAGAGCTTACCACATATCACACCTTATACCAAATCACAACTTCTTTAGGTTAGAGGCGTGTATGGCTTGATGTTTGCTTTTGTTTTATGATGTATTATTTTTAGTCTGGATGTTAGGGTGTATGTGCGTAGAATGAATGGTAGGATGATTTAATCTAATCATTATTTTTTGCAGGAGATTATGCTTAAGGGGCACTGTAATAAAAATATATCTGCTTTTACTATGTAGGTACTTATACCCCTAAGCATAATCCAATAGGCTAGGTGGACTTGGTTACCCATGTGTGGGGTGCTAAGTCCAATATACATGCTTGGGATTTGTATGGTTTGTTTAGCTAATCTCTATTTTGCAGGTGTTAGTCAGATTTACTTTTCATTTTTCATGTAATTTTGCAATTAGGATTTTGGAATGAATGTTATGGGGGATTGGGATGAGCATTGGTCATAAGATCTCATCTTATGTACTATGTAAAGTTTTTGGAGCATCCACATTCCAACCATCCAAAAGGAGGAACCAAATAAGAAAGAAGAAAAGAAGAAGAAAGAAAAAAATAAGAATGAAGAGATGAAGAATGAAGACCCCTATAACATGAATTTCCTTACTTAAAATTATAATTAATTCATTTGTAATCTAGGTTGTATAATGGTAGAGCTTGGATACCCAATTTATTTTCGGGGTTGTGCGGTGGAGCCTGACCATAAATGGTCTTTTATTCTTTTGCGTTAGCTTTATAAAATATTTGATATTTTGTTTAGCTTGTGCATTAAGATGACATCCTTTTCCTAGTTTCTTCCTTGCTTGACGTATGGCCTGGATGATGATTAGCCTCTTAGGGAAAATTAAATCTTCTACCAAATTAAACAACTCAAAATTAAAAATAGAGAACTCATAACCTCACTTAAAGCCTAAGTTAAAAATCAAGATAAATGAATTAGCAACCCCTTAGTTGGATGAGTATTTCTTTTCTAACATCATGCATAAAAGTATATTGTTTCACTCTTGATTGGAGGGCTTCCACCTTTGCTAGAGAACTTGGCTTGACGTGTGAGAGCCATGGTGGAAACAAACCTCCCCCTTTCGCTGATTTTGGCCCATAATCTTATTTCTTATGTATTAGACATATGAATCATATAAGCCTAAGTCAAATGATTGACCAAAAATAAAAATAAGATGTAATGTAATTTGCATTAGATCTAGGTCATTTTTTCATGCCCTTACATGATCTTATCTCTTAGGGAGTGAGTTTAAGGACTTAGTCTCTTTCTAAAAATAAATAATAGCCTAGCTATCTTGCATAAAGCATATGACTTGCCTACATGAATTTAAAATCGTAGGAGGTGTTAGTTGGCAGCCACCCCCAAGCGGTTGTAAGTCCAAGCAGTCAGGTGGTTTGTCCTCTCTTATGGAGGCAAACTAAATACCCATCTTCGCCTTAGATTTAAGTCGTGCTTTTGGCCCTCGCCAAAGCTCCCTTAATTTATGTTCTAAGATTGCTTCTCCCCTTTGCGGGACATAAGTATAAATCCTCACCTCGTAGGTATTTCCATAATCTTGTATTGTGGAATCAGAAGCCCTAAATTTCTAATTAAAATTTAATTCAAATCAATAATTCAATTTCAAAAATATAAAGCCCAACCATAGGATAGTTTGAGATGTTCGCTAGGTTTTCTAGTATCGTGAGCATCTCCTACTTATTTTTCTTTGACTTCGATAATAACTCTCTCCCTTTGATCAATCCCACTTGATTTGCTAAAAATAAACTAATCGATTGATAGTCCTACCTATTGAAATATTTGGAGACAACGATCATTTACCTTAATCGAGAGTATTCCTAAGGAATCCCCTTCCTTAGGATGCAATTAAATATGGAGGCTTGCCCCTATAAGGAACTTAATGAACTCAGTTTAAAATAAACCCTGTTATACTTTTTCATGTAAAGTAGGGGAAGAATCTCTAGTAAATTCTGAAGACCCATAGTTCTTAGGAGTCCTTATTGAGGTGATTAGGTCCATTGGTGGGTGGTGACTTCTATCTCTCGAGATAGTATACCTTTTCCTTAATGACCGCAGGTAGAGGGGCCCCTAAGGGATTAATCCAAAACCCTAGATAAGATGACATGGCTAGTCATATGTCAAATTAGTATTCAAAGTCCAACTCAAGGAGAAAGCACGTGGAGTCACATTGGCTAAGAGTGGTGTACTCACTGGGTGAGTCGCTATCAGCATAGCGAGCATCAACCAACCTAAGGTGCTCGTCAGTTTACAACAATCAGCATAGGAAGAAAGCTTAGGGACTCACATCCTCCTATGGTGGGCATTGTGGATAGTCTATCTTATCGATGTGCCTCCGACCTAGGGCGACTACTGAGCGAATGCAGTTTGAGGACTTATATCGACTCAAAAGTAGTCAAGAGGAAAGGAGCCTCTCGGGGACTTATCCTAAACCTCAAATATACTCAACTTAGTTAGTATGTGATGGCTAATTCAAGAAGAAAGCACGAGTACTCACATCTTCTTAAGCAAAGTCAACATGAGGTAGCTTACTGACTGGGCAGTGAAGTCTACCAAACTAATAAGGCACTCGTTGGTTTGCAATGAGAAAGTTAAGAAGAAAGTATGAGGACTCACATCCGCCCAACAAGTGACCACTGGGGTGACATACTAATTAGGTAGCATGTAGACCTGACCTAGAGCAGCTAATGAGTGAGTGCCACAGGGGCTTGCTCCCACATCGAAATAGCCTGAGACAAAAGATATGTGTTTGTTTTTATACTTGTGTTAAATGGAGTAGGATGCCTCTTTGATTATCTCACACATATTCTAATAGCGCCAAGAGATTGTGTTTGATTGTGTTTATGTTATGAAAGAGGGATAGAATGCTACTGGGGGACTCTTACACCTATCTTAGACATGTCATGGCAAATTCACAGGACAAGCAAACAACGCTTCTAAAGAAGAGAAGATTTTGATGAAATAGAATCAGATTTTTATTCTTTGATAGAATTATTTTCAAAACATGATTTTTATGGGTAATATTTCTTGAAATAGACCCCATTAATTGGAAGCATTGGGTGTTCCCTTTACAATCAATAAGCTGATAAGATCCTTCTTGGTAGGCCTTCTCTATGACATAAGGGCCTTCCCAAGTGGGTTCAAACTTGCCTCCCATCTTTCGATGGGCAACAATTAGTATCCTTAGGACTAACATAAGTTCTCCTACTTGGAAAGACTTAGGGCGGACCAGCTTGTTATGAGCTTGAATCATTTTGGCCTTGTACAAATCAAGGCTTTGGCACTATCGTAGGAGTCTCTCCTCCATACCTTTGAGCTCTTCTAACCATAACTTGGCATTCTATTCTGTAGTGATCTTGCTATCCAATGCTATCCTTAGTGATGGGAGTTGAACTTCTAAATGTAGAATGTCTTTGGACCCATACACTAAGGAAAATGGGATAGATTGAGTTAGAGTTCGGTATGTGGTGTGGTAGGCCCACAAGGCTTCAACTAACTACTAATTTCACTATCATTTATTATCATCAAGAGTCTTCTTTAGGTTTGGATGAGAGTTTTGTTGAATGCTTCTGCTAAGATATTTGCTCTAGGATAGTAGATGGTGGAGTATCTCTAATCTATACCATGTCTCCTGGCAAAACTGTTGATCTTGGTGCTTTTGAATGTAGTACCATTATCAGATATAATTTGTCGAGGCACCCTGAACATATATATGATATGGTTCCTAAAAAACTGAAGCACATGCTGAGCTGTGACCTCTCTCAGTGGGATTACCTCCCCCCACTTGGAAAAGTAATCGGTGGCAGCTAAGATGAACTGATGACCCTTGGAATAAGGAGGATCGATTGGACTCACAATGTCAGTACCCCAACACTCAAATGGCCATGAGGTCAATGTAGGGTGTAAAATGTTGGATGGTTGATGTAGGACCACACCTTGTACTTGACACTGATGGCATCTTCTAGCTACATTCATGAAGTCTGTAATCATCAAAGGCTGGTAGTATCCTAGTGATCTTTATCTTCATCTTCAAATTGGATTGATGCAGTCCTCATAGACCTGAATGTACCTCGGTTATAATGCCACGGGCTTTGTGTTTGTCTAAATATCATAACCACATTTGGTCAAAGGACTATCAATACAGGGTGCCATCAACTAGAGCATAGGAGAGAGATCTCTATTTCACCTGATGGGCTTGTGACTTTTCTTGAGGTAGTTTGCTGGTATTTAAATAGTCTATGAACGGTTGCCTCCAATCTAACTCCTTATCCTTATAGGCAATGACAACCTCCCCTTCAAGAGAAAGTCTCTCGACGAGTTCAGGGTCAATAAGGGACAAGACTTGTTTGTTTTGGACCCTTATTGAAATGGACTCATCTTCCGAACATAAAATTTTTTTTGCAAGTTTGTCCAAAGCATCTGCTACTGCATTCTCTGTATGGGGAACCTTGTAGATGGTGATTTCAGGGATTTGGGCCAACAACTTCATGGTATACTTGTGGTAATGATGAAGCTTGGTCTTGAGAACCTTGTAGGACTCGGTAATCTGGTTGATGACCAACTAAGAATCCCCAAAATGTTGATGCTCTTGACACTGACTATGATGGATTACTCTAAATTGACAATCAAAGCCTCATACTCGGCTTCATTGTTGGTGTAAGGTTTGGAAAGATAGTATGAGAATCTCATCACATCACGGTCTAGAGTTAGGGGAACTATTCCTACCCCTGTCTTTCCTAGAAGAGTAGATCATGGTGGTTTCCCTTTATGAAAAGAAGCTGCACCATCAAAATACATCTCCCATCGATGGTTGTCAACCTCCCCTAAGTTCATGATTTGTTCATCACGGAGATCATCACTAAGTGGAGAATCAGCAGGAAGTGGGTGTGATGCTAAAAAATCTGCTAGTGCATGTCCTTTTATCTCACGGAGGGGTACGAATGTGATATCAAATTGCGAGAGGATAATGGGCCATCATGCCAAACTTCTAGATAGTGTTAGCCATGTTATGAGATACTACAGTGGATTGGTTCTGGAAATCAAGTTCACCTTATGAGAAAGCATATAGTGTCGTAGCTTTTGGGAGGCAAAGATCAAAGCTAAAAAATATTTCTCAATAGGTGGATAGTTCACTTCAATAGGAATCAGATGATGGCTGAGGTAGTAGAGAGCACTCTATTTCCCTTCATCATTGGCTTGGGCCAACAAAACACTAAGAGTCATCCAATGCGGCATAGAGAGGATGAGTGGCCCGAGGATAAAACTAGGCGGCTTCACTACGCTTGATATCTTCAAAGGCATGCTAGCACTTGTCATACCACTTGAACTTGGTATCCTTTTTGATAAGTGCTAAAAATGGCTTGCATCTCCCTGATAGGTTGGAGATAAAGCTTCTCAGATATGCTACCATCCTTGTAAAGATCTAAGTTGAGTTAAACTCTTACGAGGTGACATTTCTAAGATAGCTTTGATCTTTTCTTGATCTATTTTTTTTCCCTAGTGTCAGACAACAAACCCAAGGAGTTTCCCTGAAGCTACTCTGAATGCACCTTTTAGGTGATTCATTTTTGAGGTTATATTGTCTTAATCATTTGAAAACTACTCTTAAGTCAAAGAGATAGTCTTCCTTTTCTCTACTCTTGACTACTAGATCATGAACGTAGCACTCAACTTGATTATGGATGAGTTCATTGAAGATTTGAGTCATGGCCTGTTGGTATGTAGCACCAGTATTTTAAAGGCCGAAAGGCATGACCTTAAACTAAAAGATTCTGATAGAGGTTTGAAAAGTGGTATTTCTTTCATCTTCATGAGACATCTTGATTTGGTTGTAGCCAGATGACCCATCCATGAAAGAGAACACTGCATGAGATGAGTTGATGTCCATCATTAATTCTGGTATAAGAAGAGGAAACTCATCCTTAGGATATGCCTTATTTAAGTCTCCAAAATTGACGCAAATGCAAATTTGGTCTTTATTCTTCTTAACTGGGATGACACTGCCTAGCCAGGTAGGATATTTTTCTTCCCTGATGAAACTAGCATTGATCAGTTTCTTGACTTCAGAAATGACATGTTGTTCAATTTCTAATCGCATGCATCTAGGAGCTTGCTTGATAGGGTTAGCACTAGGATCTATTGCTAGTTTATGGACTACTATGTCAGGAGATAATCCAGGCATCTCTTCATCACTCTATGCAAAGCAGTCCTTAAACTCAATTAATAGCTCAACTAAGTCATTAGTTTCTCCTTCATTCAGCAATGAATTGATGTACATCAGGCATGGATTTTCTTCTATCCCGAGGTTGATTTCTTTAAGCTTGTCAATTATTGAATGGATATCTTCTTCAAATTTTAGAGGTGCATCATTGATTTGAAGATCATCTGAATCATCTAAGGTTTCTAAACTTACATTCTCATATGAGTTAGTGTTGCGAGAAAAGAACCTATCAGACACCAAATGATTGGTAACAACTAAGCATTAATCTTCATCATCGACTGGACCCACTGTACTGAATCCTAGTCCTGAACTTGATTATGCTTCCCTGCCTGTGTTGTTCCATAGTTTCTCAAAATACTCTGACCTGTGCCTAGACCATGTATGAGGAACCAAATCTTTCTGTATAAGATTATGAACACAAGGTGAGTAAAAGTCAAACGATAGTTTCATTAATTCTTTAAATGAATCCTCCTTAAGTTCTACATCAACTTCAGGACTTGAGGATGATGATCTCAAAAAGAATCTCTTTGGCTTCACATCCATGGAAAACTTAGGGGCTTCCTTAACTACTAAACCTTCAATATTTTGAGATGAAAGTGAGGTTAGAGCTATGGTTCCCAGGTATTGCCTAATAGTTTCACATAAACCTGATTCAAATACTTTGCTTTGTTTGGAGGCCTAGTCTTTGTCGCTATCTGGATCGAAAGTCACCTCCAATGGAACCCGCTGAGAAGAGTTGGTTGGTATACTAATCACATTAGACTCATCCTCCGAGCTGGATTCCAAATCTATGTGAATAGTAGGGGTACTCCTGCGAACTAGAACATAACTCCTATTAGCTGATGGCCAACCAGGGGGTGGAACTACCTCTATTTCTATCTTTGCCTGGTGGAGGTTGAGTCATCCTACCCACATGTCCATATGATGGAATGAACTATGGGTGGAATGTGATATGTGGCTCTATTTCTTCTTCAATTCCCCTTTCTTGTTCACTTAGATTTTCATTTCTCTTTTTTTTTGCTCTTTCTTTTCCTTCATTTTGTTTTTCTTTTTCTTTTGAATTTTTTCCAAGTTCATGGGAAATGGTATTTTGAGGAAGATAGTAGGTTGTATCCTCATAAATCTCAACCTCTCTAACTGAAAATGGCTTTTCATCTTCTTTGACACAGTATTCAATCCCATCTTTTGAACTTGATGCATGGAGGAGGATGAAATCATCTTGATATATACAAGGCCTAGCAAAAGCGAACAAAGTATTTGAATCAATTATGTAAAACTTGGCTTCAGTCTTCTAGTCACCTATCTCCAAAGGTAACACTATGGAACCTAAAGCCCACTCGCCTTATTCATTGAATCCTCTTAACATCATTCGATCTCCTCGGAGTGTGGAGATGTCGATCCTCAAATAGGCAAGGGTCTTTAGACTCATAATGTTCATCGATGCACCTGGATCGATGAGAACTCTGGCAAGTCTGAATCTGCCCATGTCAACTATAATGTAGAGGGGGTGGTTGTGATCCATGTCCTCCAGAAGAAGGTATTCATCTGTGAAAGTGATCCCCCTAGGCTTCTTTTGTGTAATGTGCCTCCTCATCAATAGTGGTTAGTTGATCAAAACATATTTTAGGATCAAGGAGAGCCTTGATTAATGATTTCCTCATCTCTTTGGATAAGACGAAGGCATCATATATGGTTAGCTTAGATGGAAACTTTCTTAGGTGAGAGAGGATATTGTAGTCCACCTTGGGCTGATCCTCCACAAGCATATCCAAGGGTGGAGCATCTTGTGGAGGGGCTTCTCGATCCTCTGAACCAATGACTTATTTCCCTCTATCTTGAGGTGCTGCCCTAGGAGGTAAAACCTTGCCACTATGATGGTTGACTTTGGTGATCTTTTATGGCAGGGTAATGGATGATTCTACCTACACGTCAGGCTCACCTATAGCTTCTCCTATGGGACCCTCAAAATCGGATGATTCCAAGTCTATCTCAAGAGGAAAACTCATAGAATTTAGAGTAGGAAAATTCGACTCTAAATCAGAAAGAGGAAGATCGTAGCTGCTATAATTATTCTGACTTGAAGTGTTATCATTAAGAATAGAGGTAGAAAACTCATCAAAAGTGACACAGATATAATTCAAGCTAGCTTGATTCTTCAATTTCTTGGATTTTATATGAGGTATAAAGTAGAAATCAAGTAAAGTAAGAGGGGTGAGGAATTGATGCCCTCATCCACCGATACAAGAGTTTCTAGAAGAAGAGCTATGAAGTAAAGAAGTCATTGATGTGGTACTGAGGAAGTTGGACTGATGGTGGTTACACTACTGGGCTATCCCGAGTTGGCACATGCTACTGCTGCTGCTGAGCTCCCACCTTCCTTGAGTTGGCACTGGCAACTTGTGAACCTTCCTTGATGTTGGAGGTTTGAGCTGACTCTGACACCTGCAAGGAAAGTTTCTTGATTTTCTGAATAATCTTTTTAGAGGTTTTGGATAAGGAGATATCCCAACCTTCTTTGGTTTTCGAAGGATCATAAGTGTCCCCAAGAATTACCCTAATGGAACTGGATGGTTGTTCCAAAAGGTATTCCTTCGAGATGACTATAGGACCGGTCTTGAAGCTATGTTCAAGCCAGTCCTTAAATGTGAAGCAATCATTCAAAACATGACCTAGCATACGGTGGTAGGGGCAATAGTTAGGATCATGGCTTTTGCCCACTTTCTCCTGTCTCTTAGGTTTGGGTAGTTAAAAATTAAGCTTCTTTAAGAGGTTCTTAAAGATCTTCCTTATTATCTCCCTCTTAAAAGAATAAGGCTTGTTAGGTTTATCCAAAAGAGTAGGTGGACAATAGCTACCTGGCGATGGGTATGTGTAACGCTGCTGCTGATTATGTGGCTGAGGAGGAGGCGGTGTAGGCCATGGAGGATGCAGTAGTGGTCGGTAGGCTGACTTGGTGGTGGTAGAGGAGGTGGAAGCGAAGGTTTTTGAGGTTGTGGTCTCTCGGATTGATCTCTAGTTGGTTACTTCCCCTCACTTGTCACTCCCGGTTCTTCTCATATATACGGCTTTGACTTTGGCAACTGGTCTTGAAAAGGCAACTATTTGGCCTCTCCTTATAGACTAGCCACCTTATTGATTAACTTCTCAAAAGTTTTGATGGAGAAGCCCTTAAGCATGAAGGCGACCAGGCCATGGATATTCTTTGGAAAAATCTCAATGGCATGTTGTTCAGATAGTCGCGACTCATATTTCATACTCAGGTTATGCCATCTGAGAATGTAGTCAACAAGGGACTCACTTGGGTGTTTTTGTGCTACAATGAGATCACGTGACTCTTTTCGATCCAACAAACCTCTTGATGAAGAGTTTCAACTCGACAAATATCTTCACTTGTTGGGAAGTTGACATACCAATCAAATGCTATACCTAAGCTCTTGAAAAGAGAAGAGTAAAACGTCACTACCACCAGCGTTTCAACAACTAGCTCTAAAATGTGTAATATGTTGCCTCAGGTTCCCACTACCATCAAAACTCTTGAAAGAATGTGGCACAAAACCTTTAGGATATTGGATTGCATCAAATTCCTCCAAGTAGGGTCTACCATTTGGAACTGATGATCCTCCTCGGGCTTGAGCCAACACTTCCTTCACCTGCTGCTCAACCATGGACTTGATATCTTTTTTCCTATATGGAGGTACTATCCACTACCTTCTTATACATGCTGGTGCTACCTTGCTTTACTGGAGGTAAGGTCTTGGCTTGGTCCAAGACATGCACCAACTCTGGCTGACTAGTCTCAGCTATGGTAGGATGAACTGTCGGGCTTGATTCTACAATGCTAAGATAGCTGCTAACAAATCTTTGAGCCTCTTCTCCATCCTATCTATCTTTTCATCCTTCTGCTTTATTTATGGTATGAGATGTTAGGTCGAGTAGGCTGTGTCTTCTTGCTCGACCTCAGCACCTTCCATAGTCTACTATTCTCTAAGGAGGGACCCTCGGGTATCTACCAATGCAAACTCCTGCTGAGTCTCCATATAAATCATCTTTATTGGGATCAAAGTTGATCTTCTCCTCGTCAGACCAGTCATATCCTAGGATCTCTTTCTTCTCCATGAAATAATGGGCTACTATGATCTAATGAAAAGGCACAAATAACTTGACGGTGGTGGGATCACTATCATGTTCTATGAGGCACCGGACCTCCCCTGCTGCTAGAGAGTCAACCCTGTGAGGGATATACTCGATGAAAGAAATAGACTCCTGACTGTCACTGACTTTATATGGGGTGACACTCTTAGGAGGCTCTATCATCATGGGTGCAACTGAGCTATCACCTCCTCCCTCGATAATTACTGCAACCATCTCTATGTCCTGCTGTGGTGATGGTGGTGAAGGGACGACCACTATACTTCAAGGTCTCCATTCCTTCCACACTACGATTGGGCTAAAAGGTCGAGTAGGAGAGCTTATCCTCACCATAGTAGGTGGTCTAGATGGGATGGGATCTCTCGGTCGTAGCCGGATCACCAACGGGGTCCTCTTCTCCTTGATGTGGCCTTCATGGCCTTTGGCAGCGGAGATCTTTGACATGGATGAGATGACGGATGGGGGGTAGAGCGGTGTGGTGGAGACACCATCAACTCGATTAGGCTCTCTCCTGATGGGTAGTCCAAGCATCATGTATGATTGATGTGCATGCCAATTGGGAAAATTAATGAGTGCAGAGGCCGTTGACTGACGGTTGAACCTCCACCTCTCTCGACTGGTAATTTAAAATGAAGTGCGGGCCTCCTTGGCCCTCTCCTGCGGAATATGCTTCCCCATGCTATGGGGGATAACATACCTCAAATCAAATTGAGCCTGGACCATATGTAGGCTCCTGAATGGAGGTGGCATGACCTCTTACTAACGGTGGCTAAAGCTAAACTATTGGTGGAGATGAAGTAGAGATCCTCTTGGCATCCTCTCTGTCAGACTTAGAGAGGGATGGAATGGGTTCACTATAACCAGCGGGGAAACCAAAGTGGGCAACTCCTCAATAACATACCATGTAGCTGCCTCCATCTCCCTAGCAATGCGAGTATAGTACCACTTTATCATGCGGTTCTTGTTCCTCCTTTGGGTCCTGGTAGGGTGAGATGAGTAAAAGCTACACCCAACCTCAAAAGCAGGGGAGACAATCCCCGGGATCAGGGGAGCCTTACCCTTTAAGGGTTCTAGTGAGTGGGTGTTAGCCCTCACTGGGAGAAACAATGGGACATCGATGCTATCACATACGTGCGATCACCACAGGAACCACCCTTCCTCTCTTATGAGAGAATATCATAATCTGATGGCATGTCAATTTGAATGATTGGCTTCTTCCTAGTCACTATGCTCCTGCTAATAGTGGTGAGGGGAGTGCCCTCACAGGTAATCCTCACCCCCTCAAAACCTCATCCAAAGTAGATGAGATGGGTCTAGTCAGAGCAGGGAAGGCTGGCTGATCCAGGGCCAAGTCCATCCCATGGAGAAAGGTAAACACATACTTGGGTGCTGCCATTTCTATCAACTGAAAACTGAACTTAGACTAAAACTGAAATTATTGCTGAATGAGAGTCTGCAATGTTGAAAAAAAACTTGAATCAATTTTTTGTTGATTTTGAATTCGAATTTTAGAATTTGAACCCATACTCAACATCTTGAAATTGTTAAGTCAGGTTTATATGAGATTTGAGATTTGATTGGAAAGAGGAATTTTTTTAATATAGAATCCACTTTCAACAAATTTGGGTATGTTGAAAATGGGTCCAAATATTTTAGAAGAGATGTTTTCATAGGTTCATATTTGAATTTTGATTTTTATTTGAGGACCCTTCAGTTAACAAATTTGAGTATGTTAAAGTAAATGGTCAATTGATTTTGTTTTTGATTTGAGATTTTTGGAATTTGTTTACTTAGAAAATTTGAGTATTCTAAGTGAGGTGTTTGAAAATAATTATTTCTTTTTATTTGTTTATTTTGTTTTATGAATCATTTATAAATTTAAAAAAATGGAATCTTCTTTTAACAAAGTTGGGTATGCTAAAATGAAGAATCCAAGTGTGTTTTGTTTTAAAATTTTTTGAAAATAGGATCCTTAGCAAATTTGACTATGCTAAGAAAATCCTAATTTGTTTCTTTTGATTTTGATTTGATTTTGAAAATAAGATACTTAGCAAATTTAAGTATGTTAAGGAAATCTTAATGTGTTTCTTTTTGAAGATTTTAATTTTGAAAATAGGATTCTTAGCAAATTTAAGTATGCTAAGAAAATCCTTATGTGTTTATTTTTGAAGATTTTAGTTTTGGAAAAGGGAGACTTCACTTTAGCAAATATGGTATGCTAGAATGAAATTCCAAATGTGTTTTGAATTTTTTTTTTTTTTTTGTGAAATGGAGATTTCACTTAGCAAATTTGAGTATGCTAAATGAAATTTTAAAAATGTGTTTCAAATTTTTATGTTTTGAATTTTGGAACTTCACTTTAGCAAATATAATATGCTAGAATGAAGTTCCAAATGTGTTTTGAAAAATCTTTGTTTTTGTTGATTTTGAAAAGAGAGATTTCCATTTCACAAATTTGGGTATGTGAGATGGAAATCAATTTTTTGAAAGAGGAAATCTCAACCTGATCATATATGGAATATGTTAAGTGGGATTTCAAAATAATGTCATTTTATTTGGAAATGAAATCTTCATTCAATAAATTTGGGTATATTGAATGGAGATGTTCATATGTCCTTTTGGAAAATTTATTTTTGATTTTGTTTGAAAATGAAACATCCATTCAATAAGTGTGGGTATATTGAATGGAGAGGTTTTATATGTGCTTTGGAAAATTTATTTTTGATTATTTTCAAAATGAAACATCCATTCAATAAATGTGGGTATATTGAATGGAGAGGTTTCACATATACTTTTGAAAAATTTATTTTTTATTTTGTTAGAAAAGGTGAAAATTCCAATTTAACACATGTGGAATTTGTTGAATGGAATTTCAAAGATGTAATTTTTGTTTGAAGATGTTACATTCATTAAAAAAACACATTTGAATGTATTGAATTGAAAAAACACATCTTAAGATTTTTTGAAAGTTTATGATTGTTGGAATTTTTACTTTTGAAATGTTCCCACATATGAAAATTATAAAAATTATTAGATGTTGTGCAAATATTTTATTAAGTGTATTTTGAAAAAGTGTTTTTGGAAATTTAGACTTTTATGAAGAATTTGTTTTTCTTTATTTTTAGAATGAACCTTTCCTTATCATAAAAATGATAAGGAGGAAGTCTTTAAATATTTTCTTTTTATTAGATTTTTATTTTCACCCATTAGGAACTCAATAGGGGTTTTAAGATGAACACGAGGTGAAGTCCTAAAACCTAAAGATGTTGGCTAGCTTAACTTACAGATGAAATAAGCTAAGTGCCAATGGAAAGAAAGATAGTCTTGGATTCATATAAAAGTACAAACCTACTATTGATACTTGGAGACAAAGATCATTTACCAAAGATGGAGAGAGGAACCCTTCCCAGCGGGATTGCCAGAAAAATCTGTGGTGAAAAATTTTAATTTTCTTAAGATGTTTACTTCCATCTTCAATCTATGCGGATAAAATGAAGATAAAAATATACTCTTTGTATTTGGACACCACATAGATCTGTAGATATTCTTATTAGGGTGATCGGGTGTGACATCGAGGAGAGGTGTACTATCTCGGGAGATAGGAGTTACCACCATATTATGGACTTAACTACCTAAATAAGGACTCCTTTGGACAATAGGTCTGCATATGTACCATAGATTCTTCCCCTACTTTACATGAAAAGTAAAGTAGGGTTTATTTTAGATTGGGTTCATTAAGTTGCCTACAGGGGCAAGCCCCCATAGTTAATTACATCCTAAGGAAGGGGATTCCTTAGGAATACTCTCGATTAAGGTAAATGATCGTTGTCTCCAAAGATTTCAACAGGTAGGACTATCAATCGATTAATTTATTTTTAGCAAATCAAGTGGGATTGATCATAGGGAAAGAGTCATTATTGAAGCCAAAGGAAGATAAGTAGGAGATGCTCTCGATACTAGGAGACCTAGCCAGCATCGCAAACTATCCTATGGTTGGGCTTTATATTTTTGAAATTGAATTATTCATTTGAATTGAATTTTTATTAGAAATTTAGGACTTATAATTCCACAATACAAGGTTATGGAAATTCCTAAGAGGTGAGGATTTATACTTATGGCCCGCAAAAGGGAGAAGTAATCTCAGAACCTAAATCTAGGGAGCTTTGGCGAGGGCCAAAAGCATGACCTAAATTTAAGGCGAAGATGGGTATTTGGTTTGCCTCCATAAGAGAGGACAAATCAACCAATTGCTTGGACTTACAACAGCCTGGGGGTGGCTGCCAACTAACTCCTCCTACGATTTTAAATTCATGTAGGCAATTCATATGCTTTATGCAAGATACCTAGGCTATTTTTTATTTTTAGAAAAATACTAAGTCCTTAAACTCACTTCCTAGAAGACTAGATCATGTAAGGGCATTAAAAATGACCTAGATCTAATGAAAATCATATTAGATCTTATTTTTATTTTTGGACAATCATTTGACTCGGGTTTATAGGATTCATATGTCTAATGCATGAGAAATAAGATTATGGGCCAAAATCAGCGAGAGGGGGAGGTGTGTTTCCACCATGACTCTCACAGGTCAAGCCAAGTTCTTTGGAAAAGGTGGAAGCCCTCTAATCAAGAGTGAAATAATATTCTTTTATGCATGGTGTTAGAAAAGAAATACTCATCTAGCTAAGGGGTTACTAATTCTTTTATCTTGATTTTTAACTTAGCCTTTAAGTGAGGTTATGAGTTCTTTATTTTTAATTTTGAGTTGTTTAAATTGGTAGAAGATTTATTTTTTCCTAAGAGCCTAATCGTCATCCAAGACATACATCAAGGAAGAAAGAAACTAGGAAAAGGATGTCATCTTAATGCACAAGCTAAACAAAACATCAAACATTTTATAAAGCTAACACAAAAGAATAAAAGGCCATTTGTGGTCATTCTCCACAACACAAACCCACAAACAAATTGAGTAGCCGAGTTCTACCGTTATACAACCTGGATTACAATTGAATTAATTACAATTTTAAGCAAGGGAATTCATGTTATGGGGGTCTTCATTCTTCATTTATTCATTCTTCTTTTATTCTTTCTTCTTTGGTTCCTCTTTTTTGATGGTTGGAATGTGGATGCTCCAAAGGCTTCACATGGTACATAAGATGAGATCTTATGACCAATGCTCATCCTAATCCCCCATAACATTCATTCCAAAATTCTAATTATAAAATTACATGAAAAGGAAAAGTAAATCTAACTAACACCTGCAAAATAGAGATTAGCTAAATAAACCATACAAATCCCAAGCATGTATATTGTACTTAACATCCCACATATGGGTAAACAAGTCCACTAACCTATTAGATTATGCTTAGTATAAGCACCTACACAGCAAAAGCATATATATTTTTATTACAACACCCGTTAAGCATAATCCCCAGCAAAAAATAACGATTAGACTAAATCATCCTAACATTCATTCTACACACATACACCCTAACATCTAGACTAAAAACAATACATCACAAAATAAAAGCAAACATCAAGCCATGCACCACCCTAACCTAAAGCTAGAAGTGGTGGCTTAGCCTAATGTGTGTGCTATTTAAGGTTTGTGTGGTATTAGTTTAAGGTTTAGATTTCCTAAGTATGAAAAAGTTCAACTTAGAGGGTGGTTTCATTTAAGTTATTTAGTTGATTTGGGTTAATTTTATTTGATGATTTTTGTTTGGTTTAAATGAACCTACTTGATTACTAAAGGTTGTAAAGAGAAGGAAAAGAGAAGAAAACTTCTCTTTCCATCCTTACCCTAAGTAATTTCTAAAGTGGATTCATGTTTGATTTTGTTTAGAAAATGTTTTATCATGTATTTTAATTAATCCTAAGTTTTTATTTTTCCTAAATAAACCTATTCAAAAAGAAAGGCATTTTAAGATTAAGTGAAATACTATTGCAAAACACACATCACTTCATTTCTTTTCCAGTATGTATAACATGCATATGAATGAATCCTAAGCATATCTATACATACAAATAGAAATGTTTAGCATACTTTATGATGAATGCTAAAAAATGTTACTTAAAAAAATTGGAATGATTTATGATGCATGATTTTCATTAAGTAGAAAAGAGGGATTTCTTCATCCATCATTCACATGCACATGTGTATGTATGAAAGACATAAGTGAGTACGGTGCCATTATTAGCACCATGGGTGTAAGGTACAAGACATACTTAGGTCTACTTAAAGCCTCCCAACCCTGTGATTTTCCAGACTAATATACCACTTTCCTTAAATACAAACACATGTACAAAAGAAATGAATGGAAAAAGAAAGTTGCAAAAAGTTTGTATTTGTTTGTTTATTTTGTTTATGCAATTTATATGTACAAGTGTGGATGTCATTCTTAGGTAATAGCATAGGAATGAATTTTAATGGGGTTAGGAAAGTGTTGTGTTCTTTTCAAATGAGCTATACACTTTGCCAAATCCTATTCAAAACTATGCTAAAACAAAAGAGAAGGAAAGCCACACTATGCACATCTTCATATTTATATCCACATGCTAGTTTACAAATATTTATAAGTAGCACACTTTCAATTTTAGATATTTTATTTATAGATTTTGAAAATAGTTTTGGATTTAGTAGTGATAATAGCCATTCATATTTTTTACTTTAGCCAAAACATGCAATTTGACATAAGAAAAATAAAAAATATATATATTTCATTTTCAATTTGATTTTAAAAAAGCATGAATGTATCAATTTCATATGACATACACATTTAGCATGCTAGGAAAGAAATGAAGTGATGAAAGCAATGTAAATTCATTCACCCTAATTAATTCCTAAAATCCTAAATAGTTAAGTGAATCAAGTTTAAAATCAGTTTATTTTGAATTTGATTTAGATTTGTGAAGAATTTGAAATTCTTATGTATGTTTATTTAGTTTCCACAGTATTAAGTATATTTTATTACATTAGATTTAAGGTGTAAATAATATTATTACCATATAAATAACAAATTTTGAATAATGAAATCATACATACAAGGAATTTAAATCAATACTAAATAAATTGGCTCATGATTAATGATTAATTAAACTAAGGGGTTTAATTTAAGTACTTTCATAACCCATCTCACAAATATGGGATTTTCCTTTGTACTTAGGTTATTGAATACCTATCTACCCAAAGTTGAATTAGTTAAGTTTAGAATATTTTTTTATCAAATTAATTAGGTAGGTAATTGGTGAATTAATCCTTAATTAAGTTTGGATTAAAGGAAGAAGAGGGGTTTGAGGAATAACTTAAAAAATATCAAGATTATTCCTAAACCTCTATTCACTTAAATAAAATCTTAATTAACTTCAAGGGGTTAAACCACTAATTACACACATAATTAAACTTAGTTACATTAAGAGGATAATTAGAAATTAATCTAGTAATTCCTCTAATTAAACCATCAATAAATCCTAAGAAAATTAGGAGAGGCAGAAGTCATCCCACTAATCATACACAAGAAGTTTGGAATTAATCAATGGGGGTAATTAGAGAGCAATTAGTAAAATTAAATTCCTAATAAAACCCAAATCATGAAAATAACACTATTTAAAATTCATTAAAATTAATTTTTATAATATTCTAGATTTAAATACCTTTCATATGCAATTTATTTCACATATTTTTGATTCTAACATTAAATATGAATATTTTAAGTTTTTTTGATTAATTAAGTAATTTAAATTCCTAATTATATAATTAATCCCATCGGCGTCACGTGGAGGTTGATGCGGTGCGCGCTTTCCATGTGGCAAGATGGGATTTGCTATTTAAGTTGTCACATCATAGTGCCACATTAGCGGCGGCACTACGCACTTTCTCCTCATCCATCCGATCAAGGATCAAAAGCTAAGGTTAAATCTGCGATTCTAAAGGGATAAAATATGGTATCTACGTGTTTTAATATTGGTCATCCATCCAAAATGCACTGAAGGATGGCCCATGATTCTCTCGATCGCTACGGAGATGACCCGTCCATCTTCCAAGGGAAGATTAGTCGATTTTGGATCCAAACTCAACCCACACCATCTAAAGGTAAACGGGGATACATCCAACGGTTAGTTTCTCATGGGATGAGACTTTCTTTTATAAAGCTCCACACTATGGACAATTTAATCTCAGAATCATGGCTTACCTCACTGGAGGCTATCACCGACCCTTGATTCCCTTGGAGAAGCTTCGTCTAGTGGAGACAAAGCTTTGTTGAAGCTTTGAGGTGTTGAAATTGGGTAGATCCTTCTAGATGCCAACTTCACCTTCACTTGAGCTCGGTCTTGGTCGATGTATCACCTCACTTGCCTTTGGAGCTTGGGAATAAGGTTGGGTGAACTCGATTGAGTTCCCTGGTGAAGCTTGCAAAGTGAATTGGATTGGTATTGAGTGTGGAGTGAGATTGAATTTCAATGGAGCTCCCCAATTTTTAGTTTTAGAAAATTTCAAAATGGAGAAGTTGAAATCACTTGAGAGAGATTGGGGAGGCTTGGAAATGGCTTCTCTGGCTTCCCTTTACTCAATCGAATTGGAGATTGATGGAATGAAATGAAATTAGGGGGAGTATATTTCCTCCTAGAGCAATCGGATGGCAGTGAAGGAGCTTGCCATTTTGATCCAATTGACCACCTTGAGTGGGTTTGCTAGGATTTTAGAGATGTCCTTGCATTCAGTTTGGCTAGAGGAGTGGAGTGGTGAAGTGCCATGTGCTTGAAATGAGTGGAGGAAGGATTCCCATGTGCTTAATTTCATGCAAGTGGTCAGTTTTGACCTTAGGCTAGGTTGGGCTGACCCAAACTCATTGGGTTAGGTGCACCACACTCACTAGTGTCCACTTGGTCCAGAAAGAGAGTGCCAAGTGGTCATGAAGAGGATTTGACCAAAATCTAAGTGAATTTGGCCAAAATTTACCCTATGGCCTAAAATGGTCATTTGGCTTAGGTTTCAATTTGGAATATGTTTAGTAATTGAAAATAGGTTGGGAAGTTTCAATGGATTTGAAGGTTTGATGTTATTTGGGTCAAAATGACCTAGGTCAAGTGGGTCAAACAAGAATTGGTCAAGTCCATATGATCATTTGAAATGTTTTGGTGCCTTTGGTTTGATTCAATTTGGTTTATATTTGATTTTGGTTCAATTGAGTTCATTTAGGTCAAATGGGTCAAGTTGACCAATTTGACCCATTTGACTTATTTGGGTTAGGTCATGGGTTGTCTTAGGTTTCATTGGTCATATGAAATGGATTGGTATCTTTGTTCCCAATCAATTTGGTTTATATTTGAGTTTGGCTCAATTTGACCTTTTAGGTCAAGTTGGGTTCATGGTCAAGCTGGGGGGTTGGTTAGCCAATTGAGGCTTTGGTCAAGTTCAACAAGTGATTTGGAATGAACTTGACCCATTATTTTCAATCAATTTTGCTTAGATCAAGTTTTGACATATTTTGACTTTTTAGGTCACATTGGGTCAACTTGGGTCAAAAAGTGGCCAATAGGCTCAAATGTTGACTTGGTCAAGTTTAAACATTGGTCATGAATTAGTCTTGATCAATGGTTTCAATCAATTTATCATATGGTGGGTTTTGGCTATGTTGGGTTTCATTTTGGCTAAGTGTTGACTTGGTCAACCCTTAGGTTTGACTTGGTTTGACTCAACTTGGATGATTGATCATCTCATGATGATTGTTGATCATGATGAGAGGCTTAAGTGAGCTTAGTTCAATCCAATTTGGGTAGGAATATAATTTGGCTCATAAGGGGTACTTTAGGTCACTTTGGGTCAAGTGAGCCTAAGTAGGTCAAATGGCTTGGTCAAAGCTTGATTTGAGTTTGATTGAACTCACATATGGACTTATGATTGAAATATGAATCCATTTGCAAGTGGTTTGAAGCCAAATGGATTTTGATTCATTTGACAATTTCAAGTTCAAAAGTGTGAACATGTTTTGAGTTTGATTTTGATTTTTTTGGATTGATGATTGAAGTTTGTATTTATATTTGGATTCATGATTGAAGGATTGATTGAATAATGAAGAAAAATCAAGGGTTTGGCTTGCTTTGAATTTGGTTTGGCTAAGTTCAAGAGTTTTACTTGGAAGGCTTAGGTTGAATTTTAGTAGAGTTTGATTTTGGATTTTTTGGATATTTGAATTTATATTTCATTTATATTTGTGAATATATATGAGAATATAAATGGGTTATGAGAAAATTTCATGAATTGGAATTGATTTAGACTTGATTTGAGCTAAGTTCATAAGAGGGAATCAAAGGACATAGGAAATATTTTTGGAATTTGGATTTAATTTTTGGGCTTAGTTTGATTGATTTGAATTTATATTTCATTTATATATGTGATTATAAATGAGAATATAAATGGGTTGTGAAAAAAACTTGAATTGGAATTGATTTGATTTGAGCTAAGTCCATGAAGGAATCAAAGGACTTAGGAAATATTTTGTACTTGGAATTTCATGAATCATGGAGAGTTTGGAGATCAATCAAGTTAGAGTTGATTTGAGTTTGACTTGAAAGGAGAAAGTGAGGAATTTGGTTCAAGCTAAAAGGTAGACAAATTTTTCTAACACCCCCAGGCATGATATTCATATGGCTAACTCTTCTAAGTCTCTAGGGCTAGGTTGAGTATCCACCTAATCACTAGATGTGTCTTAAGACTAAGGATCTTTTAAAGTCTAAGAAAAGTCCTATGTCTAAGATGGAGGGGTTGAGAGCTCATTCTAAAAATGAGGTCAACAGTGGTGTATCCATCGAGTGAGTTGTTGTTAGCATAGCGAACCTCAACTAACCTAGGTGCCCGTTAGTTTGCAATAATCCAGAAAGCATGGGGACTCACATCCTTCTATGGCAGGCGGTGTGATAGTCGTCTTTGGCTCGATAGGTGCTATCTGACCTAGGGAGACTACTGAGTGAATGCCACAGGGGGACTTATTTCAACTCAAAAGTAGTCAAGAGGGAAGGAGCTACTGAGGGACTTATCCTAAACAACAAATATACTCAACCTAGTTAGTGTATGATGGCTAGTTCAAGAGGAAAGCATGTAGGCTTAAATCTTCTTAAATGAAGTCAACATGAGGTAGCTTACTGGCCATGTAGGAAAGTCTACCAAACTAACAAGGCACTCATTGATTTGCAATGGTCAAGTCAGGAAGAAAGCGCGGGGACTCACATCCATCGGACAAGTGACCACTGGGGTGACATACTAGCGAGGTAACATGTCAACCCGACCTAGAGCAGCTAATGAGTGAGTGTCACAGAGGGCTTGCTCCCACATCAAAATAGCCTAAGACAAAAGATATGTGTTTATTTTTGTGCTTGTTTTAAGGGAATAGGACGCTGCTTGAGATATCTCACACCCACCTTAAACACATGATAGGGGATTTTGATGAAATAGTGCCATGAGTGGCAGTTGTGATTCAACTAAGAAAGGATGCTGCTTGGATTCTCTTACACCTAACTTAGTTGTGTTAATCGAAATAGGATGCCTCTTGGGTTCTCTCACAACATTCTAGTAGCATTGGGGAATTGTGTTTAATTATGTTTGTGTTGTGAAAGAAGGATATGATGCCTCTTGGGTTCTCTTACACCTATCCTGAGCACGGCATGGCAGATTTGCAAACAAGCAAATAACACTTCAAATGAAGAGAAGATTTTTGATGAATTGGAATAGAATTTTTTTATGATAATTATTTTCAAACATATTTTTATGGGTAATATTTCTTCAAATAGAGCCCATTAATTAAAATCATATGGTGTTCCCCTTTACAATCAATATGCTGATAAGATCCTCCTTGGTAGGCCTTTTCTATGGAAAAAGGGCCTTCCCAAGTGGGTTCAAACTTGTCTCCCATCTTTTGACGGGCAATAATTGGTCTCCTTAGAACTAAAATAAGCTCTCTTACTTGAAAACCATTAGGGCAGATCATCTTGTTATGAGCTTGAATCATTTTGGCTTTATATAACTCGAGGTTCTGGCACGCCCGTAAGCGTCTCTCCTCTAAACCTTCAAGCTCTTCTAACCGTAACTTGGCATTCTATTCTGTAGTGATTTTGCTACCCATTACTATCCTTAGTGATGGGAGTTGAACTTCTAATGGTAGAATGACTTCGAACCCATACACTAAAGAGAACGGGGTAGATTTGGTTGGCGTTATGTATGTGGTGTGGTATGTCCACAATGCTTCAACTAACTGCTCATGCCACTATCGCTTATTGTCATCTAATGTCTTCTTTAGTATTTGGATGCGAGTTTTATTGAATGCTTCTGCTAGGCCATTCTCCCTGGGGTAGTAGATGGTGGAGTATCTCCAATCTATAACGTGTCTTCTTACGAAGCTATTGATCTTGGTGCTCTTGAATGCAGTACCATTATCGGATATAATTTTTTGAGGCACCCCGAACCTATATACGATATGGTTCCTGAAAATTGGAACACATGCTGAGCTATGACCTCCCTAAGTGGGATTGCCTCTGCCCACTTGGAAAAGTAATCGATGGTAGCTAAGATGAACCGATGACCCTTGGAAGAAGGAGGATTGATAAGACCCACGATGTCGGTACCCTAACACTCAAATGGCCATGAGGCCAATGTAGGGTGTAGAATGTTAGGTGGTTGATGTAGGACCACACTCTGTACCTAACACTGATGGCATCTCCTAGCTACTTCCATGTAGTCTGTGATCATCGAAAGTCAGTAGTATCTTAGTCTCTTGATCTTTGCATTCATCTTCAGACCAGATTGATGCGCTCCGCATAGACTTGAATGTACCTCAGTCACAATCCTATGGGCTTCGTGTTTGTCTAAACAACATAACCACATTTGATCGAAGGACCGTCAGTATAAGGTGCCATCCATGAGAGCATAAGAGAGAGATCTCTACTTCATTTGATGGGCTTGTGATTTCTCTTGAGGTAGTTTACCTTTAATCAAGTAATCCATGAATGGTTGCCTCCATTCCAGCTCCTTATCCTTTTTGGCAATGACAACCTCCCCTTCAAGAGAAAGTCTCTCGATGAGTTCAACATCAATAAGAGATAGGACTTGTCTATTTTGGGCTCTTCTCAAAATGGGCTCATCTTTCGAACATGCCAATTCCTTGGCAAGTTTGGCCAACCCATCTGCTACTGCGTTCTCTCCTCGAGGGACCTTGTAGATGGTGATCTCAGGGAATTGGGCCAATAGCTTCATGGTGTACTTGTGGTAATGACGAAGCTTAGGTTTTAGAACCTTATAGAACCCAATAATCTAGTTGATGACCAACTGAGAATCCCCATAGATCTTGATGCTTTTGACACAGTTTAACTCCAAACCAAAGATTCAAAGCCTCATTGATGGTGCATGGATTGGAGAGATAGTATGAGAATCTCATCACATCATGGTCTGGAGTCAAGAGAACTATTCCTACCCCCGTCTTTCCTAAAATAGTAGATTGTGGTTCTTCTCCTTTATGAAAGGAAGCTGCACAGTCAAAATACATCTCCCAACGGTGATTATCAACTTCCCTTAGGTTCATGATTTGCCAAGAGATCATCAGTGGAGTGGTGTAAGACATCCATTAAGTGCCGTCACCACCTGGAGGGGTATAAATGTGATATTGAATTGTGAGAGAATCATAGACCAACGTGCCAACCATCCGGATAACATTGGTCATGTCATGAGATACTATAGTGGATTGATTCTTGAAATCAAGTTCACATCATAAGAAAGCATATAGTGCCATAGCTTTTGGGATGCAAAGATTAAAGCTAGGCAATGTTTCTCAATAGGTGGGTAGTTCACTTCAGTAGGATTTAGACAACGGTTCAGGTAGTAGAGAGCACTCTCCTTCCCTTCGTCATTGGCTTGGGCCAATAAAGCACCAAGGGAGTCATCCAATGCAGCAGTGTAGAGGATAAGTGGCCTGCCTAAGATATGGGGCTGCTAGAATTGACGGCTTCACCAAATACTACTTGATATCTTCAAAGGCATGCTCGCACTTGTCATCCCACTTAAACTTGGCATACTTTTTGACAAGTGTTGAAAATGGCTTGCATCTTTCTGATAGATTGGAGATAAAGCATCTTAGATACACCAACCACCCTTGGAAAGATCTGAGTTGAGTTAGACTTTTAGGGGGTATCATTTCTAAGATAGATTTGATCTTTTTTGGATGTATTTCTATTCCCCAGTGTCGGCTAACAAACCCAAGGAACTTCCCTGAAGCTACTCTGAATGCACACTTAAGGGGGTTCATTTTCAAGTTAAATTGTCTTAATCATGTGAAAATTATTCTCAAGTCAAAGAGATGGTCTTCCTTTTCTTTACTTTTGACTACTAGATCATCAACATAGCATTCAACTTGAAGATGAATGAGTATGTTAAAGATCTGAGTCATGGCCCATTGGTATGTAACACTAGCATTTTTAAGGCCGAAAGGCATGACCTTATAACAATAGATTCTGATCAGGATTCGAAAAGCAGTCGAGGGCCATCTTGATTTGGTTGTAACTAAATGACCCATCTATGAAAGAGAAGACTGCATGAGATGAGGTGATGTCCACCATTAATTCTACTATAGGAAGAGGAAATTCATCCTTATGACATGCCTTATTTAAGTCCCTGAAATCGATGCATATACAAATTTGGCCATTCTTTTTCTTATCTAGCACGACATTGGCTAACCTGGTAGGGTATTTTTCTTCCCTCATGAAACCAACATCGATCAGTTTCTTGACTTCAAAAATAACCTGTTGTTTGATTTCTAATCGCATGCGTCTAAGAGCTTACTTGATAGGGTTGGCATTAGGGTCTATTGCTAGTTTGTGGACTGCTACGTCAGGAGATAATTCGGGCATCTCTTCATAGCTCCATGTAAACCAAGAGGTTAAACTCAATCATTTTTCTTGGTTTCTTCTTCAACCGTGGAACCATGTATGTAGAGCATGGATCTTCTTCCGTCCCAAGGTTGATTTCTTTAAGCTTGTCAATTGTTGAATGTATTTCTTCTTCAAATTCTGGTGGTGCATCTTTGATTTGAAGATCATCTGGATCATCTAAAGTTTCTAAACATACTTCCTCATAAGAGTTAGTGTGATTTGAGAAGAACCTATCAGACTCTAGATGATTGATGACAACTAAGCAATAATCATCGCATCGACTGGACCCATTATATCGAACCCTACTCCTGATCTTGATTGTGCATCTCTATCTTTGTTATTCCATAGCTTCTTGAAGTACTCTGACCTGTGCTTAGACTATGTATAAGGAATCAATCCTTTCTTTGCAAGATTAAGAACACAAGGCGAGTACCAATCAAAAGGTAATTCTATTAAGCCTTTATATGAATTATCCTCAAGTTCTACATCAACTTTCCAATAGGAATCTCTTCAACTTGGCATCAATCAAAGACCTAGGGGTTTCCTTAACTACTAAACTTCAACTTTTTGAGAAGAAAGTGGGATTAGAGCTAAAGTTCCCAACTACTGCTTAATGGTTTTACATAACCCTGATTTGAATACATTCATGCTTTGCTTGGAGGACTGGTCTTCATCACTATCTGACTCAAGTGTCACCTCTAATGAAACCTATTGAGAGGGGTTTGCTGGTATGCTAATCACATGAGACTCATCCTCCAAGCTAGATTCCAAGTCTGTGTGAATAGTAGAGGTACTCCTATGAACTGGAAAATAACTCATGTTTCTGGCCAACCGGGGTCTTCCACAGAACCGCCCTTCTCTGTGGAGATCGAATCATCCTACCCATATGTCCATATGATGGAATGAATCAATGTGACATGTGACATCTTGATGTCCTTTTCTCATTCACTTGTATTTGCTTTCTTCTTTTCTTTTTCTTTCTATTTTTCTTTTTCTTCTTTCTCTTTTTCTTTTGCATTTGAATTTTGACCAAGTTTATGAGAAAAGGTGTTTTGAGGAAGATAGTAGGTTGCATCTTCATATATATCAACCTCTCTAATTGAAAATGGCTTTTTATCTCCTTTGACACATTATTCAATTCCAACCTTCAGGAACTTGATGCACTGATGGAGGAAAGATGGGATCATCTTGTTCTGGTGTATCTAAGGCCTACTGAGTAAAGCATTGAATAAAGTATTTGAATCAATTATGTTGAACTTGGCTTCAGTCTTCTAGTCACCTATTTTCAAAGGTAACACTATGGAGCCTAAAGCCCTCTTACCCTGTTCATTGAACCCTCTCAACATCATCCGATCTCTTCAGAGTGTAGAGATGTCAATTTTCAAATAGGCAAGGGTCTTTAGACTCATAATATTCATCGATGCACTAGGATAAATCAAAACTCTAGAACGTCTGAATCTACCCATATCCACTGTGATGTAGAGGGGACGATTGTTCTTCATGTCCCCCAGAAGAAGATCTTTGTCTGTGAATGTGACTCCCTGGGCTTCTCTTGAGTAATATGCCTCCTCTCAAATAGCGATCAGCTGAGCTAAGAATATTTCTAGATCAAGAAGAGCCTTGATTAATGATTCCCTCATCTCTTTGCATAAGACAAGAGCATCATAGATGTTGAACTTAGCTGGCAACTTTCTTAGGTGAGCGAGGACATTGTAATCCACTTTGAGCTGATCCTCCAAAAGCATATCCATAGGTGGAGCATCCTGTTGAGGGGCTTCTTGCTCATTAGTACTAATGACTTATTTTCCCTTATCTTTAGGTGCATCCCTAGGAGGTAGAACCTTGCCACTATGGAGGTTAATTTCAATGTTCTCTTATGGTGGTTTAGGGGAAGATTCTACTTACTCATCAGGCTCACCTATAGCTTCACCTATAGGACCCTCAGAATTAGATGATTCCAAGTTTATCTCAAGAGCTGAACCCATATTATTCCATCTAAATCGAAAGAGGAAGAAGATCTGAGTTTATAATTGTTGACTTGAAGAGTTTCTATATAAGAGAAAAAGTGAAGTGAGGCATTTGATGCCCTCACATACAAGATGTCTACTAGAAGAAGAGCTAGTGAGAAGTGCTCACAAAGTAGTAGCACAACAAGGACTGGAGGCTGCCGGTGGTTGTGCTACCTAACTATCCCGAAATGGGTATGGGCTACGCGAGCTTGAGCTCCCACTTTCCCAAGTTGTCTTTGGCAATTTACGAACCTTCCTTGATGTTGGAGGTTCGAGGTGCCTTAGGCACTGCAAAGAAATTTTCTTTATTTTTGAAACAATCTTTTTAGAGGTTCGGGATAAGGAGATATCCCAACCTTCTTTGGTTTTAAAAGGATCACAAATATCCCCAAGGATTACCCTAATGGAACTGGATGGTTGTTCCACAAAATATTCTTTTAGGATAACTATGGAGCCTGTCTTATAGCTATGCTCAAGCCAGTCCTTGAAAGTAAAGAAATCCTCCAAAATATGGCCTAGCATATGGTGGTAGGGGAAAAAGTTAGGATCATTGCCCTTGCCGACTTCCTCTGACTTTCTAGGCTCGGGTAGCTAAAAGTCAGGTTTCTTTAAGAGATTATTAAAGATCTTCCTAACGACCTCCCTCTTAAATGAATAAGGCATGTTTAGTTTATCCAAAAGAGTAGGTGGATGGTAGCTACCTGGTGGCAAGTATGTGTACCATTCTGCTATGAGTATGGATGAGGAGGAGGCAGAAGGCCGTGAGGGACCGACATAGGATGGCTCAGCAAGGTAGAGGAGGTTAAGGTGATGGTTGTGGAGCTCAAGGTCTCTCATACTACTCTCTGGCTGATTGCTTCCCCTTATCCACTGTTGTTACTACCCCTAACTTCTTCTCATAAGCTTTTTGTGGCTTTGGCTTGGATGATTGATCCAGAAAAGGCAACTGTTTGGCTTATCCTTGTAAGCTAGCCTCCTTGTTGATTAGCTTCTCAAATATCTTGATGGTAAAATCTTTAAGCATGAAGGCGACCGGGCCATAAATATTCTTTAGTAGAATTTTAATGGTGTGTTGTTTAGACAGCTGCGGTTCACATTTCATACTCAAATTGTGCCATCTAAGAATATAATCAATTAGGTACTTACTAGGGTGTTGTTGAGCCACAATGAGATGGCCTCCAATCACCCTTTGCTGAGCTTCAGCAAACCTCTTAATAAAGAGTTACTCCAACTCAGCAAAAGTCTTCACTAAACTGTTGGGGAGTTCAGCATACCATTCAAAGGCTATGCCTGCTAAGCTGCTGATAAAAAGGAATAAGAGAGCATCACTACCACCAGCATTGCAACAGCTGACCCTAAAGTGCGCTATGTGCTGGTGTGGGTTCTCGCTACCATCAAAGCTCTTGAAAGAAGGTGGCACAAAACCCTTAAGATATTGGATATCATTGAATTCCTCTATGTAAGGTCTACCTTTTAGAACTGATGATCCTCCTCGAGGTTGCACCAGCACTTCTCTCACCTACTTCTCAACCGTGAGTTTAATATCCTTTTCTTGCATGGAGGTACTATCCACTACCTTCCTATACAAGCTTATACTTCCCTGCTCTACCAGAGGTAAACTCTTAGGCTGGTCCAAGACATGTAATAACTCAGGGTGACCTGTTTCTATAATAGTAGGATGCACTATCGGGGCTTAGTTCTGAAGTGCCAAAACTACTGCTTGCAAATCTTCAAGCTTCTTTCCCATCCTAACAATTTGCTCATCCTTTTTTTTAAGTAGTTGAAAGAGGTGTTGGGCCGAGTGGGCAGTATCATCCTCCTCGACCTCAGGACCTTCCAAACTCTGCTAATCCCGAAGGAGGGAACCCCTGGTATCAACCATATGCACTCCTACTGAATCCTCTAATAAATCATCTTCATTGGGATCAAAACTAACCTTCTCCTGCTCTAAGTCAGACGAGTCATACCTTAGGATCTCCTTCTTCTCAACTAGATAATGTGCTATAATATCATCGAGGGAATAGTCTAACTGTGCAAGCACAAATGATCACGACTGACCGGTGGTGGGATCACTGTCATAAACAGAGAGACATCTAACCTCCCCTACTGTTGGAGAGCTAATCTTGTGAGGACTACACTCACTGGAGGATAGATGTTCCTGACTATCACTAGATCTGGATTGAGTGGTACTCCTAGGAGGATCTATAGCCGTGGGGACTGTGGTACTATCTCCTTCTCCCTCGGCTATTGTTATCTCCGTGCTTTGCTATGGTGGTGGTGGTAATGGCACAACTACTATGCTTCGAGATCGCCATTCTCTCTTCACCATAACTAGGGCAAAAGGTTGAGCAGGAGAGCTCGGCCTCACCTCAGTCGGCGGTGTAGATGGAATGGGATCTCTTGGCCGTAGCCGGATCACTAGTGTGGCTCTCTTTTCCTTGGATGCTGCCTTCATGGCCTTTGTTGAAACTGTGGATGATGGAACTTGTACCGAGATGGTGGAGTGAGCAAGGTTGCAGACAACACTCTCTCTCAAAGAGCTCCTCTATGGTGGGTAGTACCTGCCAAGAGAATGTTATCGTGATGACTAGCGTGGGTAGCTCACAGAGAAAATTGATGAGGGTCTGACATTCATATACCTCCTCTCTCAGCTAGTAACCTACACTGATACACGGGCCTCCCTGGTCCTCTCCTATTTGATGTGATCCCCTACGCTGTGGGGGATGACTGATCATAAATCAAATTGAGCCCCAGACTCTGATGGTTTGTAAGCCCCGCCTACTCGACGCAGAACTGATCTAAGGCTAGCATACGACCTACTCTTACTCTAATATGAGCCTCATACTATATTGTAGGTGGAGGTGAAACTGAGATCCTCCTAATATCTTCCTCTCCATTATATCCAGAGAGAGGATGGAACTTGTTCTCTATGATCGAAGGAGAAACTATCCTAGGTAACTCCTCTACTGCACTCATAGAAAATTTGGGTATGCTAAATAAAGTCCAAATGTATTTTTTTGCATTTTGTTTTATTTTTGAAAGGAGGATCTTCACTTAGAAAATTTTTTTATGCTAAATGAAAGAATCCAAATGTGTTTTGTTTTTGATTTTGGTTTTTGAAAAAAAAATCTTTACTTAGCAAATTTGGATATGCTAAATACAAAATCCAAATGTGTTTTGTTTTTTATTTTGATTTTTGAAAAGAGGATCTTTACTTAGCAAATTTGTGTATACTAAATAAAGGATCCAAGTGTGTTTTGTTTTTTTTTATTTTGATTTTTGAAAAGAGGATCTCTATTTAACAAATTTGTGTATGCTAAATGAAAGATCCAAATGTGTTTGATTTTTTATTTTTATTTTTGAAAAGAGGATCTTCACTTAGCAAATTTGTATATGCTAAATGAAGAATCCAAATGTGTTTGATTTTTGTGATTTTGAAAAGAGGATTTCCATTTAACAAATTTGGGTATGTAAAAATGGAAGTCAATTTTATTTTGAAAAGGAAGAAATTCTAACTTAACACGTGTGGGATGTGTTGAGTGAAATTTCAAATGGTGTGATTTTGCTTGAAAATGAGACCTCCATCCAACACATTTGGTTGTATTGAATGGAAAGGCTCATCTTCAAATTTTGTGTTTTTTTTTTGAAAAGAAAGAAATTCTAAATTCAACATATGGGAGATATGTTGAAATTGAATTTCAATATTATGATGTGATTCTATTTGGAAATGAAATCTTCATTCATTAAATTTGGGTGTATTAAATGAGGGTTTACATTTTCAAATGTATGCTTTTGAAATTATGACTTTGGTTTTATTTGAAAATGAAATCTTCATTCAATAAATTTGGGTAAATTGAATGAGGATTTACATATGTGCTTTTGAAAAATTGATTTTTGATTTTTTTTTTCAGAAATGAAATCTTCATACAATAAATTTGGGTATATTGAATGAGGGTTTACATTTTCAAATATGTGCTTTTGGAAATATGACTTCAGTTTTATTTCGAAAATGAAATCTTCACTTAATAAATTTTGGTATATTTAATGAGGATTTACATATGTGCTTTTGAAAAAGGTGATTTTTTTAATTTTGTTTAGAAATGAAATCTTCATTCAATAAATTTGGATATATTGAATGAGGATGTCCCTAAGTGCTTTTTTTTTGAAAAGATGATTGTTGATTTTGATTTGTTTGAAAAGATCCTACATGTGATAATCTTGAAGATTGTTAGATGAGGTGCAAATATTTTATTATTTGAATTTCTTTTTGAAAGTGCTTTTGGAAAGCGATAGTTTTATAAAGGATATATTTTTTCTTTATTTCCTGGAATGAACTTTTCCTTACCATAGAAATGGTAGGGAGGAAGTCTTTAGTTATTTTTTTTATTAAATTTTTATTTTCACCTATTGGGGAACCAAATAGGAGTTTTGAGACCTACACGGAGTGAGGTACTAAAACCTAAAGGTTGTTGGCTAGCTTAGCCTAAGAATGAAATAAACTAAGTACCAACAGAAAAGAAAGATAGTCTTAGATTCATATAAAATACAAACCCACTATCGATACTTAGAGACAATGATCATTTACCAAATATGGAGAGAGGAACCTTCCCCAGTGGAGTCACCAAAAAAATATGCGCTAAATTATTTTTGTCTTCATCTAAAATAAATTAAATGAAAACAAAAATAAACTCCTTATGTTGGACACCATGTAGATCCATAGATGTTCTTATTAGGATGATCGGGTACGACATTGAGGAATGATGTGCTATCTCAAGAGAGAGAGAAATCACCATCCTATAATAGACCTAATCACCTTAATAAGGACTCCTAAGGATAATGGGTCTTCGAATGTACCAGAGATTCTTCCCCTCCTTTATATGGAAAAGTAAAGTAGGGTTTATTTTAAACCAGGTTTGTTAAGTTCCCAATGAAGGCAAGCCCCCATAGTTAATTACATCTTAAGGAATGAGATTCCTTAAGAATACTCTCAATTAAGGTAAATGATCAGTGTCTCCAAAGATTTCAAAGATAGGACTATCAATCAATTGGTTATTTTTGGAAGATCAAATGGAATTGATCAAAAGGAGGGAGTTATTTTTGAAACCAATGGGAGATAAGTAGGGGATGTTTACGATGCTAGGAAACTTAGCGATCATCCTAAACTATCCTATGTTCAGGCTTTATATTTTTTGAATTTGAAGAGAATTATTTATTTAAGTTGAACTTTTTGTTAGAAATCTAGGACTTACAAATCCATGATACATGATCATGGAAATGCGTAAAAGGTGAGGATTTATAATTGTAGCCCACAAAAGGAAACAATAATCTCGGATCCTAAATCTAGGGAGCTTTGGCGAGGGGCCAAAGCATGATCTAAATCTAAGGTGAAAAATGGGCATATGGTTTACCTCCGTAAGAGAGGATAAACCACCTGACTGTTGGACTTACAATCGCCTGGGGGTGACCTCCAAATAACTCCTCCTACAATTTTGAATACATGTAGGAAAGTCTTATGCTTTTTTAAGATAGCTAGGTTATTGTTTATTTAGAAAGAAGACTAAGTCCTTAAACTCTCTCCCTAAGAGACTAGATCATGTAGGGCATGAACTCATGACTTAATCTAATGCAAATTTTGATTAAGTTTGCTTTCACTTTTGGACAATCAATTTGATACAGGCTATGGGATTCATATTCCTAATGCATTAGAAATTTGTTATGGGCCAAAATCAGCAAGAAGGAGGTGAGTTTCTATCATGGCTCTCAAAGGTCAAGCCATGTTCTCTAGCAAAGGTGGAAGCCCTCCATAAGCAAGAGCGAAGCAAGATGATTTTATGCATGATGTGAAACATACAACATCCAGCTAAGGGGTTGCTAATTCTTTTATCTTAATTTATATCCTAGGCTTTAGGTGAGGTTATGAGTTATTTAATTTTAATTTTGAGTTGATTAATTGGATAAAAATTTATTTTTTCTAAGAGCCTAATCACATTCAGGCCATTCAACAAGCAATGAAGAAACTAGGAAAAATATGTCATCTTAATGCACAAGCTAAGAAAATATTAAACAATTTATAAACCTAGTGCAAAAGAATAAATGGCCTTTATGATTGGGCTCCACCGCACAAACCCAAAAAGAAATGGGTAGCCGAGCTCTACCCTTATACAACCTGGATTACAAATGAATAATTACAATTGAGATGAAATTTATGTTATGGAGGTCTTCATTCTTCATTCTTCTTTCTTCATTTCTTCATTTCTTTCTTTCTTTCCTTCTTTTGGTTAGTTGGGATGTGATTGCTCCTAAGGTTTCACATGGTACATAAGACATAGTCTTATGACCAATGTTCACCTTAATCCCCCATAACATTCATTCCAAATCTTAATTGCAAAAATTACATGAAAATGGGAAAAGTAAATCTAAGTAAAACTTGCAAAATAAAGACTAGCTAAACACACCATACATCCCAAGCATGTATATGAATAAATTGGACTTAGTACTCCACACATGGGTAACCAAGTCCACCTTACCTAATTTGGATTATGCTTAGGGGTATAAACAACCTGCATAGCAAAGCATTTTTATATTTTTATTACAGCACCCCTTAAGCAAAATCCCCTATAAAATACATGATTAGGCTAAGATCGCTCTACCATTCAGTCTACGCACATACACCCTAACATCGAGTCTAAAATATTACATCTTAAAATAAAATTAGGCATCAAACCATGCACTGCCCTAACATAGGATTAGAAATGGTGACTTTGCCTAATATGTGTGTCATTTAAGGCTTATGTGGTATGTCTTAGCTAGGCTTTAAGGTTGGAATTTTCTAAGTGTGAAAGGATTCAACTTAGAGGGTGGTTTCATTTTAAGTGATTTAATTGATTTGGTCAATTTTATTTGATGATTTGATTTGGTTTGAATAAACCTATATTTAATTACTAAGTGTTGTAAAGAGAAGAAAAGAGAAGAGAACTTCTCTTCCATCCCTTATTTAAGTAATTTCTAAGGTAGATTCATTAATGATTTTTCTTAAGTGAATATTTTATTATGTATTTTAATTAGTCCTAAGTTTAGATTTGCTCTAAATAAACCTATTCGAATAAGAAAGACAGTTTAGGATTAATTAAGGTGAATTACTATCACATAACACACAACCTTTCATTTCTTTCCAACATGTATACCATGCATATGAATGATTCCTAAGCACACCTATACAAGCAAATGCAAACTTTAGCACACTTTAATGATGAATGCTAAGAGATGTTGTTTAACAAAATTTGGATGTTCTTATGAATGTATGTTTTTGTTTAAGTAGAAAAGAGGGACTCTTTTATCCATTAATCAAATGCACATTTACATGTATGAAAGACATAAGTGAGTACGACGCCATTATTTTCTACACCTGGGATATAAGGTAAAAGACCTTCTTGGGGCTACTTAAAGCCTTGCAATCCTGGGATGTCCAGACTAATATACCATTTTTCTTAAATATATGTGCATGAACAAAAAGAAATGAATGGAAGAAGAGTCATGCAAAAGATTTTTGTATTTGATTTTGTTATGCAATTTACATGTGTAAATGTGAATATCCTTCTTAAGTCATAAAATAGAAGTGGATAGGAATGGATTTAAGCAAGTGTTATGTTCTTTTCAAATGAACTATACACTTTGCAGATCCTATTCAAATCTATGTTAAGAGAAGAGAAGGAAAATCACTCCAAATACACATCTTGTACTTATAATCACATGCAAGATTATATGTATTTACAAGTAACATACCTTCATTTATAATTTTTGATTTATAGATTTTGAAAATAGTTTTTGATTTAATAGTGATAATAGCCACTCATATTCTTACTTTAGTCAAAGCATGCAATTTGACATAAAGGAAACATTTCATTTATTTGATTTTTCAAAAAGGAATGAATGCATGACTTCGTATGGAAAACAACATTTAACATGCTTGGAAAGAGGTAAAATGATGTAAGCATATGACTTCATTCACCCTAATTAATTCCTAAAGACAATCCTATGGAATAAGATCATTTAAAGTGAATCAAAATTGTTCAAAGAGATTTTTTTATTATTTAGTTTTAGATTTAATTTTATTTAGGAAAGGTGAGGAGAGTTTGCTGGTCCTAACCCACTTCTCGCATGTGTGAATTAATTTAGTTTAATTTTTAAATGATTAGACTAATTTTAGGTTTTATTTAGGTTAAGGTGTAAATTAAATTCATTAATTACCACTTACCTACACCACTTTAACATAATTATTCAAATAATTGTGAGCCAACATATGATATGCAATCACATGAAATTTAAATTAGCAATACACTTAAGAAAGAAAGGGGCCTAATACAATTACCTCATAATTATTGATTAATTAAACTAAAGGGTTTAGTTAGGTACTTTCATAACCTTCTTACACATGTGGGTTGGATATGATTTCCTTAAAAGCCACTTAGGTTATTGAACACCTAAGTATCTACCCAAGAATTAAGATTATTGAGTTCTAGAATAATTTGATTTTGAATTATGATTAAGCTAATTAAGTAGATCATTAGTGGATTAATTCTTAATTAGGTTTGGATTAAGGAAGAGAGGGGGTTTAGGGAATAGCTTAAGTAAAATATCCCAAAACTATTTCATAAACCTCCTTTTCACTTAAATAATATTTAATTATCTCAATTAAGTCATTAAACCACTGTCCACATGCTTAATTGCTCTTAATTTCATCAAGGGGTAATTAGGGATTCATTAATTGATTTCCCTAATTAACTCATTAATAAATTCCAAGAAAATTAGGGGAGGCAGGAGACATCCCCCTAAATATATCTGAGAAGTTTGGAATTAATTAATGAAATGACTAGGGAGTAATTAACGTAATTAAGTTTTCAATTAAACCTTAATTAAGAAAAATATACTATTCAAAATCAATTGAAAATAATTTTATTAGATTCCCCTTTGAATTATCTTTAAAATGAGCCCTCATTTATATTTTTTTGATTTTTTTTATATTTAATTATGAATTTAGGAAATTTTAGTGATTAAGAAATAATTAAATAGCCTAATTATAAAATTAATCCCGTCGGTGCCACGTAAGCTGTCGACGCAGCGCGCGCTTTCCACATGGCATGACGGGATTGGTTATTTATGTTGTCAAATCAACAATCACATCAGCCGTTGGCGCTACGCACTTTCCCCTTAGCCATTCGATCAAGGATCGAATAGTCGGGATTAAATTCACGGTTATAAAGGATTAAATCATTAGATCTATGCATTTTAATCACGACTGTCCATCCAAAACAAGCAGGATGGAAGGTCCATGATTCATCCGCCTCACGTGGGAGACAAGACCCCATCCTCCATATTGATCCAGCTCACCGAGCTCTGACAAGGCAGAGATTCAACCCACATCATCAAGAAGCATAGAGAAGAAGATCCAACGGTGGAAATTCAATGGGATTATAATTCCCTTCACAAAGGACCAAAGATTTTTCAATGGGAACTCGATTTTGAAGCATACCTCACCGGAGGCTATCACCGGTGCTTCCAACGGTGGACGTAGCTTCATCTAGTGGAGACGAAGCCCTGTTGAAAGTTTAAAGATTCAATTTATAGTGGATCTTCCAATTGACCAAAGCTTGCTTCAATAGCGCTTAGCTTCGATCTAACTTCCCCTTTCCCGTGGCTTAGAGGCTTGGAAAAAGCTTTTGGGTAAGCTCGACTTGGTGCCTTGATGGTGCTTGTAAGAGAAATTGGACTTTAGTTGAGAATTGAGTGAGTTTGAAATATCTCTCACCTCCCTTATTTTTGATTTAGGAAAAATCGAGAAAGGGAAATTAGAATGAGCTTAGGCATGCTTAGAGAAGCTTGTGGATGCTTGCCTTTGATCCTCTAAGCTCAATCGAATGCAAGGTCAGTGAATTGGAATCGAATGAGGGGGAGTATATCTCCCCCTACTTGAATCAGATGGTTGAGAAACTTCTTGCCATTTTGATCAAATTGCTCTAATGGAATGGGTTGTTTTGGTTGTTACGAGTGCCATGTGGTTTAATTTTGGTAGAGGAGTGGAAGTGTGGAGGTGCACATGTGTTAAAATGAGTGTAGGAAGTGATCGATGTGGAGAATTTTGAGTGGAGGGGTCAGTTTTGGCTTTGGCTTGGGTTTGGCTAACCCAAACCCATTGGGTCAAGTGTACCACCCTCCATGGTGTCCAAATGGTCCACTAGGAGGATGCCAAGTGGTCTTGAGTTGGAATATGATCAAATTCCAAGTGAATTTGATCATATGTTGCCCTTTGAACTTAGGGTAAAATGGTCATTTGGCTTTAATTTTGATTTGGACATATTTGGAATGATTGAAAAATGGGTTGTGCTAATTTTCAATGAATTTGGCGTTGATTTGATATGATTTGGCTCAAGTTGATCCATTTAGGTCAAAATGGGTCAACTTGGGCCAAGTTGACCAATTGGTCAAATTGGGTCAAACAAAGGGTTAGGACAAGTTCAAATGATCATTTGTAACCTATGGGTATCATTGGTTTGGTTCAATTTAATTTCTATTTGGTTTTGATTCATTTGAGTTCACTTAGGTCAAATGGGCCAAGTTGACCTATTTGATCCATTTGACCCAATTGGATTAGGTCATAGGTTGGTTTAGGCTTGGTTGATCATTTGAAATGTATTGCAAGCTTTGATTTCAATCAATTTTGATTTGGTTTGATTTTTGTTTGATTTGACCTTTTAGGTCAAGTTGGGTTCATAGTCAATTGGGCTAGGGTTGGTCTAGTTGTCCAATTGAGGCTTTGGTCAAGTTCAATAAGTGATTTAGAATGAATTTGATCCATTGGTTACAATCAATTTGGCTTAAATCAAGATTTGACATATTTTTACTTTTTAGGTCAACTTGGGTCAACTTGGGTCAAGTGGCCAATTGGGTTAGGTTTGGCTCAAATGATGACTTGGTCATGTTCAATCACTGATCTTGGATTGGTCTAGATCAATGGTTTCAATCAATTTGGCCTATGGTGGATTTTGGCTAGTTTAAGTTTTATTTGGGTTAAGTGTTGACTTGGTCAATGGCTAGGTTTGACTTGGTTTAACCCAATTTGGGTGATTTATCATCTTAAGATGATTGTAGCTCACAATGTGAGACTTAGATGGGCTTAGTTCAATCTAATTTGGGTAGGATTATAATTTGGCTCAAAAAGTTTTTTAGGTCACTTTGGGTCAAGTGAGCCTAAATGGGTCAATTGACTTGATCAAAGCTTAATTCAAGTTTAAGTGAACTCACATATGGACTTATGATTGAATAATAAATCCAATTGCTAGTGATTTGGAGTCAAATGGGTTTTGATTCATTTAATAATTTCAAGTTCAAAGGATGAACATGGGTTTGATTTGGGTTAGTTTAATTTTGGTTTCATGATTGAAATATGTGTTTGTATTTGGGTTTATGATTGAAGGTTTGGTTGTTTGAAGAGAAAATCCAAGGGTTTGGATTGATTTGAGGATGATTTGGCTAAGTTTAAGAATTTGACTTGAAAGGGTATAGGTTGGATTTTGGTTAGATTTGGATTTGAGTTTTGAATTGGTTTTGGTTATTTGAATTTATATTTCATTTATATTTGTGGATATAAATGAGAATATAAATGGGTTATGAGAAAAATCTTTTGAGTTTGAAGTGGTTTGGATTTGATTTGAGCTAAGTCCATGAGATGAAATCAAAGTGACTTAGGAAAGATTTTTTTGGATTTGGAATTGATTTTTGGATTTAGTTTTGGTTATTTGAATTTATATTTCATTTATTTTTTTGAATATAAATGAGAATATAAATGGGCTATGAGAAAATATTTTGAGTTGGAATTTCTTTGGATTTTTATTTGGAATTAATTTGAGCTTGAAGTTGATTTGAATTTGAGGTTGACTTGAATTTGAAGTTGATTTGAATTTGAAGTTGGTTTGAATTTGAGGTTGGTTTGGATTTGAAGTTTGACTTGAAAGATGAAAGTAAGGATTTGGTTTAAGCTATAGGGTAGGCAAGTTTTCCTAACACCCCTAAGGCATAACCTATTTTTATGGCTAACTCTTCTAATTCTCTATGGTTAGGTTAAGTGTTCACCTAATCACTATAAGTGTCTTAAGACTAAGGAACTCTTAATGTCTAAAGGAGTCCTATGTCTAAGATGGAGAAGTTGAAAGCTCACACCAAAAATGAGGTCAACACGCCATCTGATAATATAGTCAATGAGGGACTCATCGGGGTGCTATTGTGCTACAATGAGATCGCCCATAGTTACCCTTTGCTGAGCTCCAGCAAACCTCTTAATAAAGAGTTATTCCAACAAAGCAAAAGTCTTCACTGAACTTTTGGGGAGTTCAGCATACCAATCAAAGGCTATGCCTGCAAAATTGCTTACAAAAAGAGGGAACAATAACACATCGCTGCCACCAGCATTGCAATAGTTGTCCCCGGTGCTATGTATGAGTTCTATCATCAAAGCTCTTGAAAGAAAAGACGTAACCCCTATATTGGATAACATCAAATTCCTTTGGGTAGGGTCTAACCTTTGGAACCGACGAACCACCTCAATCTTGAGCCAAGGCTTCTCTCACTTGCTGCTCAACCATGAGTTTAATATCCTTTTCTTGTACGGAGGTATTGTCCACTACCTTTTTATACAAGCTAGTGCTACCCTGCTCTACCAGAGGTAAACTCTTAGGTTGATCCAAGACATGCAGTAACTTAGGTTGACTAGTCTCCATAATAGTAGGATATACTTCTAGGGCTTGATTCTGAAGTGTCAAAACTGTTCCTAGCAAATCTTCAAGCCTCTTTTCCATCTTGTCTATCTGCTCATTCTTCTGTTTGAGTTGTTGAAGAAGGTGTTGGGTCGAATAGGCAGTATCATCCTGTTCGGCCGCAACACCTTCCAAACTTTGGTGATCCCGAAGGAGGGAACCCCCGGTGTCAACCGTATGCACCACTGTTGAATCTTGCAACAAATCATCTTTGTTGGGATCAAAACTAACCTTCTCTTCCTTTAGATCAGACCAGTCATACCTTAAGATTTTCTTCTTCTCACTGAGATACTGTGTTATGATATCATCTAGGGAGCGGTCCAACTGTATAGACACAAATGATCGTGGCTGACCTGTGGTAGGATCATGCTCATGAACAGAGATACATCTGACCTCTTCTACTACCAGGATACTGATCTTGTGAGGACTATTCTCACTGGAGGATACATGCTCATGGCTATCATCTGCCATGGGTGGAGTGTTACTCCTGGGAGGATCTATCGCCATGGGGGTAACTGAACTGTCTCCTTCTCCCATTGTTGCTGCTATCTCCATGATCTGCTAAGGTGGTGGTGGTGATGGCATGACTACGATGCTAGAAGTTTTCCACTCCCTCTTCACTGCAACTAAAGTAGGAGGTCGGTGAGAGAGCCCCCACCCGTGATAGATGAAATGGGATCTCTTGGCCATAGCTGATCACCGCCAGGCTTTCTTTTCCTCGATGTCGCCTTCATGGATTTAGATGGAACTGGAAGATGAACTTGCACCGGTGATGGTAGACTAGTAGAGCGTGTGGTGGAGGCACCACCACTCTCTCTCTGTGAGCTCTCCTCATGGTGGGTAGAATCGCAGAGAATGTCACAAGATGATGGGGTAGCATGCCAATCAGGGAAATCCATATGGGAGGAGGCAGCTGACTGTCTGGCATACCTTTGCCTCTCTTTGTTGGTAACATGCACTGATACACGGGCCTATCTAGCCCTCTCCTATTAGATGTCACGCATCAAGGAGGAATGACCGATCAGAATCAAATTACTCCGCCCATAAGCCCCGCCAACTCAACACAAAACTATCATGAGGCTAGCATACGACCTCCTCCTGTCTCTGGTAGGTGCCTCATAGTGAACTGTGGGTGGAGGTGACAAGGTAAACCTCCTAACATCTTCCTCTCCATCAGATCCGGAGAGAGGATGAAACTTGTTATGTGTAATTAGAGGATAAACTATCCTGGGTGACCCCTCTACTGCAACCTGAGAAACTACCTCCATCTCCTTAGCTATGCACACATGATGCTGCTTGATCTTGTAGCACTTGTTGTGGTGCTGAGTTCTGCTAGGTGGACCAGTACAAGAACTAGACCCTATCTTAAAGGTAGGGGAGATTATCCCTGAAGATAGGGAAGCCTTTCCCTTCAAAGAAGCCAGTGAGTGGGTACTAGCTCGTACTAGGGCAATAATGGGAACAACTGAACGCACCGGCACTAAAATTGCAACTTCTGATAAAACTTCCACCGTCTTCCTCTTCAATGAGGGAAACTTTGAATCTGATGCAAACTCAACATGGATGACTGGCTTCTGCCCATTCACCACACTCCTACTAACGGTGGTGAGGGTTTGCCCACAAGTGATCTTGGCCCCCTCGAATCCTTAGCCAAAGTGAATCACATGGGTAAAATCAGTCTGTGGGAGGCTAGCCCGATCTAAGGTCAAATCTATCCCAAAAGAAAAAGTGAAGACATACTTCTGGGCATCCATTAGAACTGAACTGAACTTGAGAGAAACTAACTGAAACTGAGTTGAAATGTTATAATTTTTGAAATTAAAATCAAATTAGATTCCTGCTTTAGTATTTTACTAACTTTTGAATTTTGATTTAGAATTTCAACCCACACTCAATTTGAATATGTTAAGTGGGGCTCATTGATTTTAGGAGAGATTTTTGAATGAATTGGAGAAGATATTTTTGAGTTTAGAATCCATTTTCAACAAATTTGTGTATTTTGAAAATGGGTTCAAATATTTTGAAGATATTTTTGATGCTTCCATTGGTTCATATTTGAATTTGATTTTTTATGTTTGGGGACCCTTTATTTAACAAATTTGAGTATGTTAAAATAAAGGGTCAATTGATTTTGTTTGGGGATTACTCACTTAGAAAATTTGGGTATGCTAAATGAGTTGTTTGAAAACAATTTTCTTCTTTTGTTTGTTTGCTCATGATGAGAATCATGTGTGAGTTTAGAAATGGAATATTTACTTAGCAAATTTTTGTATGCTAAATAAAGTTCAAATATTTTTATTTTAATTTTTGAAAAGAGAATCTTTACTTAGCAAATTCAGGTATGCTAAATAAAGAATCCAAATGTGTTTGATTTTTTTTTTATTTTGAAAAGATGATCTTTACTTAATGAATTTGGGCATGCTAAATAAGGGATCCACATGTGTTTGATTTTTAAGATTTTTGAAAAGAGGATCTTTACTTAGAAAATTTGGGTATGCCAAAATAAAGGATCCAAATGTGTTTAATTTTTATGATTTTTGAAAATAAAACCTTTACTTAGCAAATTTAGGTATGCCAAAATAAAGGATCCCAATGTGTTTGATTTTTATGATTTTTGAAAAGAGGAGATTTACTTAGCAGATTTGGGTATTCCAAAATAAAGGATCCAAATGTGTTGAATTTTTATGATTTTTTAAAAGAGGACCTTTACTTAGCAAATTTTGGTATGCCAAAATAAAGGGTCCAAATGTATTTTGATTTTTATGATTTTGAAAAGAGAGGATCTTTACTTAGCAAATTTGGGTATGCTAAATAAAGGATCCAAATGTGTTTGATTTTTATGATTTTGAAAAGTAGATTTCCATTTAACAAATTTGGGTATGTAAAAATGGAAGTCAATTATATTTTATTTTTCAAAGATGAAATTTTTGTGTGTGATTATTGCTTTTTGAAAAGAAAGAAATCCTAACTTAACACATGTGGGATGTGCTGAGTGGAATTTAAAATTCTATCATTTTATTTGAAAATAAAACCTCTATCCAACATACTTGGATATATTGAATGAAGAGGCTTATTTTCAAATTTGTTCTTTGTGAAAAGAAAGAGATTCTAACTTCAACATATGTGAGATATGTTGAAATGGAATTTCAATGTTATGATATGATTCTATTTGGAAATGATATCTTCATTCAATAAATTTGAGTATATTGAATGAGGGTATTCATTTTCAAATATGTGCTTTTTGAAAAGGTGATTTTTGATTTTGTTTAGAAATTAAATCTTCATTCGATAAATTTGGGTATATTGAATGAGGGTATTCATTTTCAAATATGTGTTTTTTGAAAAGATGATTTCTGATTTTTTTTTAGAAATGAAATCTTCATTCAATAAATTTGAGTATATTGAATGAGGATGTTCATTTGTGCTTTTTGAAAGATGATCTTTTTACTTTATTTGGAAATGAAATCCTCATTCAACAAATTGAATGAGGATGTTCATTTGTGCTTTTTGAAAGATGATTTTTTTACTTTATTTGGAAATGAAATCTCCATTTAATAAATTGAATGAGGATGTTCATTTGTACTTTTTGAAAGAAGATTTTGATTTTATTTGGAAATAAAATCTTCATTCAATAAATTTAATGAGGATGTTCATTTGTGCTTTTTGAAAGATGATTTTGGTTTTATTTGAAAATGAAATCTTCATTCAATAAATTGAATGAGGATGTTCATTTGTGCTTCTTGAAAGATGATTTTTTACTTTGATTTTTTTTGAAAATATCCTACATGTAACAATTATTTTCATCTTCATCTATCTTGTGAAATAGATGAAAATAAAAATACACTTATTGGACACCATGTAGATCCGTAGAAGTTCTTGTTAGGGTGATCGGGTATGACATTGAGGAATGATGTACTATCTCGAGAGACAGAAGTCACCATCCTGCAATGAACCTAATCACTTAATAAGGACTCCTAAGGATAATGGGTCTTTGAATGTACCAGAGATTCTTTTCCTACTTTACATGGGAAAGTAAAGTAGGGTTTATTTTAAATTGGGTTCATTAAGTTCCCTATGGAGGCAAGCCCCCATAGTTAATTACATCTTAAAGAATGAGATTCTTTAAGAATACTCTAATTAAGGTAAATGATCATTGTCTCTAAAGATTTCAAAGATAGGACTATCAATCAATTGATTATTTTTGGAATATCAAATGGGATTGATCGAAAGGAGGGAGTTATTATCGAAACCAAAGGCAGATAAGTAGGGGATGCTCACGATGAGAGGAAACCTAGTGAGCATCCCAAACTATCCTATGGTTGGGCTTTATATTTTTGAATTTGAGAGGAATTATATGTTTAAGTTGAATCTTTATTAGAAATATAGGACTTACAATTCTATGAGACAAGATCATGGAAATGCTTAAGAGGGGAGGATTTATGCTTGTAGCTGGCAAAGGGAAACAACAACCTCGGATCCTAAATCTATGGAGCTTTGGCGAGGGCCAAGGCAAGACCTAAATCTAAGGTAAAAATGGGCATATGGTTTATCTCCATAAGATATGATAAATCACCCGACTATTGGGCTTACATCCGCCTAGGGGTGGCCGCTAACTAACTCCTCCTAATATTTTAAATACATGTAGGCAAGTCTTATGCTTTGCAAGATAGCTTGGCTGTTGTTTATTTAGAAAAGAGACTAAGTCCTTAAACACACTCCCTAAGAGACTAGATCATGTAGGGAATGAATAATGACTTAAATCTAATGCAAATTTTATTTACTTTTATTTTGATTTTTTGGACAATTCATTTGACACAGGTTATAGGATTTCATATGCCTAATGCATGAGAAGTTGATTATGGGCTAAAATCAGCAAGAAGAAGGTGAGTTTCCACCATGGCTCTCAAAGGTCAAGCCATGTTCTCTGGAAAAGGTGGAAGCCCTCCATAAGCAAGCGTGAAGCAAGATAATTTTATGCATGATGTGAAACATATAACATACAGCTAAGGGGTTGCTAATTCTTTTATCTTGATTTATGTCCTAGGCTTTAGGTGAGGTTATGAGTTATTTAATTTTAATTTTGAATTGATTAATTAGATAGAAAATTTATTTTTCTTAAGATCCTAATCGCTTCTAGGCCATTCATCAATCAATAAAAAAACTAGGAAAAATTATGCCATCTTAATTTACAAGCTAAACAAACATCAAATAATTTTATAAAGCTAGCACAAAAGAATAAAAGGCCTATGTGGTCAGGTACCACCGCACAACCCAAAAAACCGAGCTCTACCCTTATACAACTTGGGTTATAAATGAATAATTATAATTAAAATGAATTCATGTTATGGGGGTCTTCATTCTTCATTTCTTCTTTCTTTCTTTTCTTCTTCACTTTCTTTCTTTCCTTCTTTTGGTTAGTTTACAGTCTTTATGACCAATGTTCACCTTAATCTCCCATAACATTCATTCCAAATATTAATTGCAAAAAGGGAAAGTAAATCAAACTAAATGTGCAAAAAAGAGATTAGCTAAACATACCATACAACCCAAGCATGTATATGAATATTTTGGACTTATCACCCCACACATGGGTAACCAAGTCCACCTACCCTAATTTGGATTATGCTTAGGGGTATAAGCAACTTGCACAACCAAAGCATTTATATTTTTATTACGACACCCCTTAAGCACAATCCCTTGCAGAAGATAATGGTTAGACTAAGATCGTTCTATCATCCAATCTATGCACATACACTCTAATATCCAGTCTAAAATATTACATCACAAAACAAAATTATGCATCAAACCATGCACCGCCCTAACATAGGACTAGAAATGGTGACTTAGCCTAATGTGTATGCCATTTAAGGCTTGTGTGGTATGTCTTAGCTAGGCTTTAAGGTTGAAGTTTTCTAAGTGTGAGAGGTTTCAACTTAGTGGGTGGTTTCATTTAAGTGATTTAGTTGATTTATTAGTTTTATTTGATGATTTTATTTGGTTTAAATGTGCCTACATTTAATTACTAAATGTTGTAAAGAGAGGAAAAGAAAAGAGAATTTCTCTTTCCTCCCTACCTTAGGTAATTTCTAAAGTAGATTCATTAATGATTTTTTTAGTGAATGTTTTATTATGTGTTTAATTAACTCTAAATTTATATTTTCTCTAAATAAACCTATTCAATAAGAAAGGCATTTTAGGATTAATTAACATGAATTATTATCACATAACACAACCATTTATTTCTTTCCAACATGTATACCATGCATATGAATGATTCCTAACCATACCTATACATGCAAATGCATATTTTGGCACACCTTGATGATGAATGCTAAGAGATGTTGCTTAAGAAAATTTAGATATTCTTATGAATGCGTGTTTTTAATAAGTAGAAAAGAGAGACTCTTTTATCCATTAATCAAATACACATTTACATGTATGAAAGACATAAGTGAGTACAATGCCATTATTTTCTACACCAGGGGTATAATGTACAAGACCTTCTTAGGGCTAGTTAAATTCTCGCAACCCTGAGATGTCTAGACTAATGTACCACTTTTCTTAAATACATGTGCATGTACCAAAAAGGAAATGAATGGAAGAAGAGTCATGCAAAAGATTTTTGTAATTGATTTGGTTATGCAATTTACATGTGTAAATGTGAAGATCCTTCTTAAGTCATAATATAGAAGTGGATAGGAATGGATTTAAGCAAGTGTTATGTTCTTTTCAAATGAACTATACACCTTGCAAATCCTATTCAAATCTATGTTAAGAGGAGAGAAAAAAAATCACATAAATGCACATTTTTATGCTATAATCACATGAAAGATTATAAGTATTTATAAGTAGCACACCTTCATTTGTAATCTTTGATTTATAGATTTAAAAAAATAATTTTTATTTTAATAGTGTTAATAGCCACTCATATTCTTACTTTAGCCAAAACATGCAATTTTAACATAAAAAAACATTTCATTTATTTGATTTTTCAAAAGACATGAAAGCATGATTTCATATGACAAACAACATTTAGCATGCTTGAAAAGAAATAAAATGATGTAAGCATATGACTTCATTCACCCTAATTAATTCCTAAAGATAATCTTTTAAAATAAGATCATTTAAAGTGAATCAAAATTATTTAAAGAGATTTTTATTTTATTTTTGGATTTGATTTGAATTAAGAAATGTAAAATGGTTTTCTAGTCCTAATCCATTTCCCCCATGTGTGAATCAATTCAGTTTAATTTTAGAATAATTAGATTGATTTTATATTTTATTTAGGTTAAGGTGTGAATTAAATCCATTAATTACCCCTTACTTATACCACTTTAATATATTTAACAAAACAATTATGAGCCAACATATGATATGCAACCACATAGAATTTAAATCATCAATGCACCTAGGAAAGAAAGGGGCCTAATGCATTTAAGTCACAATTATTGATTAATTAAGCTAAAGGGTTTTAATTAAGTACTTTCATAACCATCCTACACATGTGAGATGGATTTTAATTTCCTTAAACATACCTTAAGCTATTAAACACCTAAGGATGTATCCAAAAAGAGATTTATTAATTTCAGATTGGTTTTAAAAATTTGAATAAATTAATTAAGTAGATCATTAGTGGATTAATCCTTAATTAGGTTTGGATTAAGGAAGAAAGTGGGTTTAGGGAATAGCTTTGGGAAAATATCCCAAACCCATTCCATAAACCTCCTCTTCACTCAAGCAATATTTAATTATCCAATTAAGCGATTAAACCACTATTCACATGTTTAATTACTCTTAATTACATTAAGAGGGTGATTAGAGGTTCATTAATTAATTTTCCTAATCAACTCATTAATAAATTATGAGAACATTAAGGGAGGCAAAAGTCATCCCGCTAAACATGCCTGAGAAGTTTGGAATTAATTAATGAAATAATTAGAGAGTAATTAAGGTTATTAAATTTTCAATTAAACCCTAATTAAGGAAAATTCACTTCTCAAAATCAATTAGAAATAATTTTATTGGATTCCCCTCTGAATTATCTTTAAAATGAACATGAGTTTACATTTTTTTTGGATTTTCTACATTTAGTTATGAAGTTATGAAGTTTTGTGATTAAAGGGTAATTAAATGACCTAATTATATAATTAATCCCACGCTTACATGGGCTGCGCGCTTTCCACGAAAAGGGACGGTTATCACATCGTATTTATTAGCAATGCAACGGCTTTTTGTCGTCCGATCAAGATCCGGGGATCAAACCCACAGTTATAAAGGGATTAAATCAACAAATCTACATGGATTAATTAGGACCATCCATCCAAAACACAGGGATGGAGCACCCATGATTCATCCCTACCTTTTCCTATGGGAGATAGAGACCGTCCATCCTCCATGGTTTGATCCGAGCTCACTTGAGCTCAAATAAGGCTCAGATTCAACCCACACCATCTAGAATCAAGGAGAAGAACATCCAACGGTTGAATTTTAATGGGATTACAATTCCCTTCACAAAAGGCCAACCAATTTTCAACTTAAGCTCTATTTTTAGTCATACCTCATCGGAGGCTATCACCAGTGCTTCCAATGGTGGAGGTAGCTTTGTCTAGTGCAGACAAAGCCATTGAAGGTTTCAAGCTTCAATTTGAAGTGGATCTTCCAATTGACCAAAGCTCCCTCTAATGGCTTGCGACTTTAGTCTAGGTCACCTTTCCTGTGGCTTGGATTCTTGGGAAAAGCTTTGGATGAGCTCGACTTAGTGCTTTGATGGTGCTTGCAAAAGTAATTGACTTTTAGTTGAGAATTGAGCAAGTTGGCAATCCCCCTCACCTCCCCTATTTTGGCTATAGAGAAAATCGAGAGAGGGAAATCAGAGAGAGCTTGGAAATGCATAGGGAACTTTGTGAATGCTTGCTTTCGATCCTCTGAGCTCAATCGAATGCAAGAGTCATGGTTTGAGTGGAAATGAGGGAGAATATATCTCCCCATACTTGGACCAGATGGCTGAAACTTGTTCTTCCATTTTGGATCAATTGATGAGATTGAATGGGTTATTTAGGTTGTTAGGAGTGTCATGTCCTTTGGTTTTGGTAGATGAGTGGAATGAAGGTGGTGCACATGTGCTAAAATGAGTGTGAGAGGTGATCCAAGTGGAGAATTTTGATTAGAGTGGTTGGTTTGGCCTTGGGTTGGGTCATAGCTGACCCAAACCCATTAGGTCATGAGCACCACCTCCCTTGGTGTCCAAATGGTCCACTAGGAGGATGACAAGTGGCCACGAAAAAGAATTGGTCAAATTCCAAATGAATTTGGCCATAGGTTACCCTTTGACCCAAGGGTCAAATGGTCATTTGGCTTTGATTTTAATTTGTCCAGATTTGGAATGTTTCAAAAATAGGTTGGGCCAAATTTCAAGGAATTTGGAGTTGATTTGATATGATTTGGCTCAAGTTGACCCATTTAGGTCAAAATCGATCAACTTAGGCCAACTTGATGAATTGGTCAAATTGGGTCAAATCATGGGTTAGGACAAGTTCATATGAGCATTTAAAGTATTTTGGTATCATTAGTTTGGTTCAGTTTGGTTTACATTTGATTTTGGCTCAATTGAGTTCATTTAGGTCAAATGGGTCAAGTTGACCAATTTGACCCGTTTAACCCAATTGGGTTAGGTCATGGGTTAGTTTAGGCCTAGTTGTTCATTTGAAATGTATTGCAAGCTTTAGCTTTAATCACTTTTGGTTTGGTTTAATTTCAAGTTGATATGACCTTTTAAGTCAAGTTGGGTTCATGATCAACTGAGCTTGGTTGGGTCTAGTTGGCCAATAGAGGCTTTGGTCAAGTTCAACAAGTGACTTAGAATGAATTTAACCCATTGGTTGTAATCAATTTGGCTTAGATCAAGATTTGACCCATTTTAACTTTTTAGGTCAAGTTAGGTCAACTTGTGTCAAATGGCCAATTTGGCTAGGTTTGGCTCAAATGAAGACTTGGTCAAGTTCAATCATTGATCATGAATTAGTTTGGATCAATGGTTTCAATCAATTTAGCCTATGGTGAATTTTTAGTCTCCTCATTAAGTTAAGTGTTGACTTTGAGGCTGTTTGACTTGGTTTGACTTAATTTGAGTGATTGATCATCTTAGGATGATTGTTTCTTAATTCAAGTTTGGTTGAACTGACATATGGACTCATAATTGAAATATAAATCCAATTATAATTGATTTGGAGTCAAATGGGTTTTGATTCATTTGATAATTTCAAGTCAAAAGGGTCAATATGAGTTTGACTTGGGTTAGTTTGATTTTGGTTCGATGATTAAATTTTGTGTTCATATTTGAGTTTTATGATTGAAGGATTGATTGTTTGGAGAGAAAATCTAAAGGTTTGAATTGATTTGAGAATGCTTTGGCTAAGTTCAAGAATTTCACTTGAAAAGGTATGGTTGGATTTTGGTTAGATTTGGGTTTGAGTTTTGAATTGATTATGGTTATTTGAATTTATATTTCATTTTTATTTGTGAATATAAATGAAAATATAAATGGGTTATGAGAAAATCTTTTGAATTTGGAGTGATTTGAATTTGCTTTGAGTTAAGTCCTTAAGATGGAATCAAAAGGGCTTAGAAAAGATTTTGGATTTAGAATTGATCATGGATTTCAATCATTTGGATTTTGGAATTGATTTGATGATTTGAGAAAATTAATTAAGTTGGAATTGATTTAAGGTTTGATTTGGAGTTGATTTGAGTTTGAGAAAATCAACTAAGTTGAAATTTATTTGAGTTTGAAGTTTATTTGAATTTGAAGTTGATTTGGATTTGAAGTTGATTTGAATTTGAAGTTGATTTGAAAAAAGGAAGTAAGGATTTGGTTCAAGCTATAGGGTAGGCAAGTTTTCCTAATAGCCCTAAGGCATGACCCATTCCTATGGATAACTCTTCTAAGTCTCTAGGGTTAGGTTAAGTGTTCACCTAATAACTAGAAGTGTCTTAAGGCTAAGGAACTCTTAGTGTCTAAGAGGAGTCCTATGTCTAAGATGGATAAGTTGAGAGCTCATTCTAAAAATGAGGTCGACATTAAGTTATGAAACTTTTTTGTAAAAATATTTTATTGTGTGGGCCTTTTTTTTGGAAAAGTGCTTTTGAAAACCAATATATTTTTATAAAGTGTTTATTTCTTCTTTATTTTTGGAATGGACCTTTCCTTATCACAAAAATAGTAAGAGGAAAGTATTTAATAATCTCTTTTATTAAATTTTTTATTTCACCTATTGGGTGACCTAATATGGGTTTTAAGACCTACATGGAGTGAGGTCCTAAAACCTAAAGGATGTTAGCTAGCTTAGCTTAAGAATGAAATAAACTAAGTGCCAATGAAAAAGAAGGATAGTCTCATATTCATATGAAATACAAATCCACTATCGATACTTGGATACAATGATCATTTACTAAAGATGGAGAGAGGAACCATCCCCAGTGGAGTCACCAAAAAAATCTGTCGTGTTTATTTCTCAAACTCTTTGGGAGAATTTGAAAAATAAAATTTATATTGTGTTAGACACCAAGTAGATCTGTAGATGTTCTTATTAGGGTGATCAGGTATGATATTGAGGAATGATGTACTATCTCAAGAGACATAAGTCACCATCCTACAATGGACATAATCACCTAATAAGGACTCCTAAGGACGATGGGTCTTCGAATGAACCAGAGATTCTCCCCCTACTTTACATGAAAAATTAAAATACGATTTATTTTAAATCGAGTTCGTTAAGTTCCCTATGGAGGCAAGCTCCTATAGTTAATTACATCTTGAGAAATGAGATTCCTTAAGAATACTTCAATTAAGGTAAATGATCATTGTCTCCAAAGATTTCAAAGATAGGACTATCAACAAATTGGCTATTTTTGGAAAATCAAATGGGATTGATCAAAAAGAGGGAGTTATTATCAAAACCAAAAGAAGATGAGTGGGGGATGCTCATGATACTAGCAAACCTAGTAAGCATCCCAAACTATCTTATGGTTAGGCTTTATATTTTTGAAATTTGAAGAGGATTATATGTTTGAGTTGAATTTTTATTAGAAATCTAGAGCTTACAATTCCATAATACAAGATCATGAAAATGCTTAAGAGGTGAGGATTTATACTTGTAGCCCGCAAAGGGAAACATCAACCTCATATCCTAAATCTAAGGAACTTTGGCAGGGGCCAAGGCACGACCTAAATCTAAGGCAAAAATTGGCATATGGTTTACCTCCACATAAGAGGATAAATCACCCAACTGTTGGACTTACAACCGCCTAGGGTTGACCGCCAACTCCTCCTACGATTTTAAATACATGTAGGCAAGTCTTATGCTTTGAAAGATAGCTAGGTTGTTGTTTATTTAGAAAGGAGATTGAGTCCTTAAACACACTCCTTAAAAGACTAGATCATGTAGGGCATGAATAATGACTTAATTCTAATGCAAATTTTGTTAAGTTTTATTTTGATTTTTGGACAATTTATTTGACACAGGCTATGAGATTTCATATGCCTAATGCATGAGAAGATTGATTATGGGACAAAATCAGCAAGAAGGAGGTGAGTTTTCACCATGGCTCTCAAAGGTCAAGCCATTTTCTCTGGCAAAGATGGAAGCCCTCCATTAGCAAGAGTGAAGCAAGATGATTTTATGCATGATGTGAGTCATACAACATCCAGCTAAGGGGTTGCTAAATCTTTTATTATCTTGATTTATGTCCTAAGCTTTAGGTTAGGTTATGAGTTGTTAATTTTAACTTTGAGTTGATTATATGGATAGAAAATTTATTTTTCCCTAAGAGCTTAATCGCATCTAGGCCATTCATCAAATAATTGAAGAAATTTAGAAAATCATGCCATTTCTAAAGCAAAAGCTAAACAATCATCAAATAATTTTATAAAGCTAACGCAAAAGAATAAGAGGCTGATGTGATCGAGCTCCATTGGACAAACCCCAAAAATGAAAATGGGTAGCCGAGCTCTACCCTTATACAACCTGGACTGCAAATGAATTAATTACAATTTAAAAAGAGAATTCATATTATGGGGGTCTTCATTTCTTCATTTCCTCCTTTCTTCATTTCTTTCTTTCCTTCTTTTCTTCTTTTGGCTTGGCTTGGAATATGGTTTGCTCCAAGGCTTCACATGGTTCATAAGACATAGTCTTATGACCAATGTTCACCTTAATTCCCCCATAACATTCATTCCAATTCTCAATTACAAAATTTACATTAAAAGGGAAAGATAAATCTAACTAAACCTACAAAACAAAGATTAGCTAAACATACCACACAACCCAAGCAGATATAGGAATAATTTAGACTTAGCACTCCACACATGGGTAATCAAGTACACCTATCCTAAATTGGATCATGCTTAGGGGTATAAGCAACCTGCACAGCAAAAGCATTTATTTATTTTATTACAGTGCCCCTTAAGCACAATCTTCTATAGAAGACATGATTAGACTAAGATCATCCTATCATCTAGTCTACGCACATACACCCTAACATCCAGTCTAAAAATATTACATGAAAAATAAAATCAATCATCACACCATGCACTGCCCTAACATAGAGCTAGAAATGGTGACTTAGCTAAATGTCTGTGTCATTTAAGGCTTGTGTGGTATGTCTTAGCTAGGCTTTAAGGTTGGAATTATTTAAGTGTGAAAGGTTCAACTTATAGGGTGATTTCATTTTAAGTGATTTAGTTGATTTGTCAATTTTATTTGATAATTTGATTTAGTTTGAATGAACCTACATTTAGTTACTAAATATTGTAAAGAGAGGAAACAAGAAGAAAACTTCTCTTTCCTCCCTACCTTAAGTAATTTCTAACGTAGATTCATTAGTGATTTTTCCTTAGTAAATGTTTTATTATGTGTTTTAATTAACCTTAAGTTTAGATTTGCTCTAAACAAACCTATTCAATAAGAAAGGTATCTTAGGATTAGTTAAGGTGAATTACTATCACATAACACATAACCATTTATTTCTTTCCAACATGTATACCATGCATATGAATAATCCTAAGCATACTGTTGACCTCACTTTTGGAGTGAGCTCTCAACCTCCTTTTAGACTTAGGACTATTCTAGACACTAAGAGTTCCCTAGTCAAAAGACACTTATAGTGATTAGGTGAACACTTAACCTAAGCCTAAATACTTAGAAGGGTTAATCATAAGATAAGGGCATGCCTTAGGACTTAAGGAAATCACCTATCCTATAGCCTAAACCCAATCTAGATACACTTTCTCAAATCAAACCCAGATTCAAATCTCAAACCAAATCTCAAATTCAAATCCAAATTTCAAATCCATATCCCAAATTTGACTCCAACTGATTGTGGAGAAAAATTCCCACATGGATTATAGAGTCGCCTTCAAATTTGTTGGTAGAAGGAGAGGCAAAACTATAAATGTAGAAATTCATCTTAGTAAGATGTCACACAGATCTATAGATCTACTTATTCAGGTGATCAGATAAGTCAGCAAGAAAATAGTGTACTATCTTGAAAGATAGAAGTCACTAACCTTTAATGGAACCAATCACCTTACTAAGAACTCCTAAGGACAATGAGTCTGCATATGTACCAGAGATTCTTCCCCTACTTTATATGGAAAAGTAAAGTAGGATTTATTTTAAACCGGTTTCGTTAAGTTCCCTACAAGGGCAAGCCCCCATAGTTAATTACATCCGAAGGAATGGAAATTCTTTAGGAAAACTCTCGATTAAGGTAAATGATCATTGTCTCTGAAGATTTCAATAGGAAGGACTATCAATCGATTGGTTTGTTTTTGAAGATCAAATGGAATTGATCAACAGAGAAAGTTATTATTGAAGCCAAAATGAGTAGGAGATGCTCACGATGCTAGGAAACCTAGCGAGCATCTCAAACTATCCTATAGTTGGGCTTTACATTTTAGAAACTGATTTAGTTTGTTTGAGTTGCATTTTTTCATTAAAAATCTAGGACTTATGATTCCTTAACACAGATTAAAGAAATGTCTAAGAGGTGAGGAATTATGCTTATGACCCATAAAAGGGAAAAGTAATCTCAGAACCTAAATCTAGGGAGCTTCGGTAAGGGCTGGAAGCACAACCTAAATCTAAGGAGAAAAATGGGTAATTGGTTTGCCTCCACAAGAGAGGGCAAATCACCTGACAGCTTGGACTTACAACTGCCTGGGGGTGTCCACCAACTAACTCCTCCTATGATTTTAAATTCATGTAGGAAATTCATTATGCTTAATGCAAAATAGTTAGGCTCTTTTTATTAGAAAGAGACTAAGTCCTTAAACTCACTCCCTGAAGAGATTGGATCATGTAAAGGGCATGCTTCAAATGACCTAAATCTAATATATTTCAAATTTCATTTCATTTTTATTTTTGAACAATCATTTTGACTCAGGCTAATAGGATTTTAATGACTAATGTATGAGAAATTAGATTATTGGCCAAAATCAATGAGAAGTTTAGGAGGTGAGTTTCCACCACGGCCCTCAAAGGTCAAGATGGGTTCTCTGGCAAAGGTGGAAGCCCTCCAATCAAGAGTGAAATAAGATGCATTTGTGCATGATATTATAAATAAATGCTCATCCAGCTAAGGGGTTGCTAATTCTTTTATCTTGATTTTAATCCTAAGCTTTAAGTGAGGTTATGAGTTATTTAGTTTCATTTTGAGTTGTTAAGTTGGGTAAAAGATTTATTTTTTCCTAAAGAGTCTAATCCTCATCCAATCCATACATAAAGCAAGGAAGAAACTAGGAAAAGCATGCCACTTAATGCGCAAGTTAAACAAACATCAACCAATTTATAAAACTAGCGCAAAAAGAATAAAAGGCCTTTGTGGTCGGGCACCATCGCAAAAACCTAAAAATATCAAATGTGAGTAGCCAAGCTCTACCCCTATACAACCCAAATTATAAATGAATTGAATTATAATTTAAGCAAAGGAATTCATTATTATGGGGGTCTTCAAGCTTTCTTTCTTCTTTCTTCTTTTGTTCTTTCTTCTTCTTTTTTTCTTTCTTTTTTAGTTCTTCCTTTTGGATGGTTGAATGGTAGATGCTCCAAGGCTTCACATGGTACATAAGATGGGATCTTATGACCAATGTTCATCCTAATCCCCCATAATAAATCATTCTAAAATTCTATTTATACAAATTTTTACATGAAAAGGAAAAGTGGAAATCTAACTAACACCTAAAAAACAAAAGGTTAGCTAAATCACAGCACACAAATTCCAGGCATGTATATTGGACTTATCACCCCACGCATGGGTGACTAAGTCCACCTGCCCTATGGATTATGCTAAGGGGTATAAGCATCTGCAAGAAAGAAGCATTTATATTTTTATTTATGATAACGCATATTAAGCATAATCCCCTGCATAAAAGAATAGTTAGACTAAGCGCGTCCTACCATTCATTCTACAAGCATATGCCCTAACATCCAGTCTAAAACATTCATCACAAAATAGAACATAACATCAAGCCATGCACCGACCTAACCTAAGGCTAGAAGTGGTGACTTAGGCTAATGTGTGTGCTTTGAAGGCTTGTGTGGTATGCTTAGCTTAGGACTTTTAGGTTCAAGTTTTCTAAGTATGAAAGACATGTTCAACTTAGAGGAGGGTTTCATTTAAGTCGTTTAAGTGTTGTGGGTTTATTTTATTTCATGTTTTAATTTTATTTGAGTGAAACCTACAATTAATTACTAAGTTATAAAGAGAGGGAAAGAGAAGAGAACTTCTCTTTCCTTCCCTAATCCTTAAGTAATTTCTAAGGTAAGTTCATATTTTAATTTCATTTAGGTGAATGTTTTGATTAAATCTTTTAATTAATCCTAAGTTTAGATGAACTCTAAATAAACCTACTCAAAAAGAAAGGCATTTTAAGATTAAATAAAATGAATCAAAATTCACATAATACACATTACTTCAATTCTTTCCCAACATATATAATATGCATATGGATGGATCCTAAGCATATCTATACATACAAATGAGAGTAGTTAACACACGTTATGATACATGCTAAGTAATCCATTTAAGAAAATTTAGAAGTTAAGCATGTATGATTTTCTTAAGTAGAAAAGATTTTCCTTATCCAAAATTTCACATACACATATGAAAGTAGAAAAGGCATAAGTGAGTATGGCACCATTGTTAACCAGAGGTGTAAGGTATAAAACCTACTTAGGGCTACTTAAAGCCTCGCAATCTCGGGGTTGTCCAGACTAATATACAACTTTCCTTAAATACAAACATATGTATAAAAGAAATGAAATGGAAAAAGAATATGCAAAAGTTATTTCATAGTTTCATTTTTGTTTATGGGTATAAGCAATCCTTCTTAAGTGAGAGCATAGGGATGAATAGGGTTTGGAATTAAGTAAGTGTTGGATTATTTTCAAATGAACCCTACATCTTACCAACCCTTATTCAAAGCTATGCTAACATGAGAAAGGAAGGAAAGGCTACACTAAACATTACTTTATAATTCATCACTTGCAAGCTAATAATTAATATATGAATAGAACACTTTCAGATTTTATATTTAATTTATAGATTTTGAAAATACTTTGGATTTAGTAGTGATAATATCCATTCATATTTTACTTTAGCCAACACATGCACATTTGACATAAAGTAAACAATTTTCATTTTAAAACTTTGGAAACATGAAATCATGGATGCATGAATCACATGGCATACAATTTAACATGTTGGTAAAGATCTAAAGCAATGTAATCATGTAAACAAACTCACTTTTGTTAAATCCTAAAGACATTCTTAAAGAATAAGACAATTTAGAATAAATCAAAGTGAATTTCAAAATGATTTTTGTTTAGTTTGAAGTTTGATTTAATTTTAAAAGGGTGAGATGAGTTTGTTGTTCTTAACCCATTCCCACATGTGTTTTGTATTTTTTTTTCTTAATTTTTAGATAATTAAATCTATTTTTAAAGTGTTGATTAAGTTAAGGTATGCATTAAGTAGTTTAATTAACCCTTACCTACACCTCCTTAGAAAAATTAAATAACTAATTATGAGCCAATGAGATGACATAAAACCCACAAGGTATTTAAATTTGAAATGCACCAAGTAATGAAAAGGCCTAACGCAATTTGGCTCACAATTAAAAGTAAATTAAGCTAAGGGGTTTAGCTTAAGTACTTTTAAAACAGCCCTTCACACTTATGAAAGGAGTTTTAATTTCCTTAATTAGACTTAGGCTATTAAACACCTAAGAATCTACCCAAGATAGATTAATTAAGTTATGAAAACTTTTAGAACTTTTTGAAAATTGTTTAAAGGGGTATTAATAAATTAATCTTTAATTAAGGAGGAATTAAGGAAAGAAAAGTGGGTTTAGGGAATAGCTTAGGGTAAATGACCAAAAATTATTCCATAATACCCCTACTCACTGGATCTAACCTTAATCAAACTTAATCAAAGGGTAAACCCACTAATCATACCTTAATTACCCTTAATTACATGAAGGGGTAATTAAGGAATGAGCTAGCAATTTTCCCCATTAAGCCCTCAATAAATCTCAAGCAAATTAGGGGAGGTAGAGGTCATCCCGTAAAATAAACCCTAGAAGTTTGAGATCAATTGGTTACTTAATTAGAGAATAATTAGCTAATTAAAATTCCCAAAGAAACCTAAATTCAGAGAAAAAGGGAATATAAAATCCATTGAAAATATTTTTAAAATATTCTAGATGAAATTATCTATCCAAGGAATTTTTCATTTTATTTTTTGGATTTTTCTTAAAGGGGTTGTGATTTTTTGAAGGTTTATAAATTAATTAGGATTTAATAATAATCTCTAACTAATCCCTGGCTAATACCGGCTCACGGTGCGATGCATGGCAGTGACGGTTAGCATGCTTTACATGCATCGTGCTATGAGCCCCTTACCTAGTTGTCAAATCAGGGGGACGGCGGTGGCGCACGTGCTTTTATTCTTAGTCGTCCGATCAAAGATCGTACGGTTGAGGATACACCCGTGGTTTTAAGTCGAGTAATTGATATATAAACATGCCTAATAATCTCAGCAATCCATCTAAAATGCATGGATGGATGGCTGAGATGGGCTGAGTTCTTCCCTGAGGATGAATGTGAACCATTCACGATCCAAGGGGAGATTCGAGCCTGACCTTTCATATATTCATTCAAGACTCAACCCACACCATCTAAAGGACTAGAGCGGCCAATCCAACAGTGGATTTCACATGCAATGGAAATTTTTTTTACAAAATACCAACACCTCTTAGCCTAAGTGGTCAAAAAATCACTAACCTCGCCGAAGGTGATCACCGGCGCTCAGGATCAATGAGGTAGCTTCATTTAATGGAGATGAAGCTCTGTTGAAGTTCTTAGCTCTTGTGGTTGAGTGGATGAATGAGTAGACCAACTCCTCTTCACTCCCTTTGCGGCTTTGATTGAATTGATCTCTCCCTTGCCTCTAGAACTTTAGAGAAAGCTTGGACAGGCTCGAGTTAGCTCTTAGATCAAGTGTACAAGAGGAATTAAAAAAGATTGAGTGTAGTGGAAGTTGAGAATTCAATGGACCTCCCCTATTTTGCATTGTGCAAAACTGAAGAATGGGACATCTAAATTCTCTCTTAGGGCCTTGGGAAAGCTCTCTGATGTTTGCTAAGGCTTCCTAGGCTCCAATCGATCAAGTGGCCATTAAAATTTTAGTGGATTAGAAGGAGTATATCTCCCCCTATGACAATCAGCGATCGATAATGAGCTTACCATTTTGATCCAATTGACACTATGGGATGGGTTGTTTGGGATATTAGAGCAATGCACATGGTCAGTTTGGCCAAAGGAGTGGAATGCTAACTCACATGTGCATCCAATTGAGCTTAGGGGGGAGTTTAAAATTTCAATTTCATGCTATGGGGTCAGGTTTGGTTCATGGGTCAAATTGGTTGACCCAAACCAATTGGGTTGGGTGCCCACTCATCGCTAGGTCCCCTTGAGCTTTTAAGAGAGCCTCAAGTGATTGTGATGAGTGTATGACCAAAATACCCATGGGCTAGGCCAAAATTTGTTTTATGGTCTATGGGTAAAATGGTCATTTTGCTATTTTTTCAATTTGGGTATGTTTAGTATGTTGAGAAAATGGGTTTGGCCAAGTTTCAATGGAATTGGAATCCATTTGATAAGATTTGGCTCATGTTGACCCATTTAGGTCAAAATGGGTCAGCTTGGGTCAAGTTGACCAATTGGTCAAATTGGGTCAAACCAAGGGTTGGGTCAAGTTCATATGACCATTTGAAATATTTTAGTTCCTTTGGTTTGGTTCAATTTGGTATGGTTTTCATTTTGGCTCATATGGCTCATTTAGGTCAAATGGGTCAAGTTGACCCATTTGACTCATTTGACCTCTTTGGGTTAGGTCAAAGGTAGGTTTAGGTTTGGTTAGTCATATGGAGTGGATTGGTATCTTTATTTCCAATTAATTTGGGTTAAGTTCAATTTTGGCTCTACCTGACCCCATTAGGTCATGTTGGGTCTAAGGTCAATTGGGCTAGGTCGGGTCTAATTGGCCAATTGAGGCTTTGGTCAAGTTCCACAAGTGATTTGGAATGGACTTGACCCATTGGTTTCAATCAATTTGGCTTAGATCAAGTTTTGACACATTTTGGCCCTTTAGGTCAAAATGGGTCAACTTGGATCAAGTGGACCAATTGGGCTAGGTTAGGCTCAAATGTTGTCTTTGTCAAGTTCAAACATAGGTCATGAGTGAACTTAGATCAATGGCTTCAATAAATTTGGCCTATGGTGGATTTTGGCTATGTTAGGTCTCATTTTAGGTTAAGTGTTGACTTGGTCAACCCTTAAGTTTGACTTGGTTTGACCCAATTTGATTAATTGATCATCCCATGATGATTGTTGGTCATGATGAGAGGCAAACATGAGTTTGGTTCAATCCAATTTGGTTAGGATCAAAAGTTGGCTCATAAAGGTACTTTAGATCACTTTGGGTCAAGTGAGCCTAAGTGGGTCAAATGGCTTGATCAAAGCTTGATTTGAAGTTGATTGATCTTGTATATAGACTTATGATTGAAATATAAATCCATTTACAAGTGATTTGAAGTCAAATGGATTTTGATCCATTAGAAAATTTCATATTCAAAGGAAGAATATGAAGGAGTTTTGGGTTAGATTTTTTATTTAGGTTTTGATTGAAGGATTGGAGTTTGGATTTATATATGAGCTCGTGATTGTAGGATTGATTGAACCATGAGAGAAAATCAAGGGTTTGGCTTGATTTGGAAGTGTTTTGGCTAACTTCAAGATTTTGGCTTGAAAGGCTTAGATTTAATTTTGAATGGATTTGAGTTTGATTTTTGAAGTGGGTTTTGATCGTTTGAATTTATATTTCATTTATATATGTGAATATGAATGAGAATATAAATTGATCATGAGAAAAATTTCAAGAATTTGAAGTGGTTCAATCATGATTTAGGCTAAATCCATTAAAAGGGAATTTAGAGGATTTAAGGAAATTTTTAATTTGAAATTTAATTTTTGCCTTTGATTTGATTGATTTATATTTATATTTCATTTATATATGAGAATATAAATGATAATACAAATATGTTTTGAAAAAATCTCATGAGTTTGAAGAGTTTTGATCAAAGTTTAGGTTAAATCCATTAATGAAAAATTAATGGATTTAAGGGAATTTCAAGGATTTTTAGTTTGGAATTTAATTTTTGGGTTGGATTTGATTTATTTATATTTATATTTCATTTATAAATGATAATATAAATATGTTTTGAGAAAATCCCAAGGATTTGAATTGGTTTGGGCAAAGTTTAGGATTGATTTTGGCTAAGTCCTTTAATGGAAAATTAAAGGGACTTAAGAAAATTTCATGAATTGATTTTGAATTTTGAGTTTGATTTGATGGGTTTGAATTTATATTTCATTTATATATGTGAATATGAATAAAAATATAAATGAATCATGGAAAGATCTCAAAGATTTGAATAGGTTTGAATCATGATTTTGGTTAAGTCCTTAAGGGAAAATTAAGGACTTAGGCAAAATTTGGACTTAGGAATTTTTGATGGATTTTTTATCATGGGTTTCAATCAAAAGTTTTAATCATGGATTTCATTTAGATTTGGAGAAAATCAAATAGGATTGATTTGGAGTTTTGACTTGAAATAAGGAAAGGTAAGGAATGGTGCAAGCTAAGGGTAGAAAAATTTCCAAACACCCCTAAGGCATGATCTATTCTTATGGCTAAGCCTTCTAAGTCTTCTAGGGCTAGGGGAATGTCCACCTAATTACTAGATGTGTCTTAAGACTAAGGAACTCTTAAAGTCTAAGAGGAATCCTATGTCTAAGATGGAGGTATTGAGAGCTCATTCTAAAAATGAGGTCAACAATGATTGATGCCCAAAATCAAATTCATATCCCAAGACCCTTCCTAAGCCAAATGAGCCACCTTCATAAGCTTAGCCAAAACTCTCTTTAGATAAAATCAAGCTCAATTTATTTCTTTATAAATCAATTATTCCATCATTCATATTCACAAATATAAATGAAACCCGCCTTTTAATGACCAAAAATGAATCAAACTAAATTGATTGCCCTCTAAGCCTTTTTGACCTACATCCATGGACTTGGTCAAATTTGCTTCCAAATCACCAAACTCAAGTGATTTTCTCATTAATCATTTAGATCTTCAATTATTTTCATAAATATAAATGAAATATAAATCCAAATGGCCAAGACCAAATCCAACATTAAACTAAAATCAAATTTATACCATTTAAGCCAATTCTTTGGACTTAGCCAAATTATATCCAAATCAAATCAAAACTAATAGATTTTCTCTCAAATCAATCATTCATTCAATTATCAACCCAAACATAAATGAAACCTACAATCATCAAATCAAATCGAAGCCAACCCAAGTCAAACCCAACCTAGCCCTTTTGACTTGAAAATTTCAAATGAGCCAAAATCCCTTAGACTCCAAATTGATTGTCGTTGAATTTATATTTCAATCCATAGCTCATATATAAGTTCAATTAAACTCGAATTAAACCAAAACCAAACCAATTGATCCACTTAGGTCCACTTGACCCAAAGTCACCTAAGGGACCAATTTGAGCCAACTTCTAATCCAACCCAAATTGGATTGAATCAAGCTCACCAAAATCTTCCACAATGACTTTTGATCACCCTAGGATGATCAATTACAATCAATTAGGTCAAACCAAGTCAACTTAATCATTTAACCAAGTCAACCCTTAGCCCAAATGAACCAAAATTAGCCAAAACTCATCCTACATCAAATTGATTGAAACCAATGATTTGAATCAACCCAAAATTAATATTTAAATATAACCTGACCACCAATTAAACTAAACCAAGCCCAATTGGTCACTCGATCCAAGTTGACCCAAATTAGCCTAAAGGACCAAATTGGGTCAAATCATGATCTAACTCAAATTGATTGAAACCAATGGCTCAAGTTCATACCAAATTGATTACTAAACTTGACCAAAGCCATAATTAAAACCAATTTGATTAATCGAGTCCAATTGAGTCATTTAGCCCAAATTGGCCTAAAGGGTCAATTTAGCTTAAATCCAAATTAAATCAAAATTGATTTGAACCAAAGTCCACATGCATCTTCAATTAGCCAATTGAACATGAATCAACCCATAGCCCAAGCCAATTTGGCCAATTTTGGTCAAATTGGTCAACTTGACCCATTTGACCTATTTGATTCCAAATGAGAAAAAATCAATTCTAAGCCAAATTAAATAAAATTAATCATACCAAAATATTTCAAATCATCATTTAAACCTATCCTAAGCCTTAATTTGACCCAATTTGATCAATTGGTCAACCTAACTCGGTATGACCCAATATGACCCATATGACCCAAATTGGGTGAAATCCCTCGAAACCAAGCCATGACCCATTAAGGGCTGATCAAACCTGACCCAAACCCATTTGGGATTAGCCTAAAATCAACCCAACCCAATTATATCTCTGATGAATCCTCCCCCACATAGGATTCCACCTAACCTCATTTAATTCTCCCTATCACATTCATTTAACTCATCCCCAATATTTACATTCAATGAAGCTGATCATATGGCGGCAAGAGAGGACTTTGGAGCAAAACTCTGAAGTCTTCAATCAATCCATCATCCATCCCAACCACCCCAAGAAAAATGACAACACTTTGGAGCCAAAAAATTCAAAAAAGGGTGGATTTTTTGTCACTATTAAAGGAGGGGGAAACGAGGCTTCATTCCTCTTCCTCCCACCACTATTCAGCCCCAAAGAGCTCCCCAAAGCAACCAACCACCACTTCCCCACCTCTCTTGAGCCAAAAACATCATAACCAGGTGGATTCCGATGAGGAAATGGCAAGCACCGAAAAATACATCATTCTGAAGTGAAGGCGAAGGCTACACTCATTCTAAAGCTTTCTCTTGCACCTAGGAGCTCGCTCGGATCTTCACCACCACCGGAAACCATCCCCGGTGAGGTAAATTTACCAAACCATAGATGGCTTTAGGAACCTTTATTTATGATGATTATTTGGGAAATTTTAAGAATTTATCCAATATAATCCTACATTTTATATTTTATATCATCCCAATTAGAAAATAGAAATTTTTTGTGTGAATCGATGTGAAAACCAATTTATTTGGACAATTTTTCAATTAGAATTTCTCATTTTTCTCCCTAATCCCTCAGTTTTACTGTTCAAGCCAGCCAGACAAACTGCGGGATAGGACGGCTCAGATCGCCCATTGATCACACAATCCAGGCCTTCAGATCGACGGATGCATTCTAGATCGTCTAATCCTATGGTTCTCATGATCGGATGGCTTAGATCATGAACTGTTCATGCCATTCTGGCCTCTGGATCGTGCAATTTGATCTGGACCATCCGATGTGTAATCAGACGGTTCAGATCAAACCATGCATCACGATCACTATGCACGCGTAGTTTTCCCACTCAATGTGCTGACATTGCACCGCGCGCCAATCACGTGGCACAACTAGGCGCCCCCATGCCATGTAGCTCCCCGCATCCAATCGCACGGTGCCATGTGGCACCGCTTTGCCATGTCAGTGTCGCGCACGGTGCTAACTCTAGTAAGTGGAAAAATTGAATTTTTTGATTTAAAAAAAAATTACTTAAATTATGTGAAACTTCAAAAATTTATAAAAAAATAAAATACCTAACAAAAAATTGCAAACAAGTGCTCGTTGGATTCATCTTTTTGAGAGGAATCGAACAAATCTAAAATCCCAAAATTTCACTGAATGGTTTGAGCTTAATTTAGATTTTAGTACAAATAAATTTTCATTAGTTACTCTAAAAATATAAGTCGGATTGAGTTGAAATTTTCAGGGATTGAAACTAAAGTTAAAACACACCAACCAAAAAACTCTCAAGAGAAAAGAACTTTTGGATTGGGAGAAATTAAATTTTGAAGTTTAGATTATCCATTTTAAATAAAATAAATCAAATAGAAATCTAATTTACAAAAATCTTCAAAATGGCTTAAATCACATCAGTTGACTTCTAGGAAAATAATGTGCTTTTTTGAATCCTAATGAACCCCAAACAAACTCTTAAGATTAAAGTTTAATCAATTAAGGAATTAATTAAAACATAATCTAAAAATAATTTAAATACCAAATCAAAATTAGAAATGATGTAATACCAAATGATTGGTAATCAAACCTTAAGTCAAAAAAGTATCATGTATCCCTAAATGAAATTGAATTTAAACATAATTGAACCTAATTGAGTTAATGAATTAAATAAATCTTTATTTAATTTAATAATTAACTTAAACACACTTCTTAATTAAACTAATTACCCTTAAGCTAATCCAATTAAATAAACACCTAATTAATGCAAACTTAATGAATTAATCCATCATCTTAATGAATCAAATTAACTTTTAAAATCAAATTCAAATCAAACACTTAATTAATCTATTAATTAATTTGAACATAAATCTTAAATAAGCTAATTAAGTCAATCAAATTAATCATATTAAACTTAAACTTAATCAAACATAAATGCAATTAAATACTAATCAAAAAATAAATTAAACCTAAATTATTAAGTCATTAATTACATTATTAATCTAGACAAATATGAAATCAAATTGAAAATTAAACAAATCTTTATAGTTAACATAAATACACTTCTTAATTAAACTAATTATATATTCACATTGAACCTAAGAAAACCCATAGACTAATAAAGATAATCAAATCAAATTAAATTAAATTAAGAAAGACTCTCATCAATTTAATATGTAATCAAATCAAATCCCATTCAACCTACTTAAATAAGATAAACTGATTAACTATCCAATGAATAAAATCAAAATACAAACTAAACTTTGATAAACATGATAAATGGATGAGATTAAAAATAAAATCCTAATTATAAAGAATCCAACTCAATTAAAATCAAAATAAAATCTCAATTAATTTGATCCAATCAAACTACAAATAAATGAACCATAACCAAATCAAATAAACATAAAATTAAATCACATAACTATATTCAAAGAAAAGAATTAAATATTAATTTTAAAGGTTATTAAATTATAAAGATTTAATTAAACCAAAACATCTAATCTAAAATTAATCAATCAAAAACATATAGATTTAAATAAACTTAAACTTCATTAGATATTAAGGATATTGAATTATCAAGATTTAATTAAATCAACACATTCAATCCAAAATTAATCAGTCAAATACATGAAAATTTCAAATTTCAAATTCTAAAATTTAAATCAAATCAAATGAATTACACAAATTCAAATGGGCAAATTAAGATACTTAAGGACCTTAGTTAGACTCTTTAGGAGTTAGGATGTAGAATAGGGTGAGTTCAATCTACAAATGGAATTCATTCTACTCTTCATTCTTGAAAAACCTAAATATCATTTTAACCAAATAAAAGTGAAATAAAAAATGAAAAATAAATCATTAAATCATTTAAATTGAAATCACCTAAAGGTAAAATTTAAATAAATTCAAACTCCAAATCGAACCTTAAACTAAAGAAGCCTACTAAAGTCTTGCCACATAAGCCTTAAGCACATACATTAGAATATTAAGTCACCACTTCTAGTGCTAAGTTAGGGCGATGAATGTATGATGTTGTGTTTTATTTTGTGATGTAATATTTTAGACTAGAAGTTAGGGTGTATGCCTCATAGACTAGATGGTAGACCGTGATTAGCCTAATCATATTTTCTGCAGGGGTTGTGCTTAAGGGACTGTTGTAATAAAAATATAAATGTGTTTGTTGTGCAGTTGCTCAGCCCCTAAGCATAACTCATGTTAGGACAGGTGAGCTTGGTTATTTTTCCTATTTTTAATGTAATTTTGCATTAGAAATTAGGATTAGTGTTATGAGGGATTAGGATGAGTAGTGGCCAGAAGACTTAGTCCCTAGGGTGCCCTATGAAGCCTTTGGAGCAAATCAAATCAAAAGAAAGAGAAAGAAGAAATGAAGAAATGAATACCCCCATAACATGCATTATTTTTGTAATCCAGGTTATATAAGAGTAGAGCTCGGCTACCTATCTTTTTTTCTTTTCAGGGTGTACAGCGGAACCCGACTGCATTGGCCTTTTATTCATTTATGGTAGTCTATAAAATTATTTGATATTGTGTTTAGATTACGCATTAGAACAACATGCTTTTCATAGTTTCTTTATGATTGATGTTTGAATGTGTGGCCTGGATGCGTTAGGCTCTCAAGATGAAATTAATATTTCTACTCCAATTAACAACTCATAATTAAATTTTTAAAATAACTCATAACCTCCTCATAAAGCCTAGGAATTAAATCAAGATAATAAAAATATTTAGCAACCCCTTAGCTGGATGATTGAAGGTATAACATCATGCATATCATATTTTTCCACTCTTGTTAAGAGGGGGCTTCCATCTATGTCAGAGAATAAAGGCTTAACCTGTGAGGTCTTTAATGGAAAAACACCCCTTTCTCTCTTGATTTGACTCATAATCAAGTTCACATGCATTTAGGCATACAAAATCCCATAGCCAGTGTCAAAATAAAGAGTCTAAAAGAATCAAATAAATTTGATAAAATTTGCATTAGATTAAGCCATGAATTCATACCACTCATGCTCTAGTCTTTAGGGAGTGAGTTTAAAGACTTAGTCTCTTTCTAAATAATAACAATCTAGCCATCTTGTCATGCATAAGACTTTCCTACATAGATTTAAAGCATAGGAGGAGTTAGTTGGCTACCACCCCATGAGGTTATAAGTCCAACAGTCGGGTGGTTTATTCTCTCTTATGGAGGTAAACCATATACCCATTTTCACCTTAGATTTAGGTCATGCTTCGACCCTCATCAAGGCTCCCTAGACTTAGGATTCGAGGTAGCTATTTTCTTTGGGCTGCAAGCATAAATCCTCACCTTTTAAGCATTTCCATAATCTTATTTTATGGGATTATAAGTCCTTGTATTTTAATAATATGTCAACTCAAACAATAAACTCTCTTTAATTTCAAAAATATAAAGCCCAATTATAGGGTAGATTGGAATTCTCACTAGGCTTCCTAGTATCATGAGCATTTCTTACTTTCTTCCTTTAGATTCCAAAAATAAGTCTTCTCCTTGATCTATCCCATTTTGATTTTTTAAAATATTCAATCGTTTGATAGTCTTAGCTTTAAAATCTTTACAGACCCTAATTATCTACTTTAATTGAGAGTATTCTTAAGGAATTTCCATTTCTTAGGACATAATTAACTGTAGGAGCTTGCCTCCATAGGAAACTTAACGAACCCGGCTTAAAATAAACCCTACTTTACTTTTTCATGAAAAGTAAGGGAAAAATCTCTGGTACATTTGAAGACCCATCATGCCTTAGGAGTCCTTATTAGGTGATTAGGTCCATTATAGAGTGGTGATTTCTATCTTTTGAGATAATACATCATTCCTTAATGTCATACCTGATCACTTCAATAAGTTCCCCCTAAGATTTGCGCGGTATCCCAAATCTCAAAAATAAACACCACAGATTTTTCTAAAGACTCCGTTGGGGAGGGTTTTCTCTCTCCATCTTTAGTAGAAAATTATTGTCTCCAAGCATCGATAGTAGGCTTATATTTTATATAAGCCCAAGACTATCATTCTTTCTATTGGCACTTAGCTTATTTCATCCTTAAGTAAAGCTTGCCAACATCCTTTAGGTTTTAGGACCTCACTCCGTGTAGGTCCTAAAATCCCTATTGGATTCTCCCAATAGGTGAAAAATAAAATTAATCAAACAAAGGAGGTAACCAAAATTAAGAATTTCTTATCATCCTGATGGTAAGGCAAGGTTCATCCCATGAATAAGAAAATAAAACCCTTCTGAAAAATAACATGTCTTTCCAAAAGCACTTTTTCAAAATCCAAAAAATATGAGATCTTTACACAAAAATATATAAGAAATTTTTAAAATGGCATAAAACACATATAACCAAACCTCGCTTAATGAATCCTATGATTGTTACAAGGAAATTCCTTTTTAAAATCAAAATCAACCATTTTTAATGTCTCTTTCAAAAGCACAATTTCTTTGGAAATAGCTATCCCCATCCTACACACTCAAATTTGTTGGATGGAATTCTATTTTTGAATTAAATCATAATATAAAATTGAAATTCCACGTAGCATACTTCACATATGCTAGAGTGAAGTTTTCCCCCTTTTTGAAAAGTAATAAATCATACATACACAAAAGAGAAGTCAAGACATATTTAAACCCCCAACTTGACATACACAAATTTGTCAAATGGGAGTTCCCCTTCCCTTGGAGAAGGTAAAGCAAATTGAATTCTATTTGACACCATTTTCATTTGTCTTATAGAACTCCTTCTTGCCAAAGTCTTGGACTTCAAGACACATTTGGATCTCATTTGACATGTCCAAGTATGTCAAATGAGAACCCCCTTTTTAAAAATCATAAGAACAAATTGAACTCTTTTAACATACCTAAACACATTTGACTTTCACTTCACAATGAGAGCTTCATTTTCAAAATCACAATCACATTTGACTTTCACTTAACATACCAAATGTGTTAAGTGAGAGTTTCATTTTCAAAAATCATAAACACATTTGACTTTCACTTAACATACCAAATTTGTTAAGTGAGGGTCTCTTTCCAACACACATTTGATCCCTATTTTAACATAACAAATTTGTTAAATAAAGATCCAATTTTTCATGTCAAACCACACTTGAGCTTTCACTTAACATACCAAATTTGTTAAGCGAGAGTCTCATTCTCAAAGAAAAAATATATATCTCAAACACATTTGAGGCTTTCACTTAACATACCAAATTTGTTAAGTGAGACTCTCATCTTCAAAGAAAAGTAAATCTATCTCACAATCGCATTTGACTTTCACTTAACATACCAAATTTGTTAAGAGAAAGTCTCATCATCAAGCACAAATCAAACACATATGGCCTCTACTTAACATAGCAAATTTGTTAAGTAAGAAGCCCCATTTTTAAATCAAAATACCATACAATCAAATCTTCATAAGCAAAAGTATTTCAAAGACACAATCACAACCTCTTCTTAGCATACCCAAATTTGCTAAATAGAGGTATTTCAAACTATCAAAATTTTTGAACAAGATACATAAAATATAAATATCTACAAGAAAATCTCTCCTCAAATTTTAGAACCCCACCCAACCTACATAAATCTATTGAGTATGGGTTCTAAATCAAAATCAAATGGCAAAGACTCTCCTTAATATTCAAATCTCTCCAATGAACCACACTTAACATATTTGAATTATTTAGTGTGGGTTCAAAACTCCAAACTTCTATTACTTGAGTGGAAAAAATATCAAGTCATAAATCTAATATAAGTTACATTTCAACAAATGCAGACATATAGCTCAGATTAGTCAGTACAGTCAGCAAACCTCTTAGAAATTTATTTTCACCTTTTCATTCAAGATGGATTTGGCCCTGGATCAGGCCAGCCTCTCTCAGACTGACTCCACCCATCTAGTGTACTTTGGTCGAGGATTTGAGGGAGCACGCATCACCTGCGAGGGGGCGACCCTCACTACTATTAACCGGGATGAGGTGGCTGAGCAGAAGCCAGTCATCCAGATTGACCTACCTTCTGACAGTGAGTATCCTTCCTTAAAGAGAAGGAAGTTGAGGTTTCTCCAATCAGTCCAGTTCCTACTTAGTCAGTTGTTCTCATAGCCGCTCAAGTGTGTGTTAGCACCTCCTTGATGGTCCCCTCTAAGGGGAAGGCTATCCTGGCATCAGAAATAGCCTCCCCTACCTTCGAGGAAGGATCTAGCTCTCACACCGCCTTACTCATCCGCACACAGCATCATACACATCAATGCAATAGGAGCCGCAAGATCAAGCGGCACCATGATCATGCACCCGAGAGATGGATACTGCATCCCACATTGCAGAGGAAGGTTCCCCCCGCAAGATTTCTCCATTGCTAACTAGCAACTAGTTTCACTCCCTCTCAGCATCAGATGGAGAGGAGGACTATCAAAGGGTAGCTGCATTGCCTCCACCTCCAACATACCATGAGGCTCTAGCTAGGGACATGAGGATGTCCTATGCTGGTCTACATATGATATTACAGCAGGTAGGCAAGGTACATGGACATTCAGAGTTCAGCACGTTATTCGACTTGAGGTCTATCATCCCCAGGAGTGTTACCAGGTGCATTCATAGTGATAGAGTGTAAAAGGCCTAGGTAACAGTTCATTCAGGGAGTAGGGAGCGACGAAAGTTTGCCAGACAGCCGGCGGCCTCCGCTCTAGTCAATTTTTTGAGTTATCAGGCCACCAGGGTCGACGGGATTGATAGTATAGTGCTGACAGGTACCACCAATCACAGGGGAAAAGCCCCTGTGAGGGTAGAGCCTATGTTATCTCCACCACATCAATCCACTCCTCGCCCACCATTAGTTGTTCAGGTCCCGCCATCCACCATGTCTACGAAGGCACAGAAGACAACATTTGAGGAGAAGAAAGCTCCATTGGTGATCACTCTGACAGATCCAACACCTCCTCCACCGAGTGAGGCGAGTTCCCTACTCGACCTTCTAGTCTTGGAGATGACATCATTAATTCGCACCATCCATCGAGGCGGTGATAACAACTGTAGAAGGGGAAGGGGACAGTTCTACAATCCTTGCAATCCCCATGGTAGTGGATCTCCCTAGGGACACTGCTCCACCCATGAGCATCCATGAGCATGTCTCTTCCAGTAATCATGACCCTCCTAGAGCCAACACTCAGGTGATAAGCAGTGTTAGGTGCATCTCCATCAGTCAGTGCAACCCCTCCACCGATCAGCAGCACGTATTTGTACCAGCACGATTAGATTGTTCCCTAGAAGAGATTCTTGAACATTACTTTGCAAAGAAGAGAGAGCATTTAGGGATTGATCGATCAGATTGTGAGGAGGGAAAGGTCATCTTTGATCCAGAAGAGGATGATCTCCATGAGGATTCGACCGAGGTCCACATGGTCGATACTAGGAGCTCCCTTCATAGAGATCAACATAATCAAGAAGGTATTGTAGTTGAGGAAAACGATGCCATCCATTCAACCCAACACCTCCATCAATAGCTTAAATAGAAGGATGATCAGATCAATTGGATCGAGAAGAGGATGGAAGACTTGTTAGCAGCCCTCCACGCACTTCAAAACTCAGCCTCAGTACTACATCATATACCGATAGATAGATCATCTCGAGTTAGTGCATGTCCTATATCAGCCCAAAAGCACTTCTCCAGTAGACTAGGATAGTGGTAGCTTGCATAGGAAGGTGGTGAACAGCACCTCCATGTAAGAGAAGGATATCAAACAGTTGGTGGAGCAGCAAGTGAAGGATGCATTGGCGCAAGCCCGAGGTGGCTCATCTATTCCAAAGGGTAGACCCTACCCAGAAGAATTTAATGGTGTCCAATATCCTAAGGGTTTTGTACCTCCTTCCTTTAAAAATTTTTATGGCAGTGGCAACCCTCGTCAGTACATAGCACACTTCAGAGCCGGATGTTGTAATATCGGTGGCAGCTATGCACTCTTATTATGTCTCTTCATCAGTAGTTTGACAAGCATCGCATTTGATTGGAACACTGAACTACCCAATGGTTTAGTGAAGACATTTGCTGAATTAGAGTGGCTCTTTATTAAGAGATTTACTAGAGCTCAATGAAGGGTAACTGTGGGTGATCTCGTTGTAGCTCAACAATGTCCCGGTGAGTCCCTTATTGATTACATTCTTAGACGGCATAATTTAAGTATGAAATACAAATCACAGCTATCTAAACAGCATGCCATTGAAATTCTACCCAAGTATATTCATGGCTTGGTCACCTTCATGCTTAAAAGGTTTACCATTAAGATATTTGAGAAATTAATCAACAAGGTGGCTAGTCTATAAGGAGAGGTTAAACAATTATCTTTCCAAGATTAGTCAGCCAAACCCAGGGGTAGTCATAATAGTTGACAAGGGGAAGTAGTCAGCCAGGGTTCAGCCAAACAGACCTCGAACACAGCGGCTTCCTCTACCACCTCCTTTGCCACCACCTCGGCCATCATATCAGCCACCTCAATTGTCCGCATGGTCTCCACACTGTTGAGTATCACCATCCACATTATAGCAATAGTATCCCCACACGGATCGGCGGTACTCTTATCCACCACCAAGTAGCTACCATTTACCTACTCTTATTGATAAATTGAATAAGCCTTATTCATTCAAGAGGGAGGTAGTTAAGAAGATCTTTAAGAATCTCTTAAAGAAGTTTGGTTTTCAGTTAATAGAGCCTAGGAGACCAGAGGATATGGGCAAGAGTCATGATTCAAACTTTTGCCCCTACCACCGCATGCTAGGTCATGTCTTAGAAGATTGCTTTACCTTTAAGGACTAACTTGAGTGTAGCTACAAGTCGGGTGCCATTATCATCCCTAAGGAATATCTACTAAAATAACCCTCCAGTTATGTTAGGGTAATCCTTGGGGATACAAGTGATCTTCTCAAGATAGAAAAAGGTTGGGATATCTCCCTATCCCGAACCTCTAAGAAAATCATCTCTTAGATTAGAAAGTTACCCTTACATGTGCCTAAATTAGCTCAAACCTCCAACTCTAAGGAAGGTTTGCAAGTTGTTAAGGATAACTTCAAGGAGGTAGAATCCCAACAGTAGCAGCAGCAGCAGTCCACCTTACTTGCCTGGGATAGCATAGTAGCACAACCACCGTCCGAGTCTAGGATTCCATCCACCATTGCAGTTACTACTTCTTTCACCACTAGCTCCTCTTCTACCAACATGAGCATTGTATCAGCGGACAAGGGCACTAAATCCCTTACCCCACTTACTTTATTAGACTTCTATCATGTACCTCCATCTAAGAAGAAATCAATGAAGAAAGCTTTCACTTATATATTGTCTACTTCTGATACTTTAGATTTTATTTCTCTCAAAAACTCTCAAAGTCAACAAAATGATAATGATAACTCTAGTTCCAATCATTCCTCTTATGATTTAGAAATAGATTTTCCATTCCTAAATCATTTGGGTTCGCCCATTGAGATTGATTTGCAGTCATCTAACTCTGATGATCCCATAGGAGAAGCTGTAGGTGAACCTGATGAGCAGGTAGAATTTTCCACTAAATCATCTCACAAAGTCATTGAAGTCAACCTCCGTAGTGGCAAAGTTTTACCTCAGGATAAGAGTAAACAAGTCATTGGTTCTAGTGATCAAGAAGCCCCTCCACTGGATGCTCCTCCCATAGATATGCTTGTGGAGGATCAGCACAGAGTTGATTACAATGTTCTAGCTCACCTAAGAAAGTTGCTAGCTAAATTAAGCATATATGATGCCGTTGTCTTATCCAAAGAGATGAGAAAGTCATTGATCAAAGTCTTCTTGATCTAGAAATATGCTTAGCTCAACTGACCGCTATTAGAGAGGAGGCATGATATTCAAGAGAAGCCCGTGGAGTTACATTCACAGATGAATACCTTCTTTTGGGGACAACCAAGCATAATTGTCCCGTCTACATCACAGTGGACATGGGCAGATTCAGGCTCTCTGGGGTACTAGTTGATCAAGATGCATCAATGAACATTATGAGTCTAAAAACCCTTGCCTACTTGAGGATCGATATCTCTAAACTTCAAGTAGATCGGATGATGTTGAGAGGATTCAACGAACAAAGTGAGACAGCTTTAGGCTCCATAGTGTTACCTCTAGAGATAGATGATTGGAAGAGCCAAGTTTAATATTAGATACATCTTTCACTGCTTTGGTCGATAGGCCTTGGATACATGCAAACAACATGGTTCCATCTTCTTTGTACCAATGCATCAAATTCAGAAGAGGTGGAATCGAGTATTGTGTCAAAGGAGAGTTGAAGCTATTCTCGGTTATAGAGGTCGAGATTTATGAAGATGCAGCCTACTATCCTACTCCAAATCAAAGTCTTTTCTCACGAGCTTGGTGAATGATCAAAACTAAAAGAAAAAGAAAAAAAGAAAAAGAAGAAAAAGAAAAAGAAAAAGAAAAAGAAAAGAAAAAAAGGAAGAGAAAATTAAAATGCAAGTGAGAGAGAATCAGACATCGAGAAAGAGGTAGAGCCAGATGTTAAATTCTGCCCACAGTTTGTTCCTCCATATGAACACATGGGTAGGGTGACTCGACCCCTACTAAGTAGAGGCAAAGGTAGATCTAGAGGTAGTTCCAGAGGTGGAAGACCTCCTTGCTATGGCCAAGAGTATGTTCCACTCCAGTACCCCCACTATCCATATAGACTTAGAGTCCAGTTCAGAGAATGAGTCTCATGTGGTTAGCATGCCGACCAACCCCTCTCAGCGGGTCCCTTTGAAGGTGAGATTTGAGCTAGACAGTGATGAAGACTAGGCGTCCGAACAAAGCATGAATGTATCTGAATCACTATTATGTAGAACAGTTAAACAGCAGTTGAGAACTTTAGCTCTAACCTCACTTTGTTCCCAAAAAGTTGATGGTTTAATAGTTAAGGAGGCCCCCAAGTCATCCATATATGTCAAGCCAAAGAGATTTTTATTGGGAGCATCATCCTCAAGTCAGGAAGCCAATGTAGAACTTGAGGATGATTCATATAAAAATTTGATAGAATTACCTTTTGATTGGTACTCGCCTTGTGTTCTTAACTTAACAAAGAAGGGATTAATCTCACATACTTGGTCTAAACATAGGTTTGACTACTTTGAAAGGCTATGGGACAACCAAACCAGACATCCTCAATCAAGACCAGGACTAGGATTCGGCACAGTGGATCCAATTGACGATGACAACCATTGCCTAGTCATCATAAATCATTTGAGGTCTGATAGGTTCCTCTCAAATCATGCTAACTCTTATGAGGAGGTATGTTTAGAAACTTCAGATGAACCAAATGAGCTTGAAGTTAGAGAAGCACCACCAGAGTTCAAAGAAGAGATTAGATCAACCATCGATGAACTTAAAGAGATTAACTTAGGAACTGAAGATAATCCACATATGCATACATTAGTTCTTTGTAAAATGAAGAAGAAACCAATGACTTAGTTAGGCTATTAGCTGAATTTAAAGACTGCTTGCATGGAGTTATGAAGAAATTCTTAGTTTATCTTCTAACTTGGTAGTCCACAAACAAGCAATATAACCTAATACTAACCCTACCAAGTAAGCTCCTACATGCATGCAATTAGACATTGAACAGCATGTCACTTCTAAAATCAAGAAATTGATTGATGATAGCTTTATCAGAAAAGAAAAATATCCTTCCTAGTTAGCCAATGTCATCCTAGTTAAAAAAAAGAATGGCCAAATTCACATATACATCAATTTTAGGAATCTAAATAAGGCATATCCTAAGGATAATTTTTTACTTCCTTTACCAGAATTAATGATGGACATTGCCTCATCTCATACAGTATTCTCCTTTATGGATGGGTCATATGGCTACAACCAAATCAAGATGGCCACCGAGGATGAAAGAAACACTAGCTTTCGAATCCCGATCAAAATTTATTATTATAAGGTCATGCATTTCAGCCTTAAAAATGCTAGTGCCACATACCAGCAGGCCGTGACTCGAATCTTCGATGAACTCATTCATCATTAAGTTGAATGTTACGTTGATGATCTCATTGTCAAAAGCAAAGAAAAGGAAGACCATCTTTCTGAGTTGATAGTAGTTTTTGAACGGTTAAGATAATACAACCTCAAAATGAACCCCATGAAGTGTGCATTTGGAGTAGCTTCAGGAAAATTTCTTGGGTTTATTGTCCGACACCAGGTAATTGAAATTGACCCAAAGAAGATCAAGGTTATCCTAGAAATGCCACCCCCTAAAAGTATAACTCAACTCAGATCATTCCAAGGGTGGTTGGTGTATCTAAGATGCTTCATATCCAACTTATCAAGAAGATTCCAACCATTCTCAGCACTTGTCAAAAAGGATGCCAAGTTTAAGTGGGATGATAAGTGATAACATGCTTTTGAAGACATCAAGCACTACCTGATGACACCGCCAGTTCTAGCAGCCCCTATCCTGGGCAAGCTGTTGATCCTCTACACTGCTACATTAGATGACTCCCTTAATGCTTTGTTGGCCCAAGCCAATGACGAAGGAAAAGAAAATGCTCTCTACTACCTCAATCATCATCTAATCCTTGTTGAGGTAAACTATCCACCTATTGAAAAGAACTGCCTAACTTTAATCTTTGCATCCTAAAAGCTACGGCACTACATACTTTCTCATAAGGAAAACCTGATCTCCAGAATCAATCCACTGTAATATCTCATGACACCTAATGACGGTTGGCGGTGGTCCATGATTTTGTCTGTTTGATATCACATTCATACCTCATGCGTGAAAGGACAAGCACTTACAGATTTCTTAGCAGTGCATCCACTCCCTGCTGATTCTTCGCTTAACGTTGATCTCCCCAATGAACAGATCATGAACTTAGGGGATACTACTGCTCGCCATTGGGAGATGTGCTTTGATGGTGCAACTTCTTCTCAAAGTGGAGAAGAACCATAATTTACTATCCCAGGGAAGGCAAGGGTAGGAATAGTTCTCATAACTCCAAACTGTGATGTGATGAGATTCTCATATTATATGTCTAATCCATGCATCAACAATGAAGTCGAATATGAGGCTCTGATTACCGATCTAGAGTTAGTCATTATACTATGCATCTAGAGTATCAATATCTTTGGAGATTCTCAGTTAGTCATCAATCAAATCGTTGGGTCTTATAAAGTTCTAAAGCCTAAGCTCCATCATTATCATAAGTATACCATGGTTTTATTGGCACAAATCCCAAAGGTTACCATCTATAAGATTCCTCGAGGAGAAAATGTAGTAGCAAATGCATTAGCCAAGCTTGCCAAAGAGTTGGCATGTTTGGAAGATGAGTCCAATCCAATAAGAGTCAAAAATAGACAAGTCTTATCTCTTATTGATAATGAACTCATCTAGAGAATCTCCCTTGAAGGGGAGGTTGCCATTGCCAAAAAGGATGGGGAGTCAAATTGGAGGCAACCATTCATGGATTATCTACATACTGGCAAACTACCTCAAGAGAAATCACTAACACATCAGGTGAAGCAGAGAGCCCTTCCTACGCTCTTGTGGTTGGCACCTTGTACCGGCGGTCCTTCGATCATATGTGATTACATTGTCTGGATAAACATAAAGCCTGTAGGATCGTGACTGAGGTACACTCAGGTTTATGCAGAGCACATCAATCCGATCTGAAGATGAAAACCAAGATTAAGAGACTAGGATACTACTGGCATTTAATGATTATAGACTACATGGATTTAGCTAGGAGATGCCATCAGTGTCAGGTACATGGTGTGGTCTTACATCAACCACCCAACATTCTACACCCTATATTGGCTTCATGGCCATTTGAGTATTGGGGTACCAATATTATGGGTTTGATCAATCCTCCTTCTTCTAAGGGTCACCAGTATTCTAGCTGCCACCGACTACTTTTCCAAGTGGGTCGAGGCAATCCCACTCAGAGAGGTCACAGCTCAGCATGTGCTCCAATTTTCAGGAACCATAGCATATATAGGTTCGGGGTGCCTCGAGGAATTATATCCAATAATGGTACTACATTCATAAGCACTAAAATCAACATTTTTTCTCAAAGATACTACATAGATTAGAGATATTCTACCATCTACTGCCCAAGGGCAAATGGCTTAGCAGAAGCCTTCAATAAAACTCTCATCCAAATATTAAAGAGAATGCTCGATGACAACAAGCAACAGTGGCATGAGTAGTTAGTAGAAGCCATGTGGGCCTACTGTACCACATGCAGAACTCCAACTCAATTTACCCCTTTCTCCTTAATGTATGGGTCTGAAGTAGTTCTACCATTAGAAGTTCAACTCCCATCACTAAGGATTGTCATGGGTAGTAAAATCACAGCTGAGCAGAACGTCAAGTTGTGGTTGTAAGAGGTCGAAGGTTTGGAGGAGAGACACCTACGGGCATGTCAGAACCTCGAGTTGTACAAAGCTAAGATAATTCAAGCTTATAATAAGTTGGTCCATCCTAGAGAAGGTCTACTAAGGAGACCAATTGTTTTAGTTCTAAGGAGACCAATTGTTGCCCGTCGAAAGATGGGAGGAAAGTTTGAACCCACTTAGGAAGGCCCTTATGCCATAGAGAATGTCTACTAAGGAGGATCTTATCAACTCATAAATTGTAAGGGAGCGCTCAATGCTTCCAATCAATGGGCTCTACTTAAAGAAATACTATCCATAAATCTTGTTTGAAAATAATTATCAATAAAATCTCTTTTCATATCAAATTTCATCTCTTCAGTGTTAGAAATATCTTTTGCTTGTGAATCTGTCACGACGTATTTAGGGTAGGTATAAGAGAACCCATGAGGCATCATATTCCTTCACAACACAAATACAAATTATAAAATGATCCTCCAGTGCTATTAGGATAGTTGTAAGAGAACCCAAGCGACATCCTATTTTAACTAGTACAACTAAGTTAGGTGTAAGAGAACCCAAGCGACATCCTTTTTTGGTGGAGTCACAATTACCCCTGTGGCACCATTTCACCCATCCTTCAAAGTGTTTAAGATAGGTGTAAGAGAACTCGATAGCATCTTATTCCCTCTTTCACAACACAAACAAACACATATCTTTTATCTCGGGCTATTTTGATGTGGGAGCAAGCCCCCGTGGCACTCACTCATTAGCTGCTTTAGGTTGGGCTGACATACTATCTTGCTACTGTGTCATCCCAGTGGTCATTTGTCAGGTGTATGTGAGTCCTCGCGCTTTCTTTCTGACTTAACCATTACAAACCAATGAGCGGTTTGTCAATTTGGTAGGCCTTACTGTGCAGTCGGTAAGCTACCCTATTTCAACTTTGTTTAAGAGGATGTAAACCTACATGCTTTCTTCTTGGACTAGCCAATATGCATTGACTAGGTCGAGTATATTTTGAGGTTTAGGATAAGTACCCTAGTGGTTCCTTTCCTCGACTACTTAAGCACGTTTGGTCCTCATTCCCTCAGTAGTGCCTAGGTTGGATAGCCCCTATCGAGCCAAAGATAGGCTATCTTGGCAATCAGTTCCACTTTAGGGAGATGTAAGCCTACACGCCTTCTTTCTAGACTGATTATCGCAAGCTGATGGGCACCTTAGGTTGGTTGGTTATCGACATGCTGATGGTGACCCACTTGGTGGATACACCACTCTTCACAGATGTAAGTCCTCGCGCTTTCTCCTTGAGTTAGCCATCGAATACCAACAGGCTTTCTTTTATAGAGTTTTGGATAAAGCCCTTAGCGGCACCTCCCCTATCGGCACTCTATTTGGATCAGGTCCTTAGCGACCCCATTTAGATACTACCCTGATTATTTTTGGATTGGACAGTCCCCCTTTCCTAGTAACCACCCTTATGGTTGGAGAATTTATTCATGGATGCGATTCTCCTTGTGTAAGTCCGAGATAGAACTAGGGCGATATGAGCTCCTTCTCAATGGCCCCTCGCAAACCAAGGTCCACACAAATAAAATAAACAAAATATATCTTGCTTGTGATTAGAAATTCAAGCCCCAAGTGGCCCCTTTCCCAAGGGCATCCTATCTTTAGGGTATGACAAAACTCCCTATGGAATTGCACTACTTTGAGTTGAGATAAGTCTCGTGCACTCTCTCTAGTGCCCTTGTCGGTTCAACTTGTTGTACCATGAGTTACCCCGACGGTTGTCCTTACTTTGAAAGATATAAGTCTATTATGCATTCTTTCGAGCATGACCATTGCAAACCGACGGGCAGCCTTATGTCAGGTCTGATTTATTATGCAAGTGAGCAATCACCCTAGTCATTCCTTACTTAGGAAGATATGAGTCCCTGCGCTTTCTTCCTAACTCAACCATTACAAATCGAAAGGCACCCCTTAGGTTGGTTAATTTTACCTAACGGCTGGTAGACTATCCCTTTGGATTTATAAATCTAAGATAGGTCTAGGCTGATATTAGCTCCTTCTTAGTAGATCCATCACACACTGATATGGGTCCATCTAAAATTAAATTAATTCTGACTATTCTTAAGTTGATATAAGTCCGCAGCAGCATTCGCTCAAATAGTCACCCTAGGTCGGGATTGATTTATTGTGCCATCGATAGATCACCCCAACTACTGATCCCTACTTTGGAAGATGTAAGTCTGATAAGCTTTCTTCTTAGTACAATCGTTGCACATTGAAAGGCAACCCTTATGCCAGATAGTCCTACCTTGTGGCTAGTAGACTACCCCTTTGGATTTGTAAATCTAAGACAGGTCAAGGCTGACATAGCTCCTTCTCAGTGGGTCCATCGCACGCCAACACGGTCCACAACATAACATGCCAAATTAAATTAAATCAATTCAAAATCAAATCAAAAATAAAGTCAAATTAATCATCAAGACTACTCTTGAGTTGAGGTAAGATCCCCAGTGGCGCTCACTCAGTAGTTACATTAGGTAGGGTTCAATGTGTTGTCCATCTAACAGATCACCCAAGTGGCTTTTCCCCTCCTTTGGAAGTCTGCTATGCTTTCTTCCTAGCATAGTCATTGCACATCGAAAGGCAACCCATTAGGTTGAATACTTCTACCTTATGGTAGGTAGACTACCCCTTTGGACTTATAAATCTAAGACAGACAAGGCCCCCGTGGCTCCTTCTTAGTGAAGTCTATCGCACACCAATAGGGTCCATAATAAAATAAATTCAAAACCAACCTCCCCAATGGAGTCAAATTAAACATATACCAAATTTCTCCCCAGCGAGGCACAAATCAAATTAGCCCCTCCAGTGGAACCTCGATCTAAATCAAACAAATTCAATCGAGTGTACATCCCCAGTGGATATGCCCTCAATCTAGAACCCTTCTCCCCAGTGGAGCCATAACAAATTAAACCAACCTCCCTAGTGGAGTCTAATCAAACAAATCAAAGAAATCCAATCAAATTCTTATCCCCAGTGGATAGCCTGAACCTCCTTCTCTAGTGGAAGGTTCACATACCCAATCCTGAGCGGATTCGAGTACATATCCCTAGCAGATATGCCTCCATATAAATTAAATTAAAAAATTAAATTAAAATCAATTTGATCTTGACCCTCATCAGATTATAGATTCTTATCCTCAGTGGATACACATCCAAACTAATCATATTCACAATCAAACTTAAATTCTTATCCCTCAGCGGATAACTTGAACCTGCTTCCCTAGTGGAAGGTTCATGTACTCAATCCCCAGTGGATTCCTTCTTGCTCTCTTATTACCTTGGCATAAAGAGAATAGCATCACACTAAGATTGTGATTCTATCTACCTTTCGGGTTTAGGTATTGATCATTTCCATTAGTGTTTACAATCTTCTATATGTTATGGATCATTTCGGTCAACGCCAATACATGAAGTGTGCCTTGTTAGTTACACCACACCTATTAGGGGTCATTTTATTGACCTCACTTTTGGAGTGAGCTCTCAAATTCCTCCTCTTTAGACTTAGGACTATTATAGACACTAAGAGTTTCCTAGTCAAAAGACACTTCTAGTGATTAGATGAACACTTAAACTATGCCTAGAGACTTAGAAAGGTTAATCATACGATTAGGTCATGCCTTAGGACTTAAGGAAATCACCTATCATATAGCCTAAACCCAATCTAGATACACTTTCTCAAATTAAACCTAGATTCAAATCTCAAACCATATCTTAAATTCAAATCCAAATTTCAAATCTATATCCCAAATTTGACTCCAAATGATTGAAACCCAAAATCAAATTCAAATCCCAAGACCTTTCCTAAGCCATATGAGCCACCTTGATATGGTTAGCCAAAACTCCCTTTAGATCAACTCAAACTCAATTGATTTCTTTATAAATCAATTAATCCTTCATTCATATTCACAAATATAAATGAAACCCACATTTCAATGACCAAAAATGAATCAAACTAAATTGATTGCCCTCTAAGCCTTTTTGACCTACATCCATGGACTTGGTCAAATTTGCTTCCAAATCACTCCAAACTCAAGTGATTTTCTCATTAATCATTTAGATCTTCATTTCAATTCATAAATATAAATGAAATATAAATCCAAATGTCCAAGAACAAATCCACCATTAAGCCAAAATCCAATTTATACCTTTTAAGCCAATTCTTTGGACTTAGCTAAATTCTATCCAAATCAAATCAAAACTAATGGATTTTCTCTCGAATCAATCATTCATTCAGTTATCTACCCAAACATAAATGAAACCTACAATCATCAAATCAAATAGAAGCCGACCCAAGTCAAACCCAACCTAGCCCTTTTGACTTAAAAATTTCAAATGAGCCAAAATCCCTTAGACACCAAATTGATTGTCGTTGAATTTATATTTCAATCCATGGCTCATATATAAGTTCAACTAAACTCAAATCAAACCAATTGACCCACTTAGGTCCACTTGACCTAAAGTGACCTAAGGAACCCATTTGAGCCAACCTCCAATCCAACCCAAATTAGATTGAACCAAGCTAACCAAAATCTTTCACCATAACTGTTGATCACCCTAGGATGATCAATTCAATCAATTGAGTCAAACCAAGATAATTTAATCATTTCATCAAGTCAACCCTTAGCCCAAATAAACCAAAATTAGACAAAACTTATCCTATATCAAATTGATTGAAACCAATGATTTGAATCAACCCAAAATCAATATTTAAATATGACTTAACCATTAATTGAACTAAACTAAGCCCAATTGGTCATTCAATCCAAGTTAACCCAAATTGGCCTAAAGGACCAAATTGGGTCAAATCATGATCTAACCTAAATTTATTGCAACCAATGGCTCAAATTCATTCCAAATAGATTATTGAACTTGAACAAAGCCATAATTAAACCTAATTTGATCAATCAAGCTCTATTGAGCCATTTAGCCCAAATTGGCCTAAAGGGTTAATTTGGCTTAAATCCAAATTAAATCTAAATTGATTCAAACCAAAGATCACATTCATCTTCAATTAGCCAATTGAACATGAATCAACCCATAGCCCAAGCTAATTTGGACAATTTTGGTCAAATTGGTCAACTTGACCCATGTGACCCATTTGATTTTAAATGAGCCAAAATCAATTCTAAGCCAAATTAAATCAAATTAATCATACCAAAACTTTTCAAATTATCATTTGAACCTAACCTAAGCCTTGATTTGACCCAATTTGACCAATTGGTCAACCTAACCTAATATGACCCATATGACCCAAATTGAGCCAAATCCGTTGAAACCAATGGCTCATTGGGGGCTGGTCAAACCTAACCCAAACCCATTTGGGATCAGCATAAAAGGAACCCAACCTAATTAAATCCCTCATGGATCCTCACCCACATAGGATTCCACCTAACCTCATTTAATTATCCCCATCTTATGCATTTAACTCCTCCCCAACATTTGCATTCAATGGAGCTAATCATATGACAGCAAGAGAGGACTTTGGAGCAAAAATCCAAAGTCTTGAATCAATCCATCATCCATCCCAACCACCTCAAGCAAAATGATAACACTTTGGAGCCAAAAATTCAAAAAAGGGTGGATTTTTTGCCACTATTAAAGGAGGGGGAAATGAGACTTCATTCCTCTTCCTCCCACCACTATTCAGCCCCCAAGAGCTCCCCAAAGCAATCAGCCACCACTTCCCTACCTCTCTTGAGCTAAAAATATCAAAATTAGGTGGATTCTGGTGAGGAAATGGCAAGCACTAAAAAGTACATCATTCCGAAGTGAAGGAGAAGGCTACACTCATTCTAAAGCTTTCTCTTGCACCTACGATCTTGCTCAAATTTTCACTGCTGCCGAAAATCATCTCTATGAGGTAAATTTTGCCAAACTGTAGTCAGCCTTAGAATCCTTCATTTGTGATAATTGTTTGCATAATTTTAAGAATTTATCCTATATAATCCTACATTTTATATTTTATATCATCTCATTTAGAAAATAGAAGTTTTTTGGTGCGAATCGATGCAAAAATGAGTCCATTTGTACAAATTTTCACTTAGAATTTTTTGTTTTCTCCTTAATCTCTCAGTTTTATCACCGGTCGCGAGTACTCATCGATCCCATGGTTCAAGATCGACGCTCGGATATCGTTGATCCCGATCCTTAATTCGGATGCATTCGGACGTCTAATCCGCGATTGCATGATGAATGGCTCGAATGCGTCGCGATCACATGATCCGGCCTTTGGATCAAGATCCTGACCCGATCTGGACGGTCCATCAAACTCGTGCAGGCGATTTTCCGCTCACAGACGACCCGTGCGCACGCGGCATTTTGCGCCGCGTGCCATGTAGCAATATTCATGTCTGACCGCATGCGTCACTGCTAAGTGGAAAAATCGATTTTGATTTAAAAAAAAAATTACTTAAATTAACTAAACCTTCAAAAATTCATAAAAAAATAAAATACGTAACCAAAAATTACAAATAAGGACTCGTTGGATTCATCTTTTCAAGAGAAATCCAACAAATTTAAAATCCCCAAATTTCACTAAATGGTTTGACCTTAATTTAGGTTTTAGTAAAAATAAAGTTTCAATAATTACTTTAAAAATATAATTCGGATTGAGTTGAAATTTTCAGAGATTGAAATTAAAGTTAAAACACACCTACCAAAAAAATCTCAAGTGAAAAGAACTTATGGATTAGAAGAAATTAAATTTTGAAGTTCAGATTATCCATTTTAAATAAAATAAATAAAATCGAAATCGAGAAATTTACAAAAATCTTCAAAATAACTTATATCACTTCAGTTGGCATCTAGGAAAATAATGTGATTTTTTTAAATTTTAATGAACCCCAAACAAACACTTAAGATTAAAGTTTAATAAATTAAGAAATTAATTAAAACATAATTTAAGAATAATTTAATACCATTTCAAAATTAGAAATGATGTAATACCCAAATGATTGGTAATCAAACCTTAAGTTAGAAAAGTATCATGTATCCCTAAATGAAAGTGAATTTAAACATAATTGAAACTAATTTAGTTAATGAAACTCAATTAAATGATTAGACTTTTTTAAATTAAACTCATAATTAAATAAATCAATGAAACTTTAATGTAAAATCAAACTAATCTTTTTAAACCAACACCAAGTATTGAATCTTAATTATATGAAATTACTTAACAAATTAAATATTAATTAATCATTAAATAAATTGAAAATCAAATTGATTAATAAACCAATTCAACATAATCATTTGATATTAATCAAATTAAACCAAATAAAGTTAAAGTAAACTTAATTAACATATGATTAAATCACATCCATTTGGAATAAGATAATTAATTAACCATTAAATATTTCAACCTAATAATTAAATCAAACATGTTAATGAAATTAAAAAAACATAATAAATGAATCAAATCAAATAAAACTCTAATCATAAATAATCAAACTTAATTGAAATAAAATAAATTAATTCACTTCTAATCAATGATGGTAATAACAATAATCCTTTAATCAAATCAAACTTAAGTAAAACACTTAACTAAATCAAATCACTCACATGAAATTAAGTCATTATTAAATAAATCTTTGATTAATCTAATGATTTAAAAAATTAATTACCCTTAATCAAACTTAATTAATTAAATATTTAATTAATGCAAACTTAATGAATTAATCTATCATCTTAATGAACCAAATTAATTTTAAATCACATTAAAATTAATTTAAATCAAACATTTAATTAATCTACTAATTAATTTGATCACACCTCTTAAATAAACTAATTAGGTTAATTAAATTAAGCATATTAAACTTAAGCTTAATCAAACATAAAATGCAATTAAATGCTAATCAAATCTTAATTTAAATTTAAGTCGGTAAGTCAATAATTACGTCATTAACCTAAATAAATATGAAATCAAATTAAAAATGAAACAAATCATTATTTAATTTAATAATTGATCATACCCATCAAATAAACTAATTAAATCAAAGTAATCATATTAAACTTAAGCTTAATCAAACATAAATGCAATTAAATATCAATCAAATCCTAAATTAAACATAAATCATTAAGTCATTAATTATATCATTAATCTAAATAAATAAAAAAACTAAATTAAAATTAAATAAATCTTTATTTAATTTAATAATTAACACACTTCTTAATTAAATACCCCTAATAGAATAAATTAATGTAAACTTAATGAATTAATCCATCATCTTAATGAACAAAATTAACTTTTCAAATTCAAATCAAACATCTTATTTTGATCACACATCTTTTTAATTGCTCAAATTAATCATTGCTTAAACTTAATAAACATTGCATTTAATGTAATTAAACCAAATACATTATTATCTAAACAATATTAATTAAAATTCAAATCAAATATAAAGAAAATCAATTATATATGTCAATCAAATCTCATTCAACCTACTTAAATAAGATATAATTGTAATGTAATCAAATTAAAATACAAACTTTGATAAACATGATAAATGGATGAGATTAAAAAAATAAAATCCTAATTACAAAGAATCAAACTCAATTAAAATCAAAATAAAATCTCAATTAATATGATCCAATCAAACTACAAATAAATGAACCATAACCAAATCAAATAAACATAAAATTATATCACATAACTATAATCAAAGAAAAGAATTAAATATTAATTTAAAAGGATATTGAATTATCAAAATTTAATTAAACCAAAATATCTAATCTAAAATAAATCAATCAAAAACATATGGATTTAAACAAACATAAACTTCATTAGATATTAAGGATATCGAATTATCAAGATTTAATTAAATTAACACATTCAATCCAAAATTAATCAATCAAATACATGACAATTTCAGAACTCAAATTCTAAAATCTAAATCAAATCAAATAAATCAAATTAAATGAATTACACAAATTCAAATGGGCTAATTAAGATACTTAAGGACCTTAGTTAGACTCTTTAGGAGTTAGGATGTATAATAGGGTGAGTTCTATCTACAAATGGAATTCATTCTACTATTCATTCTTGAAAAATCTAAACATCATTTATCCAAATAAAAAATATAAAAAATAAATCATTAAATCATTTAAATTGAAATCACCCAAAGGTAAAATTTAAATAAATTCAAACTCCAAATCAAAACTTAAACTAAAGAAGCCTAGTAAAGTCTTGCCACACAAGCCTTAAGCACATACATTAGAATATTAAGTCACCACTTCTAGTGCTAAGTTAGGGTGATGTATGTATGATGTTGTATTTTATTTTGTGATTTAATATTTTAGACTAAAGGTTAGGGTGTATGCCTCACAGATTGGATGGTAGGTCGTGATTAGCCTAATCATATTTTTTGCAAGGGGTTGTGCTTAAGGGGCCACTGTAATAAAAATATAAATGTGTTTGTTGTGTAGGTTGCTTAGCCCCTAAGCATAACTCACGTTAGGATAGGTGGGCTTGGTTACCCATGTGTGGGGTGCTAAGTCCAAATTATTCATATAACTGCTTAGGTTGTATAGTGTGTTTAGCTAACATTTATTTTATAGGTGTAGCTCAATTTACTTTTTTATTTTTAATGTAAATTTCCTTTAGGAATTAGGATTACTATTATGGGGGATTAGGATGAGTAGCGGCCAGAAGGCTTAGTCAGTGGGGTGTCCTGTGATGCCTTTGAAGCAAATCAAATCAAAAGAAAGAGAAAGAAGAAATGAAGAAAAGAAGACCCCCATAACATGTATTTTTTTTTTCTTTTCGGGGTGTACGATGGAACCCGACCGCTTGGCCTTTTATTCTTTTACAGTAGTCTATAAAATTATTGGATGTTGTATTTAGATTGCGCATTAGAACGGCATGCTTTTCATAGTTTCTTTATGTATGATGTTCGAATGTGTGGTCTGGATGTGATAGGCTCTTAGGATGAAATTAATTTTTCTACTCCAATTAACAACTCATTATTAAAATTTTAAAATAACTCATAACCTCACCATAAAGCCTAGGAATTAAATCAAGATAATAAAAATATTTAGTAACCCCTTAGCTAGATGATTGAATGTAACATCATGCATATCATATTCTTCCACTCTTGTTAAGAGGGGGATTCCATCTGTGTCAGAGAATAAAGGCTTAACCTGTGAGAGCCTTTGATGGAAGAACACCCCTTTCTCTCTTAATTTGGCCCATAATCAAGTTCACATGCATTTAGGCATACAAAATTCCATAGCCTATGTAAAAACAAAGAGTCCAAAAGAATCAAATAAATTTGATAAAATTTGTATTAGATTAAGCCATGAATCCATACCACTCATGCTCTAGTATCTTAGGGAGTGAGTTTAAGGACTTAATCTCTTTCTAAATAATAACAGTCTAGCAATCTTGTAATGCATAAGACTTTCCTACATGGATTTAATGCATAGGAGGAGTTAGCTGGCTGCCACTCTAGGCAATTATAAGTCCAACAGTCGGGTGATTTATTCTCTCTTGTGGAGGTAAACCATATACCATTTTTTTCCTTAGATTTAGGTTGGGCTTCGGCCCTCGTCAAGGCACCCAAGATTTAGGATCCAAGGTAGCTATGTCCTTTGGGCTACAAGCATAAATCCTCACCTCTTAGGCATTTCCACAATCTTATATTATGTGATTATAAGTTTTAGTATTCTAATAAAATGTAAACTAAAACAATAAACTCTCTTCAATTTCAAAAATACAAAGCCCAATTATAGGGTAGATTGGAATGCTCACTAGGATTCCTAGTATCATGAGCATTGCCTACTTTCTCCCTTTAGATTCCAAAAATAAGTCTTCTCCTTGATCTATCCCATTTGATTTTCTAAAATAGCTAATCCTTTGATAGTCTTTACCTTGAAATCTTTGGAGACCCTAATTATCTACTTTAATCGAGAGTATTCTTAAGGAATTTCCATTCCTTAGGATGTAATTAACTATGGGAGCTTGCCTCCATAGGGAACTTAACAAATTTGGCTTAAAATAAACCCTACTTTACATTTTCATGTAAAGTGGGGGAAAGATTACTGGTATAATCAAAGACCCATCATGCCTTAGGAGTCCTTTTTAGGTGATTAGGTCCATTATAGGGTGGTGATTTCTATATTTTGTGATAGTACATCATTCATTAATGTCATACCCGATCACTTCAATAAGTACCCCCTAAGATTTGTGTGGTGTCCCATATCTCAAAAATAAATACCACACATACATATACATGCAATGCAAATCTTAGCACACCTTAATGATGAATGCAAAGCAATGTTATTTAAGAAAATTTAGATATTCTATGAATGCATATTTTTATTAAGTAGAAAAGAGGGACCCTTTTATCCATTAATCAAGTGCACATCCACAAGTATAAAAGACATAAGTGAGTACGATGCCATTATTTTCTATACTAGGGGTGTAAGGTACAAGACCTACTTGGGGCTACTTAAAGCCTCGCAACCCCGAGATGTCCAGACTAATATACCACTTTTCTTAAATACATGTGGATGTGAGAAAAAGAAATAAATGGATGAAGAATCATGCAAAATATTTTTGTTTGATTTTGATTATATAATTTACATGTGTAATGTGAGGATCCTTCTTAAGTCATAACATGGGAGTGGATAGGAATAGATTTAAGCAAGTGTTATGTTCTTTTCAAATCCATGTTAAGAGAAGAGAAAAAAATCACATAAAGCACATCTTATGCTATAATTACATGCAAACTTATAAGTAATTATAAATAGCACACCTTCGCTTATAATCTTTGCTTTATAGATTTTGAAAATATTTTTTGATTTAATAGTGATAATATTCTTAACTTTAGCCAAAACATGCAATTTGACATAAATGGAAACATTTTACTTAATTAATTTTTCAAAAGACATGAATGCATGATTTCTTATGATAAATAACACTAGAAAGAAATAAAGTGATGTAAGCATATGACTTCATTCACCCTAATTAATTCCTAAGGACAATCCTATAAGATAAGATTATTCAAAGTGAATCAAAATTCTTTAAAGAGATTTTTTTATTTTATTTTTTGATTTGATTTGAAAATGATTTGTGAGAAAGAGTTTGATGGTCCTAACCCATTTCCCCCATGTGTGAATCAATTTAGTTTAATTTTAGAATAATTAGATTAAATTATTTTAATTCCTTACATACATGATCCAACATATGATATGCAACCACATGGAAATTAAATCAGCAATGCACCTAAGAAATAAAGGGATCTAATGCAATTGGCTCACAATTATTAATTAATTAAGCTAAAGGGTTTAATTAAGTACTTTCATAATCATCCTACACATGTAGTTTGATTATAATTTCCTTTGAAGTCTCTTAGGTTGTTGAACACCTAAGAATCTACCCAAGAATAAAGATGATTAAGTTCTAGGATGATTTGATTTTGAATTTTGGATTAATTGAATTAATTAATGAAGTGATTAAGACATTAATTACAACTTGATTAAATGTTTTCCAAATGGAATGAACTTATGGAGAAGAGATTGAAAAAGGAATCCTAATCTCATTCCCTAAGTCCATTCACTATTTTATAGTAATTAGCAAAGTTAATTAATGGATTCATCACTATTTAATAGGTTTAATTAATCACTTAATTAATTAAGGGAGTGATTAGGGGTGAATCAAGCAATTCTCCTTAATAATCTGACAATAAATTCCAAAAAAATCATAGGAGGTAGAGGTCATCCCACTAATCAACCCTAGGAAGTTTGGAATTAATTACTGAAGTAATTAAAGAGTAATTAATATAATTACATTCTCAATAAAACCTAAATTGAGTGAAATCTACCATTCAAAATTATTTAAACTTAATTTTATATTATTCCCCTTTGAATTATCTTTAAAATGAACTTAAGTTTGCATTTTTTTTGGATTTTTCTATATTTAGTTATGAATTTATAAAGTTTTTATGATTAATAAGTAATTAAACAACCTAATTAATTAACTAATCCCGTCGATGCCATGTGGGCTGCTGATGCAGTGCGTGCTTTTCACATGGCACAACGGGATTTGTTATTTAAGTTATCACATAACGCACCGCATCAGCTGGCGGTGTGAGTGCTTTCCCCTGGGCCATCCGATCAATGATCAAACTCACGATTATAAAAGGATTAAATCAACGAATCTATGTGGATTAATCAGGATCGCACATCCAAAACACGTGGGATGGACGGCCCATGATTCATCCTTGCCTTTGCCTGTGGGAGACAGAGACCGTCCATCCTCCATGGCTTGATCTGAGCTCACCTAAGCTCGGATTAGGCTAAGATTCACCCCACACCATCAAGAGGTTTAGGGAAGAACATTCAACAACTGTGATCTAATGGAATTACAATTCCCTTCACAAAACACCAACCAATTTTCAACTTAGGATCAGTTTTGAGTTATTCCTCACTGGAGGCTATCGTCGATGCTTCCAACGGAGGAGGTAGCTTCGTCTAGTGGATACAAAGCTCTGCTGAAAGTTTCAAGCCTTGATTTGAAGCAGATTGCTCAATTGACCATGCTCCCCTTCAATGGCTTGCGTCTTTGATCAAAATCCTCCTTTTCATGGCTTGGAGACTTGAGAAACACTTTGGGTGAGCTCAACTAGCTCCCTTGATGGTGTTTGCAGAGTGAATTTAGTTTTGGTGGAGAATTGAGCATGTTGGAAATTCCTTAGTCCTCCCTTATTTCGGCTTTAAAGAAAACTAAGAAGGAGAAGTTTAGGAATATTGGAAATTACCTTGGGAAGCTTGTGGATGCTTGCTTTCGATCACTCTAGCTCAACTGAATGCAATGTCCCTAGAATGAGGGGGAGTATATCTCCCCCTCCTTGGATCGGATGACAGAGAGCCATCTTATCATTTTTTCTCGATTGCTTGGATTGATTTGGTTGTTTAGGCTATTAGGGACTCCATGTAGTTCAATTTTGGCAAAGGAGCTGAGGAGAGGAAGTGCACATGTGCTAGGTGAGTGTATGGAGTGATCTAAGTGGAGAATTCCCATTAGAGGGGTCGGTTTGGCCTTGGGTTGGTTCATGGTTGACCCAAACCTATTGGGTCATGTTTACTACCTCCCTTAGTGTCCATGTGGGCCACTAGAAAGATGTCAAATGGCCATGAGAAAGAATTGACCAAATTCCAAGTGAATTTGGCCATAGGTTACCCTTTGACCTAAAGGTAAAATGGTCATTTGGCCTTGATTTTGACTTGGACAAATTTAAAATGATTCAAAAATAGGTTGGGCCAAATTTCAATGAATTTGGGGTTGATTTGATATGATTTGGCTCAAGTTAACCCATTTAGGTCAAAATGGGTCAATTTGGGTTAGGTTGACCAATTGGTCAAATTGGGTCAAACCATGGGTTAGGTCAATTTCAAATGATTATTTAGAGCCTATGGGTGTCTTTGGTTTGGTTCAATTTAGTTTATATTTGGTTTTGATTCATTTGAGTTCAGTTAGGTCAAATGGGTCAAGTTGACCAATTTGACCCATTTGACCCAATTGGGTTAAGTTATGGGTTAGGTTAGGCTTGGTTGATCATTTGAAATGTATTATAAGCTTTGGTTTCAATAAATTTTGGTTTGGTTTGATTTCAAATTGATTTGACCTTTTAGGTCAAGTTTGGTTCATGGTCAATTGGGCTAGGTTGGGTCTAGTTGGCCAATTGAGGCTTTGGTCAAGTTCAATAAGTGATGTAGAATGAATTTGACCCATTAGTTGCAACCAATTTGACTTAGATCAAGATTTGACCCATTTTGACTTTTCAAGACAACTTGGGTCAACTTAGGTTAAGTTGCCAATTTGGCTTAGTTTGGCTCAAATGATGACTTAGTCGAGTTCAATCATTGATTATAAATTAGTTTAGATCAATGGTTTTAATAATTTGACCTATGATGGATTTTGGCTAATTTGAGTTTCATTTGGGCTAAGTGTTGACTTGGTCAAAGGCTAGGTTTGACTTGGTTTGACCCAATTTGAGTGATTGATGATCCTAGAATGATTGTTGCTCATAATGCGAGGCTTAGATGGGCTTAGTTCAATCCAATTTGGGTAGGATTAGAATTTGGCTCAAAAAGGTGCTTTAGGTCACTTTGGGTCAAGTGAGCCTAAGAAGGTTAATTGGCTTGATCAAGGCTTGATTCAAGTTTGGTTGAACTCACATATGGACTTATGAGTGAAATATAAATCCAATTATAAGTGATTTAGAGTCAAATGGGTTTTGATTCATTTGACAATTTCAAATCAAAAGGGTGAATATGGGTTTGACTTGGGTTAGTTTGATTTTGGTTTGATGATTAAAGTTTATATTTATATTTGGGCTTATGATTGAATGATTGATTTTTTAGAGATAAAATCCAAAGGTTTGAATTGATTTGAGAATGATTTGGCTAAGTTCAAGAATTTGACTTGAAAGGGTATAGGTTGGATTTATGTTAGATTTGGGTTTGAGTTTTGAATTTAGTTTTAGTTATTTGAATTTATATTTCATTTATATTTATGAATAAATATGAGAATAAAAATGGGTTATGAGAAAATCTTTTGAATTTGGAGTGATTTGAATTTGATTTGGCTAACTTCAAGAATTTGACTTGAAAGAGCATAGGTTGGATTTAAGTTGGATTTGGGTTTGAGTTTTGAATTTAGTTTTGGTTATTTGAATTTATATTTCATTTATATTTGTGAATATAAATGATAATATAAATGGGTTATGAGAAAATCTTTTGAGTTTGAAGTGATTTGAATTTGATTTGAGCTAAGTCCATAAGATGAAATCAAAAGGGCTTAGGAAAGATTTTGGGGATTTGAATTCAATCATGGGTTTCAATCATTTGATTTGGAATTGATTCATGATTTGAAAAAAATCCATTGAGTTAAAATTGATTTAAGATTTTATTTGGAATTGATTTGAATTTGAAGTTGATTTGAATTTGAAGTTGATTTGAATTTGAAGTTAGTTTGAATTTGAAGTTGATTTGAATTTGAAGTTTGACTTGAAAGAAGGAAGTAAGGATTAGGTCCAAGCTATAGGGTAGGCAAGTTTTTCTAACACCCCTAAGGCATAGCCTATTCCTATGGATAACTCTTCTAAGTCTATAGGGTTAGGTTAAGTGTTCACCTAATCACTAGAAGTGTCTTAAGACTAAGGAACTCTTAATGTCTAGAAGAGTCCTATGTCTAAGATGGAGAAGTTGAGAGCTCACTCCAAAAGTGAGGTCAACAGTTTCCTAGTATCATGAGCATCCCCTACTCATCTCCTTTTGGTTTCGATAATAACTCTCTCCTTTTGATCAATCCCACTTGATTTTCTAAAAATAACCAATTGATTGATAGTCCTATCTTTGAAATCTTTGGAGATAACGATCATTAACCTTAATCGAGAGTATTTTTAAGGAATCTCATTTCTTAAGATGTAATTAACTATGGGAGCTTGCCTCCTTAGGGAACTTAAATAACCCACTTTAAAATAAACCCTACTTTACTTTTTCATGTAAAGTAGGGGAAAGATCTCCATTCAAAATCCCATTATCCTTCTGGAGGTCCTTATTGTGTAATCATTCCTCAATGTCACACCCAATCACCTTAAAAAGTATATCTGCGGATCTACATGGTGTCCCAATAAACATATATATTTTTCAAATTCCAAAGAGTTTGAGAAAAAAATACACCACAGATTTTTCTAGCAGCTCCGCTGGGGATGATTCCTCTCTCCATCTTTGATAAATGATCGTTGTCTTCAAGTTTTGATAGTGGATTTGTATTTCATATGAATCTGAGGCTATCCTTCTTTTCTGTTGACACTTAGTTAATTTCATTCTTAAGCTAAGCTAGCCAACATCCTTTAGGTTTTAGGACCTCACTCCGTGTAGGTCTTAAAACCCCTGTTGGGTCCCCCAATATGTAAAAATAAAATGTAATAAAAAGAAATGACTAAAAAACCTTATTAAACCTCCTTACCATTTCTGTGGTAAGGAAAGGTTCATTCCAAAAATACAAAAAAAATAAATCCTTTTATAAAAAACATCACTTTCCAAAAAGCACTTTTCCAAAATTCACATAATAAAATCTTTGCACAAAATTTTCATATAACTTAACCACATCTAACAATTTTCATAATTATTACATGTAGGATCTTTTCAAAAACCAAAGTTAAAAATCATATTTCAAAAATCACATATGAATATCCTCATTCAATATACCCAAATTTATTGAATGGAGATTTCATTCCCAAATAAAATCAAAGTCATCTTTCAAAAATTACAAATGAGCATCCTCATTCAATATACCCAAATTTATTGAATGAAGATTTCATTTCCAAATAAAATCAAAATCATCTTTCAAAAAGCACAAATGAACATCTTTATTCAATATACCCAAATTTATTGAATAAATATTTCATTTTAAAATAAAACCAAAATCATCTTTTGAAAAAGCACATATGAACATCCTCATTAAATATACCCAAATTTATTGAATGAAGATTTCATTTCCAAATAAAATCAAAATTATCTTTCAAAAAGCACAAATGAACATCCTCATTCAATATACCCAAATTTATTGAATGAAGATTTCATTTTCAAATAAAACCAAAATCATCTTTTAAAAAAGAACATATGAACATCCTCATTCAATATACCAAAATTTATTAAATGAACATTTCATTTTCAAATAAAATCAAAAGCATCTTTCAAAAAGAACATATGAACATCCTCATTCAATATACCCAAATTTATTGAATGAAGATTTCATTTTCAAATAAAATCAAAATCATCTTTCAAAAAGAACATATGAACATCCTCATTCAATATACCCAAACTTATTGAATAAAGATTTCATTTTCAAATAAAATAAAAATCATCTTTTAAAAAGCACATATGAACATCCTCATTCAATATACCCAAATTTATTGAATGAAGATTCCATTTCTAAACAAAATCAAAAATCATCTTTTCAAAAAAGCGCATATTTAAAAATGAACACCCTCATTCAATATACCTAAATATATTGAATGAATATTTCGTTTCCAAATATAATCAAATCATAAAATTGAAATTCCATTTTCAATACATATCACATATGTTGAAGTTGGAATTTCTTTCTTTTCAAAAATTATAGATGTGAAGGTAAGCCTCTTCATTCAATATATCCAAATGTGTTGGAGGGAGGTTTTATTTTCAAATAAAATCACACCATTGGAAATTTCAATCAACACATCCCACATGTGTTAGGTTGGAATTCCCTTCTTTTCAAAAGCAATAATCACACACAAAAATTCCATCTTTGGAAAATAAAACATGATTAAGAACTCCATTTTGACATACCCAAATTTGTCAAATAAGAGTTTAATCCTTCAAAAAGAAAATTGAAAAGTGGATTATATTTAACACGCTATTTTTGTTGAATAGAAATCCCCTCTTTTTCAAAAATTCAAACACATTTGAGCTTTATTTAACATACCCAAAATTTGTTAAGTTAAGTTCCCATTTTCAAAATCAAACACATTTGAACTTTATTTAACTTACCCAAATTTGTTAAGTAAAGTTCCCATTTTCGAAAATCAAATTCAAAATCAAACACATTTGAACTTTATTTAACATACCCAAAATTGTTAAGTAAAGTTCCCATTTTCAAAAACAAAATCAAAAATTCAAACACATTTGAACTTTATTTAACATACCTAAATTTGTTAAGTAAAGCTCCCATTTTCAAAATCAAAAATCAAAATCAAACACATTTAACTTTATTTAACATAACCAAATTTGTTAAGTAAAGTTCCCATTTTCAAAATCAAAATCAAAATTCAAACACATTTGAACTTTATTTAACATACCCAAATTTGTTAAGTAAAGTTCCCATTTTCAAAATCCAAAATCAAAAAAAAAAATCAAACACATTTAGATTATTTATTTAGCATACACAAATTTGCCAGGGAAAGATCCTCTTTTCAAAATTATAAAAATCAAACACATTTGGATTCTTTATTTAGCATACCCAAATTTGCTAAGAAAAGATCTTCTCTTTCAAAATCACAAAAATCAAATACATTTGGATCCTTTAGTTAGCATACACAAATTTACTAAATAAATATCCTTTTTTAAAAATAAAATAAAAAATCAAACACATTCGGATTCTTTATTTAGCATACCCAAATTTGCTAAGTAAAGATCCTCTTTTCAAAATCACAAAAATCAAACACATTTGGACTTTATTTAGCATACCCAAATTTGCTAAGTAAAGATCCTCTTTTCAAAAATCAAAATAAAAATATTTTGATTTTATTTAGCATACACGAATTTGCAAAGTAAAGATTCCACTTTCAAATTCACGCATGATTCACATCATGGGAAAATAAGTAAAAGAAGAAAAATTATTTTCAAACAACTCATTTAGCATACCCAAATTTTCTAAATGAGTAATCCGAAACAAAATCAATTGACCCTCTATTTAACATACTCAATTTTGTTAAATAAAGGGTCACCAAACTTAAAAATCAAATTCAAATATGAACCAATGGAAGCACCAAAAATCTCTTCAAAATATTTGAACCCATTTCCAACATACACAAATTTGTTGAAAATGGATTCTAAATTCAAAATCTCTTCTCCAATTATAAATTTAAAATCTCTCCTAAATTAAAAGAGCCCCACTTAACACATTCAAGTTCTTGAGTATGGGTTCATATTCTAAAGCAAATTAAGATAGAAAATTTGATTTGAGTTTATTTTCAACAATTGCAGAATTTCAACTCAGTCTCAGTCTATTTTTCTCAAGTTCAGTTTAGTACAAAAGGATGCCCAGAAATATGTGTTCACTTTCCCCTTTGGGATGGATTTGGCCTTAGATCGGGACAGCCTTCCTCAAACTGACTTTACCCATATGATTTACTTTGGCCGAGGATTTGAGGAGGCCATGATCACTTGTGAGGGGACAACCCTCACCACCGTCAGTAGGAGTGTGGTGACTGGGCAGAAGCCAGTCATCCATGTTGAGATGCCTTTGGATTCAAAATTTCCCAAACTGAAGAGGAAGGTGGTTGAAGTTCCCACAGAATTGACTCTAGTATATGTTCGTCCACTACCCCAAAGGGCTAGTACTCACACGGCTTCAAGGGGAATACACCGCTTCACGGATAGTCTCCCCTACCTTTGAGATAAGGTCTAGTTCTCGTACTACTCCTCTCAGTAGAACTCAGTGCCGTAGCAGTTGCTGCAAGATCAAGCGGCATCATGTGCTCATATCCAAGGAGATGGAGGCAGTCTCTCAGGTTGTAGTAGAGGAGTCACCCAGGATAGTTTCTCCTCTGATTACATAGAACAAGTTCCATCCTCTTTCTAGATCTGATGGAGATGAAGATGTTAGGAGGATCCTAGTGTTACCTCCACTTGCAGTTCAATATGAGGCACCTATCAGAGATAGGAAGAGGTCCAATGCTTTAGGATACGTGGCCAAGTGGCTTCTAGATGATTAGAAGCCCAATTTAATCTATGATCGCCATTCCTCACCAGTAGGCAAGCATATCTCGGTAGGAGAGGGGAGCCCGTATCTGCACGCTACTAGCATGAGAGCAAAGTATGACATGCCAGCCCGCCTGGACTTCCATCGATGCTACCCGCACCAGTCATACTGAAAGTATTCTATTGACTGGTACTACCCACCATGGGAGAAGAGCTCCTACACAGAGAGATTCAATGTTGTCTCCATCACATCGCTCCACTCCATGTCCGCCATCGCCAATGTAGGTCCCCTCTTCCACAATTCCATCTAAAGCCATGAAGGCAGCATCAGGGGAAAGGAAAGCTCCACTGGTGATCCAGGGAGGCCGAGCTCTCCTGCTCGACCTCCTACTTCAGTTGTGGTGAAGAGGGAGTGGCAACCTCGTAGCATCGTAGTCATGCCACCACCACCACCACCTCAGCAGATCATGGACATAGCAGTAGTAGAGGGAGAAGGGGACAGTTTAGTTTCCCCCATGGTGATAGATCCTCCCAAGAGTAGTACTCCACCCATGGCAGATGATAGGCATGAGCATGTATCCTTCAGTGAGCATAGCCCTCATAAGATCAGTGTTCCAGTATCAGGGGAGGTTAGATGTATCTTTGTTCAAGAGCATGATACCACCAATGGCCAGCCATGAGCTTTTGTGCCTGCATAGTTAGATCGCTCCCTAGATGATATCGTAGCACAATATCTCATTGAGAAGAAGGAAATCCTGGGGTATGACTGGTCTGACCTAGAGGAAGAGAAGGTTAGCTTTGATCCTAATAAAGATGATTTGTTGGAAGACTCAGTAGAGGTGCATATGGTAGACACCAGGGGTTCTCTCCTTTGGGATAACTAGAGTTTGGAAGGTGTTGCGGACGAACAGAACGATACGGCCTATTCGACCCAACACCTCATTCAATAACTCAAATAGAAGGATGAGATTAATAAGATGGTAAAGATTCTTGAAGATTTGCTATCGGAAATTCTGGCACTTTAGAATTAAGCCCCATAACACATCCTACTATTGTGGAGATCAGCCAGCCAGAGTCACCGCATGTCTTGGATCAACCTAAGAGTTCACATCCGGTAGAGCAGGGCAACACTAGCTTGTATAGGAAGGTAGTAGATAGTACCTCTGTATAAGAAAAAGATATTAAACTCATGGTTGAACAATAAGGGAGAGAAGCGTTGATGCAATCCCGAGGTGGTTCATCAGTTCCAAAGGGTAGACCCTACCCAGAGGAATTCGATGTTATCCAATATCCTAAGGGTTTTGTGTCTCTTTCTTTCAAGAGCTTTGATGGAAGCAGGAACCCACACCAAAGATATATAGCACTTGTAATTTGTCTTGGCAACGATGCACAATTTTTCCATCTTTTTGTTAGCAGTTTAGCAGGCATAGCCTTTGATTAGTACGCTGAACTTCCCAACAGTTCAATGAAGATTTTTGCTAAGTTGGAGCAACTCTTTATTAAGAGGTTTGCTGGAGCTTAACAAAGGGTAACTATGGGCGATCTCATTGTAGCACAACAACACCTCGGTGAGTCCCTCATTGATTATATTCTCAGATGGCATAATTTGAGTATGAAATGCAAACCACAGTTGTCTGAATAGCATGCCATTGAAATTCTACTAAAGAATATTCATGGCCTGGTTACTTGCATGCTCAAAGGTTTCACTATCAAGATATTTGAGAAGCTAATCAACAAGGCGACAAGTCTACAAGGAGAGGGAAAATAGTTTCCTTTTCAAGATCAGTCATCAAAGCCAAAGCCGTAGAAAGCCTATGAAAAGAAGCCAAGGGCAGTAGCAGTATTGGATAAAGGGAAGCAATTAACTAGGGATCAGCATGAGAGACCTTGAGTTCCACAGCAGTCACTTCCACCTACTTTACCACCACCTAGGCCATCCTATCGGCCACCACACCATCCACCATGACCTTCGCCACCTCCTTCTCAACCATATTCTCAGTAATGGTACACATACCCGCCCCTAGGTAGCTATCATCCACCTACTCTTTTGGATAAACTAAATAAAACTTATTCATTTAAAAGGGAGGTAGTCATGAAAATGTTTAAGAAACTCTTAAAAAAATTTGATTTTTAGCTACCCGAGCCTAGAAAGCCGGAAGAAGTGGGCAGAAGCAATGATCCTAACTTTTCCCCTACCACCACATCCTAGGCCATGTTTTGGAGGATTGCTTTACATTTATGGACTGGCTTGAGCATAGCTACAAGTTAGGCGCCATAATTATCCCTAAAGAATATATAGTGGAACAACCATCCAGTTCTGTTAGGGTAATCCTTGAGGATACATGTGATCCTCTCAAAACAAAAGAAGGTTGGGATATCTCTTTATCCTGAACCTCTAAAAAGATTATTTCAAAAATCAAGAAACTCTCATTGCAGGTGCCTGAGGTAGCTCGAAACTCCAACATCAAGAAAGGTTCGTAAGTTGCCAAAGACAACTTGGGGAAAGTAGGAGCTTAGCAGTATTAGTAGCAGCCCATACCTGCCCGGGATGACCAAGTAGTGCAACCACCGACCGAGCCCAGCCTCCATTCCATCATTACAGCTACTACTTCAGCCGACATTTCTACATCAACTAGCTCTTCTTCTAGTAGACATCATGTATCGGCAGATGAGGGCATCAAATCCCTCACCCCACTTACTTTACTAGATTTCTACTATGTACCTCCTTCTAAATCTAAGAAATCAAGAAATAGAGCTAGTTTGAATTATATCTGTATCACTTCTGATGGGTTGTCTGACTCTACTCTTTTAGAAAACTCTTCAAGTCTTAATAATAATTATAACATTTTCAATCATCTTCTTTATGATTCAGAAATGGACTTTCCTTTTCTGAATATTATTGGTTCACCTCTTTAGATAGACTTGGAATCATCTGATTTTGAGGGTCTTATAGGAGAAGCTATAGATGAGCTTGATGAACAGGTAGAATCTTCCACTAACCCGCCATAAGAGATCATCAAAGTTAACCTCTGTAGTAGCAAGTTTCTACCTCCTAGAGAAGCACCTTAAGATCAGGGGAAACAAGTCATTGGTATAAACGAGCAAGAAGCCCCTCCATAGGATGCTCCACCCATGGATATGCATGTGGAGGATCAGCCCAGAGTTGATTACAATATCCTCGCTCACCTAAGAAAGTTTCCAGCTAAACTAAGCATATATGATGCCCTTGTCTTATCCTAAGAGATGAGGGAATCATTAATCAACATTCTTAATCAAGAGATATGCTTAACTCAGCTGACCACTATTTGAGAGGAGGCACATTATTCAAGAGAAGCCCAGGGAGTCACATTCATTGACGAAGACCTTCTTCTAGGGGACATGGAGCATAATCGTCCCCTCTACATCATAGTGGATATGGACAGATTCAAAATTTTTAGGGTTTTGGTTGATCCAGGTGCATCGATGAACATTATGAGTCTAATGACCCTTGCCTATTTGAAGATTGATATCTCTGTGCCCTGAGGAGATCGGATGATGTTGAGAGGATTCAATGAACAAGGCGAGAGGGCTTTAGGCTCCATAGTGTTACCTTTGGAGATAGGCGACTGGAAGACTGAAGCCAAATTCTATATAATTGATTTGAATATATCTTTAATTGCTTTGCTTGATAGGCCTTTGATACATTAGAATAGGATGATTATATCCTCTCTTCATTAGTGCATCAAGTTTAGAAAGGATAGAGTTGAATACTGAGTCAAAGGAGATGAAAAGCCATTTTCAGTTAGAGAGGTCGACATATATGAAGATGCGACCTACTATCTTCCTCAAAATCAAATTATCTATTCTCGCAAACTTGGTCAAAATTCAAATACACAAGAAAAAGAAAAAGAAGCAAAAGAAAAAGAAAAAGAAAAAGAAAAGGAAAGGAAAGTATAAGTGAGTGAGAAAGGGACATCAAGGAAGAGGTAGAGACGCATGTTACATTCCACCCACAGTTTGTTCCACCATACAGACATATGGGTAGGATGACTCGACCTCCACCAAGCAGAGGTAGAGGTAGATACAGAGGTAATTCTAGAGGGGGATAACCCCCTGGTTAGCTTCCAGCCAATAGGGGTTATGTTCCAATTTACAGGAGTACTCCTGTTATTCACATAGAATTGGAATCTAGCTCAGAGGATGAGTCTCATGTGATTAGCACACCAGCCAATCCCTCTCAATGAGTTTCATTGGAGGTGACACTTGAGCCAAACATTGACGAAGACCAAGCCTCTAAGCAAAGCACAAATGTATTCGAATCAAGTTTATGTAAAACTATTTGGCAGCAGTTCAAAACTTTAGCTCTAACCTCACTTTCTTCTCAAAAAGTTGAAGGTTTAGTAGTTAAGGAAGCCCCTAGGTCTTCCATGAATGTCAAGCCAAAGAGATTCCTATTGGGATCATCATCCTCAAGTCCAAAAGTTGATGTAAAACTTGATGATAATTCATATAAAGATTTAATATAATTTTCTTTTGATTGGCTATCGCCTTGTGTTCATAATCTTATAAAGAAAGGTTTGATTCCTTATACATGGTCTAGGCATAGGTCAGAGTATTTTGAGAAGCTGTGGAACAACAAAGGCAGGGATGCACAATTAAAGACCGACTAGGATTCGGTGTGGTGATCCAAATGATGATTACTGCTTAGTTATCACCAATCATCTAGAGTCTGATAGGTTCTTCTCAAACCACACAAACTCTTATGAGTAAGTGTGTTTAGAAACTTCAGATGATCTAGATGATCTTCAAATCAAAGATGCACCTCTAGAATTTGAAGAGAAAATCCATTCAACCATTGACAAGCTCAAAGAAATCAACCTCAGGACAAAAGAATATCCATGCCCTACATACATCAGTTCTCTGCTAAATGAAGAATAAACCAATGACTTAGTTAGGTTATTGATTGAGTTTAAAGATTGCTTTGCATGGAGCTATGAAGAGATGTCTGGATTATCTTCTGACATAGTAGTCCACAAACTAGCAGTAGACCCTAATGCTAACACTATCAAGCAAGCTCCTAGACACATGCGATTAAAAATTGAACAACAAGTCATCTCTAAAGTCAAGAAATTGATCGATGTTGATTTTATCAGGGAAGAAAAATATCCTACTTGGTTAGCCAGTGTCGTGCCAGTTAAGAAAAAGAATGGCCAAATTCTCATATGCGTCAATTTTAGGGACTTAAATAAGGCATATCCTAAGGATGAATTTCTACTTCTTATACAAGAATTAATGGTGGACATCACCTCTTCTCATGCAATATTCTCTTTTATGTATGGGTCATCTAGCTACAACCACATCAAGATGGCCACCGAGGATGAAAGAAACACTGCTTTTTGAACCCTGATCAAAATTTATTACTATAAGGTCATGCCTTTTGACCTTAAAATTATCGGTGCTACATACCAGTGGGACATGACTCAGATATTCAATGAACTCATTCATCAACAAGTTGGGTGCTATGTTGATGATCTAGTATTCAAAAGTAAAGAAAAGGAAGATCATCTCTTTGACTTGAGAATAGTTTTTGAATGGTTAAGATAAATTAACCTCAAAATGAACCCCATGAAGTGTGCATTTGGAGTACCTTCAGGAATGTTTCTTGGGTTTGTTGTTTGACACCGGGGAATACAGATAGACCCTGAAAAGATCAAAGCTATCTTTGAAATGTCACCCCCTAAAAGTCTAGCTCAACTCAAATCATTCTAAGGGTGGTTGGCGTATCTAAGACGCTTTATCTCCAATCTATCAGAGAGATGCAAGCCATTTTCAACACTTATCAAAAAGGATGCTAAGTTCAAGTGGGATGACAAGTGTCAGCATATCTTTGAAGACATCAAGTAGTATTTAGTGAAGTTGCCAGTTCTAGCAACCCCTATCCCGGGCAAGCCGCTTATCCTCTACACTACTGCATTAGATGACTCCCTTGGTGCTTTGTTGGCTCAAACCAATGATGAAAGGAAGGAGAATGCTCTCTACAACTTTAGCCATCATTTGATCCCTGCTGAAGCAAACTACCCACCTATTTAGAAACATTGCCTAGTTTTAAACTTTGCATCCCAAAAATTATGGCACTATATACTTTCTCATAAGGTAGACTTGATTTCAAGAATCAATCCACTGTAGTATCTCATGACATGGCCGACATTATCCAGACAGTTGAAACTATGGTCCATGATTCTCTCGCAGTTCGATATTATATTTGTACCCCTCTGTGCGGTAAAAGGATAAGCACTAGCAGATTCCTTAGCAGCACACCCACTTCTTGTTGATTCCCTCGCTTAGTGATGATCTCCCCGATGAATAAATCATGAACTTATGGGAGGTTGACAACCACCGATGGGAGATGTATTTTGATGGTGCAGCTTCCTTTCACAAAGGAGAAGAACCACATTCTACTCTTCCAGGAAAGATAGGGGTAAGAATAGTTCTCTTAACTGCGATGTTATGAGATTCTCATACTATCTCTCCAATCCATCCACAAATAACGAAGCTGAGTATGAGGCTTTGATTGCCGGTCTGGAGTTAGCCATTACAGTGTGTGTCAAGAGCATCAATATCTACGGGGATTCTCAGCTGATCATCAACCAGGTTACAGGGTCCTATAAGGTTCTGAAACCTAAGCTTTGCCACTACCATGAGTACACCATAAAGTTGTTGGCCCAAATCCCTGAGGTCACCATCTACAAGGTCCCTCGAAGAGAGAATGCGCAAAATCACTTTGGCATGTATGCAAAGATGAGTCCATTCCAATAAGGGTCCAAAATAGACAAGTCATTTCCATTATTGATTCTGAACTTGTCGAGAGACTTTCTCTTGAAAGGGAGATTGCTGTTGCCAATAAAGACTACTAGTTGGATTGGCGGTAACTATTCATAGATTACTTGAACACAGGCAAACTACCTCAAGAGAAATCACAAGCCCATCAGATGAAGCAGAGAGCTCTCTCTTATGCTCTCTTGGATGGCACCTTGTACCGATGGTCTTTTGATCAAATGTGGTTACATTGTTTAGACAAACACAAAGCCCATAAGATCATGATCGAGGTACATTCAGGTCTATATATAGTGCACCAATCTGGTCCGAATATGAAAGCAAAGATCAAGACAATAGAATACAACTGACCTTCGATGATCACAGACTGCATGAATGTAGCTAGGAGATGCCATCAATGTTAGGTACACAGTGTGGTCCTACTTCAACCACCCAATATTTTACACCCTGCATTAGCCTCATGGCCATTTGAGTGTTGGCGTACTGACATAATGGGTCCTATCGATCCTTCTTCTTCCAAGGGTCATCGATTCATCCTAGCTATTTTTCTAAGTGGGCGGAGGAAATCCCACTCAGAGAGGTCACAGCTCAGCATGTTCTCCAATTTTTCAGAAACCATATCGTATATAGGTTCAGTGTGCCTCGATGAATTATCTTTGAAAATAGTACTGCATTCAAAAACACCAAGATGAACAGCTTCACCAAGAGATTGTGGTGTTTATTTTTAGGATGTGGGACACCATGCAGATCTTTGGCGGTACTTATTGAAGTGATCGGGTATGACATTAAGGAAAGATATACTATCTTGAAAGATAGAAATCACCACCCTATAATAGATCTAATCACTAATAAGGACACCTAAGACATGATGGGTCTTCGAATATACCAGAGATTTTTCCTCTACTTTACATGAAAAAGTAAAGTAAGGTTTATTTTAAGATGGGTTCGTTAAGTTCCCTATGGAGGCAAGCCCCCATAGTTAATTACATCCTAAGAAATAAGAATTCCTTAAGAATACTCTCGATTAAGTAGACAATTAAGGTCTCCAAAGATTTCAAGGTTAAGACTATCAAAGGATTGGATATTTTAGAAAATCAATGGGATGAAACAAGGAGAAGACTTATTTTTGGAATCCAAAGGGGAAAAGTAGGAAATGCTCATGATACTAGGAAGCCTAGTGAGCATTCCAATCTACCTTATAATTGGGCTTTATATTTTTTTGAAATTTAAAGAGTGTTAATTATTTGAGTTGACATTTTATTAGATTGCTAGGGCTTATAATTCCACAACATAAGATTGTGGAAATGCATAAGAGGTGGGGATTTATACTTGTAGCCCAAAGGAAATAGCTACCTCTAATTCCTAAACTAAGGATCCTTGGTACAAAACAAAGGCACGACCTAAATCTAAGGCGAAAATGGGTATATGGTTTACCGCCATAAGAGAGAATAAACCACCCGACTGCTGGACTTATTACCACCTATAATGGCAGCTGGCTAACTCCTCATACGCTTTAAATTCATGTAGGTAAGTCTTATGCTTTGCAAGATGGATAGGTTGTTGTTCATTTAGAAAGAAAACTAAGTCCTTAGACTCACTCCTTAAAATACTAGAGCATGAGTGGTATGAATCCATGACTTAATCTAATAAAAATTTTATCAAATTTATTAGATTCTTTTGGACTTTTTGTTTTGACAAAAGCTATGGGATTTTATATGCCTAAATGCATGAGAATTTGATTATGGACCAAATCAAGTGAGAAAGGGGTGTCTTCCACCAAAGGCTCTCATAGGTTAAGCCTTCATTCTTTAGCAAGGATGGAAGCCCCCTCTTAACAAGAGTGGAAGAATATGACATGCATGATATTATACATTCATTCATCCAGCTAAGGGGTTTCTAAAAATTTTATTATCTTAATTTAATTCTTAAGCTTTTATGTGAGGTTATGAGTTATTTTGAAATTTTAGTTATGAGTTATTCATGGGGGTAGAAAAATTAATTTTATCCTAAGAGCCTACCGCATCCAGGGCACACATTTAAGCATCAATCATAAAGAAGCTATGAAAAGCATGCTGTTCTAATGTGCAATCTAAGCACAACATCAAACAATATTATAGACTACCATAAAAGAATAAAAGGCCATTACGGTCGGGTTCCACCATACGCCTCGAAAAGAGAAAAAAAAGATGCGTAGTCGAGCTCTACACTTATACAACCCGGATTACAAAAAAAATAATACATTCTATGAGGGTCTTCTTTTCTTCATTTTTTCCTTCTCTTTCTTTTGATTTGATTTGTTCTAAAGGCATCACAGGGCACCCCAGGGACTAATCCTTCTGGCCACTACTCATCCTAATCCCCCATAGCACTAATCATAATTCCTAATGCAAAATTACATCAAAAATAGGAAAACTAAATCTAGCTACTCCTGCAAAATAAATGTTAGCTAAACACACCAAACAACCCAAACAGTCATAAAAATAATTTAGACTTAGCACCCACACATGGGTAACCAAATCTACCTGTCCTAACATGGGTTAGCTTAGGGGCTAAGCAACCTGCACAGCAAAAGTATTTATATTTTTATTATAGTGGGCCCTTAAGAATAACCCCATGTAGAAAATATGATTAGGCTAATAACGACCTAACATCCAGTCTACAAAACATACACCCTAACATCCAGTCTAAAACATTACATCACAAAACAAAACATAACATAAATACAACACCCTAACTTAGCACTAAAAGTGGTGACTTAGTATTCTAATGTGTGTGCTTAAGGCTTGTGTAGCAAGACTTTACTAGGCTTCTTTAGTTTAAGTTTCAATTTGGAGTTTGAATTTAAATTTTTCCTTTAGGTGATTTTAATTTAAATGATTTAATGATTTACTTTTATTTTTATTTCAATTTTATTTGGTTGAAATGATGTTTAGGTTCTCTAGAATGAAGAGTAGGATGAATTCCATCTGTAGACAGAACTCACCCTATTCTACATACTAATTCCTAAGAAATCTAATTAAGGTCCTTAAGTATCTTAATTAGCCTATTTAAAATTGTGTAATTCATTTGATTTGATTTATTCGACTTGATTTAGAATTTAGAATTTGAGTGTATTTAAGTATTTGATTGATTGATTTTGGATTAGATGTTTTAGCTTAACTGCATCTTGATAATTCAATATCCTTAATATCTAATGAACTTTAAGTTTGTTTAAGTTCATGTGTTTTTGTTTGATTAATTTTAAATTAGATGTTTCGATTTAATTGAATCTTGATAATTCAATATCCTTAGTATCTAATGAAATTTAAGTTTGTTTAAGTTCATCTATTTTTTTTTTTTTTTTTTGGTTGACTAATTTTAGATTAGATATTTTGATTTAATTCAATCTTGATAATTCAATATCCTTTTAAATTAATATTTAACTCTTTTCTTTGCTCATAGTTGTGTGATTTAACTTTATGTTTATTTAATTCGATTGTGGTTCATTTATTTACAGTTTGATCGAATTAGATTAATTGAGATTTTATTTTTATTTTAATCGGGTTTGATTCTTTGTAATTAGGATTTTATTTTTAATTACATCCATTTATCATGTTCATCAAAGTTTGGTTTGTATTTTGATTTCATACATTGGATAGTTGATTAGTTTATCTTATTTAAGTAGGTTGAATGAGATTTGACTTGATTACATATTAAATTGATGAGAGTCTTTCTTAATTTAATCTGATTTAATTTGATTAGCTTTATTATTCTATGGGTTTTCTTAGGTTCAATGTGATTATGTGATTAGTTTAATTAAGAAGTGTATTTATGTTAATTATAAAGTTTTGTTTAATTTTTATTTTAGTTTAATATTTATTTAGACTAATAATGTAATTAATGACTTAATGGTTTAGGTTTAATTTAGGTTTTGATTAGTATTTAATTGCATTTTGATTGATTAAACTTAAGTTTAATATGATTAATTTGATTAACTTAATTAGTTTGTTTAAGTGGTGTGATCAAATTACTAAGTAAATTTGTTTAAATTTTTTGATTTCATATTTATTTAGGTTAATGATGCAATTGGTGAGTTAATGATTTAAGTTTAAATTAGAATTGATTAGCATTTAATTGCATTTTATGTTTAATTAAGTTTAATATGATTAATTAATTTAATGACTTAATTAATTTGTTTAGGTGTGATTAAATTAATTAGATTAATTAAGTTTTTTTTATTATTTGGATTAATTTTAATGTGATTTATAAAATTAATTTAGTTTATTAAGATGATGGATTAATTTATTAATTTTGCATTAATTAGATGTTTGATTAATTAAGTGTGATTAAGGGTCAATTAAAATTATTAGATTAATTAAGAGTTTATTTAATTAGAGATTAATGACTTAATGATTTAGGTTTTGATTAGTGTTTAATTGCATGTTAATTATGTTTGATTAAGCTTAGGTTTAATATGACTAATTTGATTAACTTAATTAGTTTATTTAAGGGGTGTGAATATTAAATTTAATTAGGGGTTTGATTTAAGCTTAATTTTAGAGTTAGCTTTAATGTAACTTATTTAAATTAATTTGATTAATTAAGGTGATGGATTAATTTATTAAGTTTGCATTAATTAGATGTTTGACTAATTAAGTTTCAATAAGGGTAATTAAATTTTTAAATCATTAGATTAATTAAGGGTTTGTTTAAATTAGAGATTAATGACTTAATTTCCCACATGTGAATGATTTGGTTTACTTAAGTATTTAAGTTTGATTTGATGAAAGGATTATTGTTATTACCATCATTGTTATTAAGTGAATTAATTGTTTATTTTATTTCAATTAAGTTTGATTATTTATGATTAGAGTTTTATTTGATTTGATTCATTTATTATGTTTGTTTGATTTCATTAACATGTTTGATTTAGTTATTAGGTTGAAATATTTATTGGTTAATTAATTATATTTTTCCAAATGGATGTGATTTAATCATATGTTAATTAAGTTTACTTTAATTTTATTTGGTTGAATTCGATCAAATGATTAAAGTTTCCTAAATTTGTTGGATTTTGGGTTTGATTTAAGATTTAATCTTTTAATTGAGTTTTATTAACCTAAACAGGTTTAATCATATTTAATTTAATCTCCTTTAAAGATGATATTTTTGTGATTTGATGTTTGATTAATGATTATTTAAGTACTATATCATTTCTGATTTTGATTTAATATTTAAATTATTTTTAAATTATATTTTAATTAACTCCTTAATTGATTAAACTCTAACCTTAAGTGTTTGATTGGGGTTTATTAAGATTCAAAAGATCACATTATTTTCTTAAGAGTTCTAGATGTCAATTGAAATGATTTAAGCCATTTTGAAGATTTTTGTAAATTTTTGAATTTTTATTTAATTTATTTTATTAAAATGAACAATGTGAACTTCAAAATTTAATTTCCCTTAATTCAAAAGTCCTTTTCACTTGAAATTTTTATGGTAGGTGTGTTTTAACTTTAGTTTCAATCCTTAAAAATTTCAACTAAATCTAACTTATATTTTTGGTTTAATTAATGAAATTTGATTTTTACTAAAACTTAAATTAAGCTCAAAATACTTAGTAAACCTTAGGGATTTTGAGGTTGTTAGATTCCTCTCGGAAAGAGGAATCCAACAAGTCCTTATTTGCAGTTTTTTGGTTAAGTATTTTATTTTTGATGAATTTTTGAAGTTTTAAGTGATTTAAATAAATTTTTTTATGTAAAATAATGGGCGTCCTTTGGGCGGGAAGAAAATGACCGTGGTTTCTCACGGGTCCGATCATAGATCGGATGATCCGATCGCGTGATCGAGCGATCATACAATCGACGATCGGTGTGGTCTCAATCACAGAGATGGCGTGGCGTCGATATGGGATCAGATCTGACGTGGGATCGAGCGGTGGAACCGGATGAGCGGTGTTTCTAAGCCAAAATTATTTTTCCTAACCCGCCAGCGATCTGGGCTGTCCTTATTTATAGTGTTTCTAATCAGGCCTTTTAGAGGGAAAAATGAAAGTTTCTAAGCCAAAACTTGTCCAAATGGACCAATTTTTTGCATCGATTCACACCGAAAAAATTATATTTCCTAATTGGGGTGATTTAAAGTAAAAAATGTAGGATAATCTAGAGGAAATTCCTAAAATCGTGAGAAAATTAATACAAAATATGTGAAATCCTAAGGGGTTTGGCATTTACCTCCTGATGATTTTTGGTGAAGATCCGGTGAACTCTAGGTATGTGAGGAAGCTTTGGGTGATCTTTAGCCCACCCCCTCCGAACGTCACCTTGTCCCGTGCTCACCAAAAGAGCAATTATTTATGTATTTTGAGCTCAAAAATGGCTCAAAGAAGTAGGGGATGGGTTCCTTTTTACTTTGGGTAGCTTTTGGGGACTGAATGGTGGTGGGAGGAAGAGATCTAAAGCCTCATCTCCCCCTCCTTTTATAATGGCCAAAAATTCAATATTTTTTAAAATTTTTAGCTCCAAATTGATTGTCATCTTGCTTGGGGTGCTTGGGATGGATGATAGATTGATTGAGGACTTGGATTTTTACTCCAAAGTCCTCTCTTGCTGCCATAGGATCAGATTTATTCAATGCAAATGTTGGGGAGGAATTAAGTGCATGTGATGGGGGGAATTAAATGAGGTTGGGTGGAATCCTATATGGGGGAGGATCCATGAGAGATTTAAATGGGTTAGGTTGGTTTTGGACTGATCACAAATGGGTTTGGGTTGGATTTGATTAGCCCCCAATGGGTCTTGGCTTAGTTTCAAGAGATTTGGCCCAATTTGAGTCATATGGGTCAATTGGGTCAAATTGACCCATTTGACCAAAATTGGCCAAATTAGCTTGGGTTATGGGTTGATTCATGTTTAATTGGCTAATTGAACATGAATGTGGTATTTGGTTTGAATTGATTTGGATTTAATTTGGATTTAATTTGTATTTAGGCTAAATTGACCATTTAGGCCAATTTGGGCTAGGTTGGTCAAGTTGACCAATTGGGCTCAATTGATCAAATTGGGTTTATTATGGCCTTCGTCTCAATAATCAATTTGGAATGAACTTGAGTCATTGGTTGCAATCAATTTGGGTTAGAGCATGATTGGACCCGATTTAGTCCTTTAGACCAATTTAGGTCAATTTGGATCAAATGGCCAATTGGGCTTGGTTTGGCCTAATTGAATATAATTGATCATCCTAGGGTGATTAACAATTATGGTGGAATATTTTGGTTAGCTTGGTTCAATCCAATTTGGGTTAGATTAAAAGTTGGCTCAAATGGGTCCTTTAGGTCACTTTGGGTCAAGTTGACCTAAGTGGGTCAATTGGTTTGATTTTGGTTTGATTCGAGTTTAATTGAATTTATATAAAAGCCCTAGATTGGAATATAATTCAACAGCAATCAGTTTGGAGTCTAAGGGATTTTAGCTCATTTAAAATTTTCAAGTCAAAAGGGCTAGTTGGGTTTGACTTGGGTTGGTTTTGATTTGATTTGATGATTGTAGGTTTCATTTATATTTGGGTAGATAATTAAATGAATGATTGATTTAAGAGAAAATTTATTGGTTTTGACTTGATTTGGATAGAATTTGGCTTAGTCCAAAGAATTAGCTTAAAGGGTTTAGATTGAGTTTGGATTTCATTTTTGACATAGTTTTGGTCATTTGAATTTAGATTTCATTTATATTTGTGAATATAAATGAAGAAATAATTGATTTATAAAGAGATCAATTGAGTTTGATTTGATTTAAGGGGAGTTTTGGCTAAGCTTATGAATGTGGTTCATATGGCTTAGGAAGGGATTTTAGGATTCGAATTTGATTTTGTGTTTCAATCATTTGGAGTCAAATTTTGAAATTAGATTTGGAATTTGAATTTGAATTTAAGATTTGGTTTGAGAATTGAGTGTGGGTTTGATTTGACAAAGTGTATCTAGATTGGGTTTAGGCTATGGGATAGGTAATTTCCTTAAACCCAAGGCATAGCTAATCTTATGATTAACACTTCTAAGTCTCTAGCATGGGTTAGGTGTTCACCTAATCACTAGAAGTGTCTTATGACTAGTTCTTGAGTCTTAAGTCTAAGAAGAGGAGGTTAAGAGCTCACTCCAAAAGTGAGGTCAATAAAAGGACCCCCAATAAGTGTGGTGTAACTGACAAGGCACACCACACATATTGGCCTTGACCGAAATGATCAACAACATTCAGAAGGTTGCAATAAACAACGGAAGTGATCTATAACTAGACCCGAAAGGTAGATAGAATCATGATCTTAGTGCAATGCAGCTCTCTTTATGCCAAGGGCATAAGAGAGCAAGAAGTAATCCACTAGGGATTGAGTACATGAACCCTCCTCTAGGGAAACAGGTCTAAGCTATCTTCTGAGGGATACACTTCCGAGTTTGATTATGAGTACGATTTTTTTAGGTGTGAATTCGCTGGTTTGATTAGATTTCTTTAATTTGTTTGATTATGCTCCATTAGGGAGGTTGGTTTAATTTATTATGGGTCCACTGGGGAGAAGAGTTCTAGATTGAGGACATATCCGCTGGGGATGTGCACTCGATTGAATTTGCTTGATTTAGATCTAAGCTCCACTAGAGAGGCTAATTTGATTTGCGCCTCACTGGGGGAGAAATTTGGTTTATTTGATATGTTTAATTTGACTCCACTGGGGAGGTTAGTTTTGAATTTATTTTGTTATGGACCCTGTCGGTTTGCAATGGACTACACTAAGAATGAGCCACGGGGCCTTGGCCTGTCTTAGATTTATAAGCTAAAGGGGTAGCCTACCTGCCATAAGGTAGGACTATCCAACCTAAGGGGTTGCCTTTTGGTGTGCAATGCCTATTCTAGGAAGAAAGAGTAGCAAACTTACATCTTCCAAAGCAAGGAAAAGTCGCTGGGGTGATCTATTGGATGAGCAACACATCAAACCTTACCTAAGGAGACTACTGAGTGAGCGTCACTGGGGGTCTTACCTCAACTCAAGAGTAGTCCTGATAATTAATTTAATTTATATTGATTTTATTTGAATTAATTTAATTTGGTGTGTTATGTTGTGAACCTTGTCGGCGTGCGATGAATCCACTGAGAAGGGGCTATGTTGGCCTTGGCCTATCTCAGATTTATAAATCCAAAGGGGTAATTTACCAGCCATAAGGTAGGACTATCTGGCCTAAGGGTTGCATTTCGGTGTGTAATGACGGTACTAGAAAGAAAGCGTAGCAGACTTATATCTTCCAAAGTAGGGATCAGCCGTTGGCGTGATCTATTGATGGCGCAATAGATAAATCCAGACCTAGGGTGACTATTCGAGCAAATGTCGCTGTGGACTCATATCGACTCAAGAATAGTCAGAATTACTTTAATTTTAGATGGACCCTATCGGTGTGCGATGGATCTACTAAGAAGGAGCTAATATCAGCCTAGGCCAATCTTAGGCTTACAAATCCAATGGGATAGTCTACCAGCCGTTAGGTAGAACTAACCAACCTAAGGGGTGTCTTTCGGTTTGCAATGGTCAAGTTAGGAAGAAAGCGCGGAGACTCACATCTTCCTAAATAAGGAATCACTGGGGTGACCGGTTGCTTATGCAACAAATCAGACCCGACTTAAGGCTGCCAGTCAATTTGCAACGATCGTAGTGGAAAGAATGCGTAATAGATTTATATCTTCCAAAGCAAAGATGACCGTTGGGGTAACTCGTTAGTGGCACAACAAGTTGAACCCAACCTAAGGGCAACTACTGAGTGAGCACCGCTGGGGGTCTTACCTCAACTCAAGAGTAGTCATGATGACTAATTTGATTTGATTTGATTTAATTTAATTTAATGTTTTATATTGTGGACCATGTTGTCGTGCGATGGACCCTCTGAGAAGGAGCTATGTCGGCCTTAACCTATCTCAGATTTACAAGTCCAAAGGGATAGTCTACCAGCCATAAGGTAGGACTATCCAGCCTAAAAGTTGCCTTTCGGTGTGCAATGACTATACTAGAAAGAAAGTGTGGTAGACTTACATCTTCCAAAGTAGGGATCAGCCATTGGCGTGATCTATTGATGGTGCAATAGATAAATCTGGACCTAGGGTGACTATTTGAGCGAATGTCATTGTGGAATCATGTCGACTCAAGAATAGTCAAAATTAATTTAATTTTAGATGGACCCTATCGATGTGCAATGGATCTACTAAGAAGGAGCTAATATCAGCCTAGACCTACCTTAGGTTTACAAATCCAAAGGGATAATCTACCAGCCGTTAGGTAGAACTAAACAACCTAAGGGGTGCCTTTCGGTTTGTAATGGTCAAGTTAGGAAGAAAGCACGGGGACTTATATCTTCCTAAACAAGGAACCAGGGTGATGATCACTTGTAAATCCGACTTGTGCTCAGTTTGAAATGATCGTGCTGGAAAGAATGCGTAATAGACTTATATCTTTCAAAGCAAAGACGACCGCCGGGGTAACTTGTTGGTGGCACAACAAGTTGAACCTGACCTAAGGGCAACTACTGAGTGAGCATCGTTGGGGGTCTCACCTCAACTCAAGAGTAGTCCTGATGATTAATTTGATTTAATTTGATTTAATTTAATTTTATGTGTTATATTATGGACCCTGTTGGCGTGCGATGGACCCACTGAGAAGGAGCTATGTCGGGCTTGACCTATCTCAGATTTACAAGTCCAAAATGGTAGTCTACTAGCCACATGGTAGGACTATCCAGCTTAAGGGTTTTTTTCAGTGTGCAATGACTGTACTGGGAAGAAAGCATGGTAGACTTACATCTTCCAAGGGATCAACCGTTGGGGTGATCTGTTGATGGCGCAACAGATCAATCCTAACTTAGGGAGACTATTTGAGTGAATGCCGCTGTGGACTCATATCGACTCAAGAATAGTCAAAATTAATTTAATTTTAGATGGATCATGTCGGTGTGCGATGGATGTACTAAGAAGGAGCTAATATCAGCCGAGACCTATCTTAGGTTTACAAATCCAAATGGATAGTCTACCAGCCATTAGGTAGAGCTAACCAACCTAAGGGGTGCCTTTCAGTTTGCAATGGTCAAGTTAGGAAGAAAGTGCGGGGACTTACATCTTCCTGAACAAGGAACCACTGGAGTGATCGATTGCTTGCGCAATAAATCGGGCCTGACCCAGGGCTGCACATCGGTTTACAGTGATCGTGCTAGAAAGAATGCGTAATAGACTTATATCTTTCAAAGCAAATACAACCGTCGGGGTAACTCATTGGTGGAACAACGAGTTGAACCCGACTAAGGTGACTTCTGTGAGTACCGAGATTTATCTCACTGTAGTTAGGCAATTCCTATAGGAAGTTTTGCTGACATTGCCCTAAAGATGGGATGCCTACTTGGGAAAAGGGGCCCTTTGGGGGCTTGAATTCTTAATCTCCAAGCGAATTAATTTTGTTTATTTGTTTAGTTTATTTTAACATGGACCCTGTTGGTTTGCGAGGGATCAAACTGAGAAGGAGCTTATATTAGCCTAGACCTATCTCAGATTTACTAACCAAGGGAGAATCTGTGCATCCGTTGAACAAATTCTCCAATCATAGGGGTGGCTACTAGGAAAGGGGGACTGTCCAATCCAAAAGTAACCTGGGTAGTGCCTAAATGGGGTCGCAAAGGATGTGATCCAAATAGAATGCCCGTAGGGAAAGGGGCCTCAAAGGGGCTTCGATCCAACACCCTGTAGAAAATGACATGGCTAGTCATATATCATATAGGTATTCGATGGCCAACTCATGGAGAAAGCGTAGGGACTTACATCTGCCAAGAGTGGTGTACCCACCAGGTGAGTCACTGTCAGCATAGCGAACATCAACCAATATACGGTGCCCATCAGTTTGCAACAATCAGTCTAAAAAAAAGGTGTCTAGGCTTATATCTCTCTAAAGTGGAACTAACTGCTGGGATAGTCTGTCTTCGGCTCGACGGGTGTCATCCGACCTAGGGCGACTACTGAGTGAATGCCACTAAGGACTTATATCAACTCAAAAGTAGTCAAGAGGAAAGGAGCCTCTAGGGGACTTACCCTAAACCTCAAATATATTCGACCTAGTTAGATCATGATGATTAGTTCAAGAAGAAAGCACAAGGACTCACATCTTCTTAACAGATCAACCATGAGGTAGCAGCTTTGGCGAAAGACTATGAAACTAACAAGGCGCTCATCGGTTTGCAATGGTCAAATTAGGAAGAAAGCGCAAGGACTCACATCCTCCAACAAATGACCCTTGGGGTGATCGATTTCTTTAGGCAACAAATCGAACCTGACCTAGAGCAGCTAATGAGTGAGTGCCACAGGGAGCTTGCTCTCACATCAAAATAGCCTGAAAGAAAGATATGTATGTTTATGCTTGATATGAAGAAATAGGATGCCACTAGGGGACTCTTACACCTACCCTAAATATATCGTGGTGGATTCACAAGCAAAAGATATTTCTAACACAGAAGAAATAAAATTTGAGATGAAAAGAAATTTTATTGATAATTATTTTCAAACAAGATTTATGGATAGTATTTTTTTAAGTAGAGCCCGTTGATTGAAAGCATCGAGCATTCTCCTTTACAATTTATGAGTTGGTAAGACCCTCCTTGGTATGCCTTCTCTATGGCATAAGGGCCTTCCCAAGTGGGTGCAAACTTGCCTCCTATCTTACAACGAGTAACAATTGGTCTCCTTAGAACTAAAACAAGTTCTCCTACTTGAAAAGTTCTAGGATAGACCAACTTATTATGAGCTTGAATCATCTTGGCTTTGTATAACTCGAGGTTTTTGCATGCCCGTAGGCGTCTCTCCTCCAAACCTTTGAGCTCTTCCAACCGTAATGTGGCATTCTGTTCTTTTGTGATTTTGCTACTCATGGCTATCCTTAGAGATGGGAGTTGGACTTCTAATGGTAGAACAGTTTCAGACCCATACACTAAAGAGAATGGGGTGGATTGAGTTATAGTTCTATATGTAGTATGGTAAGCCCATAAAGCTTCATTCATGCCATCATCGTTTGTTGTCATCTAGTGTCTTCTTCAGTATTTGAATGAGGGTTTTATTGAAGGCTTTTGCTAACCCATTTTCCCTTGGGTAGTAGATGGTAGAATATCTCCAATCTATGTTGTGTCTCCAAATAAAGCTGTTCATTTTAGTGCTCGTGAATGCAATACCATTATCGGATATAATTCATCAAGGCACCCCAAACTTATATATGATATGGTTCTTAAAAAATTGGAGCACATGTTGAGCTGTGACCTCTCTAAGTGGGATTGCCTCCGCCCACTTGGAAAAGTAGTCAGTAGTAGCTAGAATGAATTGATGCCCTTTGGAAGAAGAAGGATTGATCGGACCCACAATGTCAGTACCCCAACACTCAAATGGCCATGAGGCCAATGTAGGATGTAGAATATTGGGAGGTTGATGTAGGACCACACCGTGTACCTGACATTGATGGCATCTCCTAGTTACATCCATGTAGTATGTGATCATCGAAGGCCAGTAGTATCCTAGTCTCTTGATCTTGGCTTTCATCTTCAGATCAGATTGATGTGCTCCACATAACCCTGAGTGTACCTCAGTCACGATCCTATGGGCTTCGTGTTTGTCCAGACAACGTAACCACATATGATCGAATGACTTCTGGTACAAGGTGCCGCCTACAAGAGAATAGAAAAGAGCTCTCTGCTTCACCTGGTGTGCCAGTGATTTCTCTTGAGGTAGTTTGCCTACATTTAAATAATCTATGAATGGTTGTCTCCAATGCCTCGCTCCACCGTAATGGCAACCTTCCCTTCAAGAGATAATTTCTCGATGAGTTCAGCATCAATAAGGGATAAGACTTGTCTATTTTGGACCCTTATTGGAATGGACTCATCTTCTATACATGCCAACTCTTTGGCAAGCTTGTCAAATGCATCTACTACTGTGTTATCTCCTCAAGGAATCTTGTAGATTGTAACCTCTGGGATTTGGGCCAATAACTCCATACTATACTTGTGATAATGATGGAGCTTAAGCTTTAGAACTTTATAGGACCCAGCGATTTGGTTGATGACTAACTGAGAATTCCCAAAGATGTTGATACTCTAGATGCATAATGTAATGACTAACTCCATACTGGTAATTAGAGCCTCATATTTGGCTTCATTGTTGGTGCATTGATTAGATAGATGATATGAAAATCTCATCACATCGCGGTTCGAAGTTAGGAGAACTATTCATACCCTTGCCTTCCCTGGGATTGTAAATTGTGATTCTTTTTCTCTTTGAGAGGGAGCTGCACCATCAAAGTACATCTCCCAGTAGTGAGCACTAGTACCCTCTAAGTTCATGATTTGTTCATCGGGGAGATCATCATTATGCGGAGAGTCAGCAGGGAGTGGATGTGATGATAAAATTCGCAAGTGCTTGTCCTTTTACGGCATGGAGGGGTACGAATATTATGTCAAACTGAGATAAAATCATGGACTAAAGTGCCAACTGTCCAGATAAGGTTGGTCATGTCATGAGATATTATAGTGGATTGACTCTAGAGATCAAGTTCAACTTATGAGAAAGTATGTAGCATTGTAGCTTTTGGGATGCAAATATTAAAGCTAGGCAGTGATTTTCAATAGGTGGATAGTTTGCCTCAGTAGGGATTAGATCACGACTGAGATAATAAAGAGCATTCTCATTCTCTTCATTGTTGATTTAAGCCAACAAAGCACCAAAGGAATCGTCTAATGCAGCAGTATATAATATAAGCAGCTTACCCTGGATAAGGGCTGCTAGGACTAGCGACATCATCATATATTGCTCAATGTCTTTCAAAGCATGCTGGCACTTGTCATCCCATTTGAACTTGGCATCCTTTTTGACAAGTGCTGAGAATGGTCGGCATCTTCCTGATAAGTTGGAAATGAAGCATCTTAAATATGCCAACCGCCCTTGGAATGACCTGAGTTGTGTTAGGATTTTAGTGGGTGGCATTTCTAAGATAACTTTGATCTTCTCCGGATCAATTTTTATTCCACGGTGTTGAACAACAAACCTAAAGAATTTTTCTGAAGCTACTCCAAATGCACACTTCAGTTGTTTCATTTTGAGGTTGTATTATCTTAACCATTCGAAAACTACTCTCAAGTCCAAGAGATGGTCTTCCTTTTCTTTGCTTTTGACAACGAGATCATCAATGTAGCATTCAACTTGATGATGAATGAGTTCATCGAAGATTCGAGTGACCCACCGATGTATGACATTTTAAGGCTGAAAGGCATGACCTTATAACAATAAATTTCGATCGGGGTTCGAAAGGCAGTATTTCTTTCATCCTTTAGGGCCATCTTAATTTGGTTACAGCCAGATGACTCATCCATAAAGGAGAATACTGCATGAGATGAGGCGATGTCCACAATTAATTCTGGTATAGGAAGTGAAAATTCATCCTTAGGACATGCCTTATTTAGCTCCCTAAAATTAACGCATATGTGAATTTGGTCATTCTTTTTCTTAACTGGGATGACACTGGCCAACCAGGTAGAATATTTTTCTTCCTTAATAAAGCCAGCATCGATCAATTTCTTGATTTTAGAAGTGACCTGCTGTTCAATGTCTAAGTGCATGCATCTAGGAGCCTGCTTGATAGGGTTAGCATTAGGTTCTATTGCTAGTTTGGACTGCTATGTCAGGAAATAGACCGGATAGCTCTTCATAACTCCATGCAAAGTAATTCTTAAACTCAATCAATAGTTTCACTAAACCATTAGTTTCTTTTTCATTCAATAGAGCACTGATATATGTTGGGTATGGATCTTCTTCGCCTTGTTTTTTCGATTGCCAATAGTTGATCTAATCTCCTCTTCGAACTCTGGTGGTGCATCCTTGACTTCAAAGTCATTTGGATCATCTGAAGTTTCTAAGAACATCTCCTCATATGAGTTAGCATAATTTGAAAAGAGCTTATCAGATTCTAAATGGTTGGTGATGACTAAGCAGTAATCATCATCATCGACTAGACCCACTGTATTGAATCCTAGTCCCGATCTTGATTGTGAATGTCTACAGTTGTTGTCTCATAACCTTTCAAAGTAATCTGACCTGTGTTTAGACCAAGCATGTGGAATTAATATTTTCTTTTCTAAATTTAGAAATCAAGGCGAGTACCAATCAAAAGGTAATTCTATTAAATCTTTTTATGAATCATCCTCAAGTTCTACATCAGTTTCTTGACTTGAGGATGATGCTCTAAGAAGGAACTTCTGCACTTTTACATTTGTGGAAGACTCAGGGGCTTCTTTAACTATTAAACCCTCAACTTTTTGTGAGGAAAGTGGGATTAGAGCTAAAGTTCTGAACTGATTGCTCATTGTTTCACATATAGAATTGGATACACTTATGCTTTGCTTAGGAGCCCGGTCTTCAGCACTGTTTGGCTCAATTATCATTAGCATGGGGATCTGTTGTCTAGAAGTGCTAGCTAGCATACTAATCATATATGACTCATCATCTAAACTATATTATAAGTCTATATAGATAATAAGTGTAGTCCTTGTAGTAGGGACATAACTCCTATTGAGTGGCCAATAATGAGGTCTTCCGTCCCTAGGCATGTCTCTGATCTGCCTCTTCCTCTGCCTGGTGGAGGTCGATTCATCCTACCCATATGTTCGAATGTTGTAACGAACTGTGGGTGGAATCTAATGTCAGGCTCTACTTTCTCCTCCAATTCTATTTCTCGCTCCCTTTTGTTTTCTTTCTCATTTCCTTTTTTCTTTTTTTTTTCTTTTTTTTTTTCTTTTCTTTTTCTTTTCTTTTTTCCTTTTCTTTTTCTTTTATTTTTGAACTTTCTCCAAGTTCACGAGAATATACTTGTTGATTTTGAGGGAGATAGTAGGTCGTATCCTCACATATTCCAACCTCATGAACTTTGAATGACTTAAGATCTCCTTTGATGCAGTATTCAATCCCACCCCTCATGAACTTCATGCACTGGTGTAGAGAGGATGGAACCATGTTGTTCTCATGTTTCCACAGTCTCCCAAGCAAAGAATTGAAAGATGTATCTGAGTCTATAATATGAAACTTGGTGGTAGTCTTCCAATCATCTACTTTTAATGGCAACACTATAGAGAATAAAGCCCTCTCGCCTTGTTCATTGAATCCTCTCAACATCATCCTCTCTTTTGAAAGTTTGGAGATGTCAATCCTCAAGTAAGCGAGGGTTTTTAGACTCATAATATTCACTGATGCACCCTGGTCAATAAGAACTCTGGATATCCTGTATCTTCCAATATCCACTGTAATGTAAATAGGGGGGTTGTGCTTGGTCCTTCATAGAAGCAAGTCTTCATCACCGAATGTAACTCCTAGAGTGTCCTCTGAACTGTGAGCTTCCTCCTCAGTAGCGATCAACTAGGCTAAGCATATCTCTAGATCAAGAAGATCCTTGATTAGAGATTCCCTCATCTATCTGGATAAGATAAAGGTGTCATATATACTTAACTTCGTTGGCAGCATTCTAAGATGTCCTAAGACATTGTAGTCAACCTTGGCTTGATCCTCCACAAGCATATCCATGGGTGGAGCATCCTTTGGAGGTGTTATATGTTCTTTAGAACCAATGATTTGCTTACCCTTATCTTAAGGTGCTACCCTAGGAGGTAGAACTTTGCCACTATGGAGGTTAACTTCAGTGACTTCATGAGATGATTTAGTGGAAAGTTCTACCTTCTCATCAGGTTCACCTATAGCTTCTCCCATGGGATCATCAGAGTCAGATGACTCCAAATCAATCTCGATGGGCGAACCCAAATGATTCAGGAATGAAAATTTTATTTCTAAATTAGAAGAGGGATGATCGAAACTATAGTTATCATTATTATTTTGTAGACTTGGAGAGTTTTCGAGAGGAATAAAATCTAGAGTATCAGAAGTGAACAAGATGTAAGTGAAAGCATTCTTCATCGATTTTTTCTTAAATGGAGGTACATGATAGAAATCTAATAAAGTGGGGAAAGGGGTATAGTGTCCTTGTCCGCTGATACAACGCTTCTATTGACAAAAGAGGAGCTAGTGGAGAAAGAAGTAGTAGCTGTAATAGTGGATAGAGTGTTGAGCTCGGACGGTGGTTGTGCTATTATGCTATCCCGGACAAATAAGGTAGGCTGCTGCTATGCTGACACCTTCTTCAAGTTTTCTTTACCAACTTGCAAACCTTCCTTGGTGTTGGAGGTTTGAGTTGCATCAGACACCTGTAAAGAAAGCTTCTTGATCTTAGAGACCAATTTTTTAGAGGTTCGAGATAAGGTAATATCTCAACCTTCTTTTGTCTTAAGAGAATCACAAATATCCCCAAGAATTACTCTGATAGAACTGGAGGGTTGTTCTAATAAGTATTCCTTGTGGATAACAATAGCTCCTGACTTGTAGCTACGCTCAAGCCAGTTCTTAAAGGTGACACAATCCTCTAAGACATGACTAACCATGCGATGATAGGGGCAATAATTAAGATCATTACTCTTTCCCACATCTTCCGGCCTCTTGGGCTCAGGTAATTGGAAGTCAGGTTTCTTTAATAGATTCTTAAAGATCTTCCTAACTACATCCCCTTGAATGAATATGGCTTATTCAATCTATCGATAAAAGTAGGTGGGTAATAGCTACCTAGTGGTGGATATGAGTACCGCTACTGAGTATATTATGGAGGAGGCAGCGATGGCCACTGTGATAGCTGTTGTGGTCGGTATGCTGGCCGAGGTGGTGGTAGATGAGGTGGCAATGGAGGCTGCTGTGCACAAGGTCTCTCATATTGAGCTCTGGCTAGTTGCTTCCCTTTGTCTACTAACACTGCTACCCCTGGCTTCATCTCAAATGCTTTCTGTGGCTTGGGATTGAACGAATGGTCTTGAAAAGATAACTGTTTGGCTTCCCCATGTAGCTTAGCCACCCTGTTGATTAATTTCTCAAAAGTTTTGATTGTAAATCCCTTGAGCATGAAAGCAATTGGGCCATGAATATTCTTGAGAAGAATTTCTATACCATACTGTTCGGACAGCTGTGATTCGCATTTCATACTCAGGTTTCACCACCTGAGAATATAATCAACATGGGATTCATTGGGATTTTGTTGGACCTCAACGAGGTCACCCATAGTTACCCTTTGTTGGGCTCCAGCAAACCTCTTGATAAAGAGGAGCTCCAACTCAGCAAAAGTATTCACTGAACTATTGAGCAGTTTAGCATACCAATCAAATGCAATCCTTGACAAACTACTAACAAAGAGTCGGAAGAGAAGTGCATCACTACCTCCGGTGATATAACAGTTAGCTCTAAAGTGTGCTATATGCTGTTATTAACCTCACTTTTGTAGTGAACTCTTAACCTCCTCTTCCTAGACTTAGGACTCTTCTAGACACTAAGAACTCCTTAATCATAAAATATTTCTAGTGATTAAGTGAGCACTTAACCTAAGCCTAGAGACTTAGAAGTATTAATCATAAGATTAAAGGCGCCTTTGTGGCTTAAGAAAAATTACATCTTATAGCCAAAACCCAATCTAGATACACTTTCGCAAATCAAACCCAGATTCAATTCTCAAACCAAATCTCAAATTCAAATTTAAATTTTAAATCTAATTTCAAATTTGACTCCAAGTGATTGAAACCCAAAATCAAATTCAAATCTTAAGACCCTAACTAACCCATATGAACCACATTCATAAGCTTAGCCAAAACTCCCCTTAGATCAAATAAAACTCAATTGATCTCTTTATAAATCAATTATTCCTTCATTTTTATTCACAAATATAAATGAAATCTAAATTTAAATTACCAAAACTATATCGAAAATCAAATCCAAACTCAATCTAAACTCTTTAAGCCTACTCATTGGACTTAGCCAAATTCTATCCAAATCAAGTCAAAACCAATGAATTTTCTCTTGAATCAATCATTCATTCAATTATCTACCCAAATATAAATGAAACCTACAATCATTGAAACAAATTGAAATCAACCCAAGTCAAACCCAACCTAGCCCTTTTGACTTAAAATTTTCAAATGAGCCAAAATCTCTTAGACTCCAAATTAATTTTCGTTGAATTTATATTCCAATCTAGGGCTCACATATAAGTTCAACTAAACTCGAATCAAACCAAAACCAAACCAATTGACAATTTAGGTCCTTGACCCAAAGTCACTTAAAGGACCCATTTGAGCCAACTTCCAATCCAACCCAAATTGGATTAAACCAAGCTCACCAAAATCTTCCACCATGATTGTTGATTACCCTAGGATGATCAATTGCCACCAATTGAGCCAAACCAAGCCCAATTGGCCATTTGATCCAAGTTGACCCAAATTGGCCTAAAGGACCAAATCAGGTCAAATCATGATCTAACCCAAATTGATTGCAACCAATAGCTCAAGTTCATTCCAAATTAATTATTGAACTTGACCAAAGTCATAATTAAACCCAATTTGATCAATAGAGCCCAATTGGTCAACTTGACCTAACACAGCCCAAATTGGCCTAAAGGGTCAATTTGATCTAAATCCAAATTCAATCCAAATTAATTTAAACCAAAGACCACATTCATCTTCAATTAGCCAATTGAATATGAATCAACCCATGACCCAAGCTAATTTAGCCAATTTTGGTCAAATTGGTCAATTTGACCCAATATGGCCCATATAACCTAAATTGGGCCAAATCTCTTGAAACCATGCCATTACCCATTAGGGGCTGATCAAACCCGACCCAAACCCATTTGGGATCAGCCCAAAATCAAGCCAACCTATTTAAACCCCTCATGGATCCTCTCCCACATAGGATTCCACCCAACCTCATTTAATTCTTCCCCATCACATGCACTTAACTCATCCCCAACATTTGCATTGAATAGGGCTAATCATATGACAGCAATAGAGGACTTTGGAGCAAAAATTCAAAGTCCTCAATTAATCTATCATCCATCCCAACCACCCAAGCAAGATGACAATCAACTTGGAGCCAAAAAATTCAAAAAGAGGATGGATTTTCGGCCATTATAAAAGGAGGAGGAGATGAGGCTTTAGATCTCTTCCTCCCAACACCATTCAGTCTCTAAAAGCTCCCCAAAGTAAAAAAAGGAACCCATCCCCCACCTCTTTGAGCCATTTTTGAGCTCAAAAATATAAATAATTGCTCTTCTAGTGAGGCGATGGTAAACATCGAAGAAGCCGACATTCTGAAGGAAGGAAAGGGTTAAAGATCATTCCAAAATTTCCTCACATACCTAGAAGTTCGCTCAGCTCTTCACTGCCGCCGAAAACCATCCCCAGTGAGGTAAATTTCACCACACCGTAGCCGACCATAAGATTACGCGCATTTTGTGTTAATTTTCTTGCAATTTTAGGAATTTCCCCTAGAATATCTCACATTTTTCACTTTAAATCATCCAATTAGGAAATAGAATTTTTTTGGTGCGAGTCGATGCAAAAATGAGTCCATTTGGATAACTTTTGGCTTAGAAACCCTCATTTTTCTCAAAAAAGGGCTGAAAACACTGTTCACCATCTGGCGGGCTACAATTACCATCCGATCTCGTGTTTCGTCGGATCACACGACTTGAATCATGCATGGACCGTCTGATGCGATATGGATCGTCTGATCACGTGGTTCACGCAATTAGACGGGGATCACGCCGACGGCTATCTACCTGATCACACGACCGATCGATCATGATTCGATTGGACGGTCCAGAGAGAGCCGTGGATCATTTTCCCTTTAGGGACGTCGCATATTTTCCTTTTTTTAAAAAAAATAATTTAAATCACCTAAAACTTCAAAAATTCATAAGAAATAAAATACTTAACTAAAAATTACAAATAATGGCTCGTTGGATTCATCTTTTCGAGACAAATCCAACAAACCTAAAATCCCCAAATTTTATTAGGTATTTTGAGCTTAATTTAAGTTTTAGTGAAACACAAATTTCATTAATTAAACTAAAAATATATATTATATTAAGTTGAAACTTTTAGAAATTGAAACTAAAGTTAGGAAACACCTACCATAAAATTTCAAGTGAAAAGGACTTCTGGATTGGGAGAAATTAAATTTTGAAGTTCAGATTATTCATTTTAATAAAATAAATCAAATATAAATTCAAAAATTTACAAAAATCTTCAAATTGGCTTAAATTACTTCAACTGACATCTAGGACTCTCAAGAAAATAATGTGATTTTTGAACCCTAATGAACCTCAAACAAACACTTAAGATTAAAGTTTAATCAATTAAAAAGTTAATTAAAACATAATCTAAAAATAATTTAATATCAAATCAAAATCAGATATGAAATAATACTTAAGTAATCATTAATCAAATCTCAAATCAAAATAATATCATCCTTAGAGGAAATTAAATTAAATATGACTAAACCTATTTAAGTTAATAAAACTCAATTAAATGATTAAATCTTAAATCAAACTTAAAATCAAATAAATCTAGAAAACTTTAACATGGGTGAAACTAGTATAACTAAACCTACAATAAACATGGAATCTTAATCATACGAAACCCCTTAATGAGCATAAATCAACTAAAACTAATTAATCATTAAATAAACTAAAAAATCAAATTGATTAATAAACCAATTCAACATAATCATTTGATACTAATTGAATTAAGCTAAATAAAATTAAAGTAAACTTAATTAACATATGATTAAATCACATCCATTTGGAATAAGATAATTAATTAACCATTAAATATTTCAACCTAATAACTAAATCAAACATGTTAATGAAATCAAACAAACATAATAAATGAAAGGATACTCTCAATTAAAGTAAACAATTACGGTCTCCAAAGATTTCAAGGTTAAGACTATCAAAGGATTGTCTATTTTAGAAAATCAAATGTGATAGATCAAGGAGAAGACTTATTTTTGGAATCCAAAGGAAGAAAGTAAGAAATGCTCATGATACTAGGAAGCATAGTGAGCATTCCAATCTACCCTATAATTGGGCTTTATATTTTTAAAATTGAAGAGAGTTAATTATTTGAGTTGACATTTTTTTAGATTGATAGGGCTTATAATTTCACAACATAAGATTGTGGAAATGCCTAGGATGTGAGGATTTATGCTTGTAGCCCGAAGGAAACAGTTACCTCAGATCCCTAAACTAAAGAGCCTTGGTACAAAACAAAGGCATGACATAAATCTAAGATGAAAATTGGTATATGCTTTACCTCCACAAGAGAGAATAAATCACCCGACTGCTGGACTTATTATCGCCTGGAGTGGCAGCCAGCTAACTCCTCCTACACTTTAAATCCATGTAGGCAAGTCTTATGCTTTGTAAGATGGCTAGGCTATTATTCATTTAGAAAGGAGACTAAGTCCTTTAACTCACTCCCTAAGAGACTAGAGCATGAGTGGTATGAATCCATGACTTAATCTGATGTAAATTTTATCAAATTTATTTGATTCTTTTGGATTTTTTGTTTTGACACAGGCTATGAGATTTTGTATGTCTAAATGCATGAGAATTTGATTATGGGCCAAATCAAGAGAGAAATGGGTGTTCTTCTACCAAAGGCTCTCACAGGTTAAGCCTTCATTCTCTAGCAAAGATGGAAGTCCCCTCTTAACAAGAGTAAAATAATATGACATGCATGATATTATACATTCATCCATCTAGCTATGGGATTGCTAAAAATTTTATTATCTTGATTTAATTCCTAGGCTTTTATGTGAGGTTATGAGTTATTTTAAAATTTTAGTTATGAGTTATTAGTGGGATAGAAAATTTTATTTTATCTTAAGAGCCTATCGCATCCAGGCCACACATTCAAGCATCAATCATAAAGAAATAATGAAAAATATGCTATCCTAATGCACAATCTAAACACAACATTAAATAATTTTATAGACAACCATAAAAGAATAAAAGGCTAGTGTGGTCGGGTTTCATGTACACCAGAAAAGAAAAAAAAGATGTAGAGCTCACCCTTATACAACCCGGATTACAAAAAAAATAGTTATGGGGGTCTTCTTTTCTTCATTTTTTCCTTCTCTTTCTTTTGATTTGATTTTCTCCAAAGGCATCAGAGGGCACCTTAAGGACTAAGCTTTCTGGCCACTGCTCATCCTAATCTCCCATAACATTAATCCTAATTTCTAATGCAAAATTATATTAAAAATAGGAAAAGTAAATCTAGCTACACCTACAAAATAAATGTTAGCTAAACACACCATACAACCCAAGCAGTTATATGAATAATTTAGACTTAGCACCCACACATGGGTAACCAAGCCCACCTATCTTAACATGGGTCATGCTTAGGGGCTAAGCAACCTGCATAGCAAAAGCATTTATATTTTATTATAATTATTTAAGCACTCTAAAATATGATTAAAATAATAACTAACATCCATCTCTGAAACATACACCCTAACATCCAATATAAAACATTACATCACAAAATAACACACACCATCATACATACAACGCCCTAACTTAGCACTAGAAATGGTGACTTAGTATTCTAATGTGTGTGCTTAAGGCTTATGTGGCAAGGCTTTATTAGGCTTCTTTAGTTTAAGTTTCAATTTTGAGTTTGAATTTGTTTAAATTTTACCTTTGGGTGATTTCAATTTAAATGATTTAATGATTTATTTTTCATTTTTATTCACTTTTATTTGGTTAAAATGATGTTTACGTTTTCAAGAATGAAGAGTAGAATGAATTCCATTTGTAGATGGAACTCACCCTATTCTACATCCTAATTCCTAAAGAATCTAACTAAGGTCCTTAAGTATCTTAATTAGCCCATTTAAATTTGTGTAATTTATTTGATTTGATTTATTTGACTTGATTTAGAATTTAGAATTTGAGTTTGTTTAAGTACCTGATTGATTGATTTTGGATTAGATGTTTTAGTTTAATTACATCTTGATAATTCAATATCCTTAATATCTAATGAAGTTTAAGTTTCTTTAAGTTTATGTGTTTTTAGTTGATTAATTTTAGATTAGATGTGGTGATTTAATTAAATCTTGATAATTCAATATCCTTTTAAATTAATATCTAATTCTTTTCTTTGATTATGGTTATGTGACTTAACTTTATGTTTATTTAATTTGATTGTGGTTCATTTATTTGTAGTTTGATCAGATTAGATTAATTGAAATTTTATTTTTATTTTAATTGGGTTTGATTCTTTGTAATTAGGGTTTTATTTTTAATCACATACATTTGTCATGTTCATCAAAGTTTGGTTTGTATTTTGATTTCATACATTGGATAGTTGATTAGTTTATCTTATTTAAGTGGGTTGAATGAGATTTGATTCGATTACATATTAAATTGATGAGAGTCTTTCTTAATTTAATTTAATTTGATTTAGTTTGATTTGCTTAACTTTATTGGTCTATAGGTTTGCTTAGGTTCAATGTGATTATGTGATTAGTTTAATTAATAAGTGTATTTATGTTAATTATAAAGGTTTGTTTAATTTTCAATTTGGTTTCATATTTGTTTAGACTAATGATGTAATTAATGACTTAATCATTTAAGTTTGATTTAGGTTTTGATTGGTATTTAATTGCATTTATGTTTGATTAAGCTTAGATTTAATATGATTAATTTAAGTAACTTAATTATTTTATTTAAGAGGTGTGATTAATTATTAAATTAAATAAAGATTTGTTTAATTTTTAATTTGATTTCATATTTATTTAGGTTAATGATATAATTAGTGAGTTAATGATTTAAGTTTGAATTAGGATTTAATTAGCATTTAATTGCATTTTATGTTTGATTAAGCTTAAGTTTAATATGATTAATTTAATTGACTTAATTAGTTTATTTAATAGGTATGATTAAATTAATTAGTAGATTAATTAAGTGTTTGATTTGAATTAATTTTAATGTGATTTATAAAATTAATTTGGTTTATTAAGATGATGGATTAATTTATTAAGTTTGCATTAATTAGATGTTTGATTAATTAAGTTTGATTAAGGGTAATTAAATTAGATTAATTAAAGGTTTGTTTAATTAGAGATTAATGACTTAATGATTTAGGTTTAATTTAGGTTTAAATTAGTATTTAATTACATCTTAATTATGTTTGATTAAGCTTAAGTTTAATATGATTAATTTGATTAACTTAATTAGTTTACTTGAGGGGTGTGATTATTAAATTTAATTAGGGGTTTGATTTCAAGGTTAACTAACTCCAGACCGGCAATCAGAGCCTCATATTTGGCTTCATTATTGGTGCATGGATTGGACAGATGATATGAAAATCTCATCACATCGTGGTCCAAAGTTAGGAGAACTATTCCTACCCCTGCCTTCCCTAGGATAGTAAGTTGTGGTTCTTCTCCTCTTTGAGAGGAAGCTACACCATCAAGGTACATCTCCCAGTGGTGAGCACTAGTATTCCCTAAGTTAATGATTTGTCATTGGGGAGATCATTGTTAAGCGGAGAATCAGTAGGGAGTGGATGTACTACTAAGAAATTTGCTAGTGTTTGTCCTTTTACGGCATGGAGGGGTATGAATATTATATCAAACTGAGATAAAATCATGGATACAACGTCGAATAAGTTGATGTCATGAGATATTACAGTGGATTGACTCTAGATATCAAGTTCATCTTATAAGAAAGCATGTAGTACCATAGCTTTTGGGATGCAAAGATTAAATCTATGCAGTATTTTTCAATAGGTGGATAGTTTGCCTCAGCAGGGATTAAATGACGACTGAGATAACAGAGAGTGTTCTCCTTTCCGTCATCATTGGTTTGAGCCAACAAAGTACTAAGGGAGTCATCTAATGCAGTAGTATATAATATGAGCGGCTTGCCCGGGATAGGGGTTGCTAGGACTGGTGTCATCATCAGATATTGCTTGATGTCTTCGAAAGCATGTTGGCACTTGTCATCCCATTTGAACTTGGCATCTTTTTTAACAAATGCTGAGAATGGTTGGCATATTCCTAATAAGTTGGAAATGAAGCATCTTAGATATGACAACCACCCTTAGAATGACCTGAGTTATGTTAGGCTTTTAGGGGGTGGCATTTCTAATATTGCTTTGATCTTTTTCGGATCGATTTCAATTCCTCGGTGTCGAACAACAAACCTAAGAAATTTTCCTGAAGCTACTCTAAATGCACACTTCAAGGGGTTCATTTTGAGGTTGTATTGTCTTAACCATTCAAAAACTACTCTCAAGTCAAAGAGATGGTCTTCCTTTTCTTTGCTTTTGACAATGAGATCATCGACGTAGCATTCAACTTGATGATGAATGAGTTCATTGAAGATTTGAGTCATGGCCCACTGATATGTGGCACCGGCATTTTTAAGGCCGAATGGCATGACCTTATAACAACATATTTTGATCGGGGTTCAAAAGGTAGTGTTTCTTTCATCCTATGGGTCCATCTTAATTTGATTGTAGCCAGATGACCCATCCATAAAGGAGAATATTGCATGAGATGAGACAATGTCCACCATTAATTCTGGTATAGGAAGTGGGAATTCATCCTTAGGACATGCCTAATTTAGATCCCTAAAACCAATGCGTATGTGAATTTGGCTATTCTTTTTCTTGACTGGGATGACACTGGCCAACCAGGTAGGATATTTTTTCCCTAATAAAGCCAACATCGATTAGTTTCTTGATTTCAGAAGTGACCTGTTGTTCAATGTCTAATCGCATGTATCTAGGAGCCTGTTTGATAGGGTTAGCATTAGGTTCTATTGCTAATTTTTGGGCTGCTATGTCAGGAGATAGACAGGGCATCTCTTCATAACTCCATGCAAAGCAATTCTTAAGCTCAGTCAATAGCTTCACTAAATCATTAGTTTCTTTTTCATTCAATAACAACTGATATATTTTGGGTGTAGATCTTCTTCAGTTCATATGTTGATTTCTTTGAGCTCATCGATAGTTGATCTGATCTCCTCTTCAAACTCTGGAGATGCATCCTTGACTTCAAAGTCATTTAGATCATATGAAGTTTCTAAGCACACCTCCTTATATGAGTTAGCATGATTTGAAAAGAACCTATCAGATTATAAATGATTGGTGATGACTAAGCAGTAATCGTCATCATCAACTGGACCCACTGTACCGAATTCTAGTCTCAGCCTTGATTGTGAATGTCTGCATTTGTTGTCCCAAAACCTTTCAAAGTAATCTGACATGTGTTTAGATCAAGCATGTGGAATTAATCCTTTCTTTGCTAAATTAAGACTACGAGGCAAATACCAATCAAAAGGTAATTCTATTAAATCTTTATATGAATCATTATCAAGTTCTACATCAGCTTCTTGACATGAGGATGATGCTCCAAGAAAGAACTTCTGCACCTTTACATTTATGGAAGACTTAGGGTTCCTTAACTACCAAAGCCTTAACTTTTTGTGAGGAAAGTGGGGTTAGAGCTAAAGTTCCCAATTGATGTTTCACTATTTCACATATAGACTCAAATACACTTATTCTTTGCTTAGGAGCCTAGTCTTCATTGCTAAATGGTTCAATTATCACTTGCATGGGGATCTGCTGTCTGGAAGTGCTAGCTAGTGTACTAATCATATATGACTCATCATCTGAACTAGATTCTAAGTTTATATAGATAGTAGGTGTAGTCTTGGTAGTGGGAACATAACTCTTATTGGATGGCCAATAAGGAGGTCTTCCATATCTAGGCATGCCTCTAGATCTGCCTCTTCCTCTATCTAGTGGAGGTCGAGTCATTCTACCCATGTGTTCGAATGGAGTAATGAACTATGGGTGGAATCTAATGTCAGGCTCTACTTTCTCCTCCAAGTCTATTTCTCGCTCCCTTTTATTTTCTTTCTCATTTCCTTTTTCTTTTCTTTTTCTTTTTCTTTTCTTTTCTTTTCTTTTTATTTTTCTTTTTCTCTTTCCTTTTCTTTTTCTTTTTCCTTTTCTTTTTCTTTTATTTTTGAACTTTTGCCAAGTTCACGAGAATAGACTTGTTGATTTTGAGGAAGATAGTAGGTCGCATCCTCACATATTCTGACCTCATGAACTGTGAATGGCTTAAGATCTCTTTTGACGCAGTATTCAATCCCACCCCTCATGAACTTCATGATTGATGTAAAGAGGATGAAACCATGTTGTTCTCATGTATCCACAATTTTCCAAACAAAGCATTAAAAGATGTATATGAGTCTATAATATGAAACTTGGTGGTAGTCTTCCAATCATCTACTTCTAATGGCAATACTATAGAGCCTAAAGCCCTTCGCCTTGTTCATTGAATCTTCTCAACATCATCCTCTCTTTTGAAAGTTTGGAGATGTCAATCTTTAAGTAAGCGAGGGTTTTTAGACTCATAATATTCACTGATGCACCCTAGTCGACAAGAACTCTGGATATCCTGTATCTTCTAATATACACTGTAATATAAAGGGGGCAATTGTGCTTGGTTGTCCCTAGAAGTAAGTCTTCATCACTGAATGTAACTCCTAGAGTGTCCTCTGAACTGCGAGCCTCCTCTTCAGTAGCGGCTAACTGGGCTAAGCATATCTCCGGATCAAGAAGGGTCTTGATTAGAGATTCCCTCATTTCTTTTGATAAGATAAGGGTGTCATATATGCTTAACTTAGATGGCAGCTTTCTATGATGTGCTAGGATGTTGTAGTCAACCTTGGCTTAATCCTCCACAAGCATATCTATGGGTGGTGCATCTTGTGAAGGGGCTATTTATTCTTTAGAACCAATGATTTGCTTACCTTTATCTTGAGGTGCCACCCTAGGAGGTAGAACTTTGCCACTATGAAGGTTAACTTCAATGACCTCTTGGAATGATGAATTTGTAGGAAGTTCTACCTTCTCATCAGGTGTACCTACCACTTCTCCTATGGGATCATCGGAGTCAGATGACTCCAAATCAATCTCAATGGGTGAACTCGAATGATTCAAGAATGAAAAATCCATTTCTAAATCAAAAGAGGAATGATCAGAACTAGAGTCATCATTATTATTTTGTAGACTTGAAGAGTTTTCGAGAGAAATAAAATCTAGAGTATCATAAGTGGACAAGATGTAAGTGAAAGCTTTCTTCATTGATTTCTTCTTAGAGGAAGGTACATGATAGAAATCTAATAAAGTAAGTGGGGAAAGGGGTATAGTGCCCTTGTCCGCTGATACAATGCTCCTACTGGCAAGAGGAGCTAGTGGAGGAAGAAGTAGTAGCTGCAATGTTGGGTGGTGTGCTAGACTCGGACGGTGGTTGTGCTACTATGCTATCTCGGGCAAGTAAGGTAGGCTACTGCTGCTGTTGGGCTGACACCTTCTTCAAGTTGTCTTTGGTTACTTGCAAACCTTCTTTGTTGTTGGAGGTTTGAGTTGCTTCAGGCACCTATAAAGAAAGCTTATTGATCTTAGAGACCACTTTTTTAGAGGTTAGGGATAAGGCAATATCCCAACCTTCTTTTGTCTTAAGAGGATTTATAAGTATTGGTTGTATAATAATCTTCAATCCTTAAAGGTGACAATCCTGTTGGGGGCAATAGTTAGGATCATCACTCTTGCCCACATCTTCCTCTTGGGCTCAGTGCGAAAGTCGAGTTTTTTAAGAGATTCTTAAAGATCTTCCTAACTACCTCCCTCTTAAATGAATATGGCTTATTCAATCTATCGACAAGAGTAGGTGGGTAATAGCTACCTAGTGGTGGATATGAGTACCGCTGCTGAGTATATTGTGGAGGAGGTAGCGGCGGTCGCTGTGGCAGCTGTGGTGGTCAGTATGCTGGCTGAGGTGATGGTAGAGGAGGTGGAAATGGAGGTTGATGTGCACGAGGTCTCTCATACTGAACTCTGGCTGGCTGATTCCCTTTGTCTACTAACACTACTATTCCTGGCTTCTTTTTGAATTCTTTCTGTGGCTTAGGCTTGAATGATTGGTCTTGAAAAGGTAACTGTTTGGCTTTCCCTTGTAGGCTAACCACCTTGTTGATTAACTTCTCAAAGGTTTTGGTTGTAAATCCCTTGAGCATGAAAGCAACCAGGCCATGAATATTCTTGAGAAGAATTTCTATAGCATGTTGTTCGGACAGCTATGGTTCGCATTTCATACTCAGGTTTCGCCACCTGAGAATATAATCAATAAGGGACTCATTGGGATTTTGTTGCGCCACAATGAGGTCACCCACAGTTACCCTTTGTTGGGCTCTAACAAATCTCTTGATGAAGAGGTGCTCTAACTCAGCAAAAGTCTTCACTGAATCATTATGTAGTTCAGCGTACCAATCAAATATGATGCTTGTCAAACTACTAACGAAGAGATGGAATAGAAGTGCACTGCTGCCACCGGAATTACAACATCCGGCCCAAAAATGTGCTATGTGCTGCCGAGGGTTCCCATTGCCATAAAAAATTTTGAAGGAAGGAGGCACAAAATCCTTAGGATATTGGACACCATCAAATTCCTCCAGGTAGGGTCTACCCTTTGGAATAGATGAGCCACCTCGAGCTTGTACCAATGCATCCTTCACTTGCTGCTCCACTAACTACTTAATATCTTTTTCTTGCATGGAGGTGCTATCCACCACCTTCCTATGCATGCTGCCATTGTCCTGGTCCACGGGAGATGTACTCTTGGGCTGATCCAAAACATGCAACAACCTATGGTGGTCGGCCTCTAAGGGAGTATGTTGTATTGATGGAGCTTGGCCCTGAAGTGCTAGGACTGCTGCTAACAAGTCTTCAACTCTTTTCTCCATCTTCCTGATATGCTCATCTCTCTACTTCAATTGTTGATGAAGGTGTTGGCTTGAATGAGCTGTGTCTTCTTCCTTAACTACAACACCCTCGCTATCGATCCCAAGGAGGGAACCCCCGTAATGACCATGGACTTCTGAGTCCTCCAAGAGATCATCCCCATCTAGATCAAAACTGGCCCTAGCATCCTCTTCATCAAAGCAATCATCCCCGTAGAGTTCCCTCTTCTCAGCAAAGTACTAAGCAATGATCTCATCTAAAGAGTGGTCTAGTCATGCAGGGACAAACACTCGCCACTGACCGGTGGAGGGGTTATACTCACTGATAGAAATACATCGGGCATTACTTGACATTGTACTACTATCTCTAGGAGGACTGTGCTCACTAATAAGTATATCCTGATCACTTTCCACTGGATGAACAATGACTGTGGGAGGATCTACTACCATGGATACTACTTCTATATCCTCTACCCCTTCTACCACTGATCCTGCTGTAGGTGGAGATTGCAAGGGATGCTGTGACTGTAACTATTGTGACTATGGTGGTGACTTGACCACGATGGCCTTGGGTTACCATTCCTTCTTCTCTATAGCTGAGGCGAGAGGTCGAATAGGAGAGCTTGATCTCACCTCAATAGGTGGAGTAGATAGAGTGGGATCCTTGGGCCATAGCTAGATCACTAACTTGTCTTTCCCCGGATAGGGCCTTTTGGATCTTGGTTGGAATGGGGAATGTCGTGAGCTGGATAGGAGATGGTGACCGGTGAGTGGAGCGGTGCAGAAGTAGCACCGACTATCCCTCGACTATAGGCCTACTCCTTCTATGATGAGTAGCACCGATAAGGATAATGTTATCTAAATGATCGGTAGGCATCAAGAAAATCCATCGAGTGAGGCGTCGGCCGACAAACCTGTGTAGTTCCTCCTCTGCAGTGATGCCAAGCCTCCAAGGCTCTCTCCCTCTGGATATGACTTCTGACTCTCCTAGGGATAACGTCTCGATCAAAAGCATGCGGACTCACAGGTCCATAGCCAACTGGCGTAAGACGTCACAGCCCGGCGTGGGGCTTCCTGTGCTCCCAGTCGGTGTCTAAAATATCTTTGGTGGTGGAGGTAGTGCAGCAATCCTCCTGTAGTCCTCCTCTCCATCTGAGGCTGAGAGGGGGTGAAACCTACTACCACTCAAATGTGGAGAGGTCTCACAGGGAGATCCCTCCTCATCCACATGGGAAGTGGCATCCATCTCTCTCTCTCCACCCTCTTATGTTGTTGCTTGATCTTGTGGTTCTTATTGCAGTGTTGTGTACGTGTAGGTATGGCAGAGCGAGAGTTAGCACCCACCTCGAATGTGGAGGAGACTATCTCAGAAACCAAGATAGTCTTCCCCTTTGGGGTGTCCAAGGAGGGGGGTAGTAGCCCTTGCTAGAGCTTAGCAGGAGTAATTAATTGACCCTGGGCTAGAATAACTGGCATAAAAACTGATACTAGCAGGGTAGCAGGAACAACAGTGGTCTTTAGTGGAGGAAACTCATCATCAGATGGCATATCAAATAGAATAAGTGGAGTCTGCCCCTGCCACCTCCTCCTTACTAACTGTGGTGAGGGTTGTCCCCTCACAAGAAATCCTCACCCCCTCAAAACCATGGCCAAAGTAGATAACCTCGGTGGAGCAAGTGGTAGAGAGACTAGCTTGATCCAGGGCTAAGTTTATGCCAGTGGGGAAGAAAAACACAAGCTTGTTGGGAGCCATAGATCTTGTCTGGAAGATTGACGAAATTTACATTATTGAAATGTAGCTGAGTCATACACTTGCCTTGATATTCACCTTCAATCATTAATTTCAAGATTTGATTTTGAATTTGAACTCACATTGAACAATCTTAAGAATGTTAAGTGGGGTTCATCAAAATTTTAGAGAGATTTTGGATATTGAGGAGAGTCTTTGCCATTTGATTTTGATTTAGAACCCATACTCAACCAATTTAGGTAGGTTGGGCAGGGTTCTACAATTTGAGGAGAGATTTTCTTGAAGATATTTATGTTTTGTGCATCTTGTTTGAAAATATTGATAGTTTGAATGACCTCTACTTAGCAAATTTGGGTATGCTAAGAAGAGGTTGTGATTGTGTGTTTGAAATATTTTTGCTTATGAAGATTTGATTGTGTGATATTTTGATTTGAAAATGGGGCTTTATACTTAACAAATTTGGTATGTTAAGTAGAGGCCACATGTGTTTGACTTGTGCTTGATGATGAGGCTTTTACTTAACAAAGTGAGATAAATTTGCTTCTCTTTGAAGATGGGAGCTCAACTTAACAAATTTGGTATGTTAAATGAAAGCCCCAAATGTGTTTGAGATATATTTGTTTTTTTTTTCTTTGAGGATGAGACTCTCACTTAACAAATTTGGTATGTTAAGTGGAAGCTCAAGTGTGGTTTGACATGAAAATTGGAAAATTAAATGTGTTTGTGATTTTTTGTTTGTTTTTTTTTAAATGAAACTCTCACTTAATAAACTTGGTACGTTAAGTGATAGTCAAATGTGTTTATGATTTTGAAAATGAAACTCTCACTTAATAAATTTGGTATGCTATGTGAAAGTTAGGCTGTTTATGATTTTTAAAAATGAAACTCTCACTTAATAAATTTGGTATGTTAAGTGAAAGTCAAATGTGATTGTGATTTTGAAAATGAAACTCTCACTTAACAAATTTGGTATGTTAAATGAAATTCAAATGTGTTTGTGATTTTTTTTTTTTGGAAATGAAAGTCTCACTTAACAAACTTGGTACATTAAGTGAAATTCAAATGTGTTTATGATTTTGAAAATGAAACTCTCACTTAACAAATTTGGTATGTTAAGTGAAAGTTAGATGTGCTTATGATTGTTGAAAATGAAACTCTCACTTAACAAATTCGGTATGTCAAGTGAAAGTCAAATGTGTTTATGATTTTTGAAAATGAAACTCTCACTTAACAAACCTGGCATGTTAAGTGAAAGTCAAATGTGTTTATGATTTTTAAAAATGAAACTCTCACTTAACAAATTTGGTATGTCAAGTGAAAGTCAAATGTGTTTATGATTTTTTTGAAAATAAAACTCTCACTTAACAAATTTAGTATGCTAAGTGAAAGGCCAATGTGTTAAGTATGTTAAATGAGTATGTTTTGAAAGAAAATGAACTTATTTAATAGACTTAAGTATGTTAAATGGAGTTCACTTTGTTCTTATGATTTTCAAAAAGGGGGTTCTCATTTGATATACTTGGACATGTCAAATGAGCTCCCAATGTGTCTTGAAGTTCAAGACTTTGGCAAGAATGAGTTTTATCAGACAAATGCAAATAGAATTCAATTTTCTCTACCTTCTCCAAGGGAAGGGGAACTCTCATTTGACAAATTTGGTTATGTCAAGTGGGGGGTTCAAATATGTCTTGACTTCTCTTTTGTGTGTGTATGGTTTATTGCTTTTTGAAAAGAGGGGAAACTTTAACTCTAGCACATGTGAAGCATGCTAAGTGGAGTTTCAATTTTTATATCATGGTTTTATTCAAAAATAAAATCTGCATCCAACGAATTTGAGTGTGTGGGATGGGGATAGCTATTTCCAAAGAAAATGTGTTTTTGAAAAAGACATTAAAAATGGTTAATTTTGATTTTGAAAAGAACCTCCATGTAATAATCATCGAATTTGTTAAACGAGGTTGGGTTATATGTGTTTTGTGAAAATTTCTTACAAACTTTTGTGTACAGATCCCTTATTATATGGATTTTAAAAAAGTGCTTTTGGAAAGACATGTTATTTTGTAGAAGAGTTTTATTCTCTTATTTTTCATGGGATGAACCTTGCCTCACCATCAGAATGGTGAAGAGATTCTTAATTTTGGTCATCTCCTCTGTTTAATTAATTTTAATTTTCACCTATTGGGAGAACCCGATAGGGATTTTAAGACCTACATGGAGTGAGGTCCTAAAACCTAAAGGATGTTGGCGAGCTTTGCTTAAGGATGAAATAAGCTAAGTGTCGACAGAAAGAATGATAGTCTCGGGCCTATATGAAATATAAGTACACTATCAATGCTTGGAGACAATAATTATTTACTAAAAATGGAGAGAGGAACCATCCCCAGCGGAGTCGCCAAAAAAATCTATGGTATTTATTTTCAGGATATGGGACACCATGCAGATCTTATGTGGTATTTATTGAAGTGATTGGGTACAACATTAAGGAATGATGTACTATCTTGAAAGATAGAAATCACCACCCTATAATAGACCTAATAACCTAATAAGGACTCCTAAGGCATGATGAGTCTTCGAATATACCAGAGATATTTCCCCTACTTTACATGAAAAAGTAAAGTAGGGTTTATTTTAAGTTGGGTTCATTAAGTTCCCTATAAAGGTAAGCCCTCATAGTTAATTAAATCCTAAAGAATAGGAATTCCTTAAGAATACTCTCGATTAAAGTAGACAATTAAGGTCTCCAAAGATTTCAAGGTTAAGACTATCAAAGGATTGGCTATTTTAGAAAATCAAATGGGATGGATTAAGGAGAAGACTTATTTTTGGAATCCAAAGGGGGAAAGTGGGAAATGTTCATGATACTAGGAAGCCTAGTGAGCATTTCAATCTACCCTATAATTGGGATTTATATTTTTTTTTGAAATTTGAAGAGAGTTAATTATTTGAGTTGACATTTTATTAGATTGCTAGGGCTTATAATTCCACAACATAAGATTATGAAAATACCTAAGAGGTGAGGATTTATACTTTTAGCCTGAAGGAAATAGCTACCTCAGATTCCTAAACTAAGGATCCTTGGTACAAAAAAAAGCATGACCTAAATCTAAGGCAAAAATGGGTATATGGTTTACCTCCATAAGAGAGAATAAACCACTTGACTTATTACGCAGTGGCGGTAACTCCTCCTCTAAATCCATGTAGGCAAGTATTATGCTTTGCAAGATGGCTAATTTATTATTTAGAAAAGGAAACTAAGTCCTTAGACTCACTCCCTAAGAGACTAGAGCATGAGTGGTAGGAATTCATGACTTAATCTAATGCAAATATTATCAAATTTATTTGATTCTTTTGGACTTTTTGTTTTGACACATGCTATGAGATTTTTTATACCTAAATGCATGAGAATTTGATTATGGGCTAAATCAAGCAAGCAAGGGGTGTCTTCCACCAAAGGCCCTCATAAGTTAAGCCTTGATTCTCTGGCAATAATGGAAGCCCCCTCTTAACAAGAGTGGAAGAATATGACATGCATGATATTATACATTCATTCATCCAGCTAATGGATTGCTAAAAATTTTATTATCTTAATTTAATTCTTAGGCTTTTATGTGAGGTTATGAGTTATTTTAAAATTTTAATTATGAGTTATTAATTGGGGTAAAAAATTAATTTTATCGTAAGAGCTTACCGCAACCAGGCCACACATTCAAGCATCAATCATAAAGAAACTATGAAAAGCATGCTATTCTAATCTCAACATATCAAACAATTTTATAGACTACCATAAAAGAATAAAAGGCCATTCTTGGTCGGTTCCACCGTACCTCAAAAGAGAAAAAATATAGGTTCACCCTTATACAACCGGATTACAAAAAATAATACATCTTTATGTTTTCTTTTCTTCATTTCTTCATTCTCTTTTTTTGATTTGATTTGCTCCAAAATCACAGGATAAGCCTTGGCCATCATCCTAATCCCCATAGCTAATCCTAATTCTAATTACAAAATTACATCAAAATAGGAAAAGTAAATCTAGTTACAAAATAAATGTTAAACACCATACACCATATTGAATAATTATATGAATAATTTGGACTTAGGGTAGAACCAAACTATGTCTAACATGGGTTACGCTTAGGGGCTAAGCAACCTACAAAAGCATTTATATTTTTATTATAGCGCCTTAAGCACAACCCCTAAACATGATTAGATAACGACCTAACATCGGTCTGAAACATACACCTAACATCAGTCTAAAATATTACATCACAAAAACATAACATCATACATACGCGCCTAACTTAGCACTAGAAGTGACTTAGTATTAATATGTGTGCTTAAGGCTGTCACAAGACTTTCTTCTTCTTTAGTTTAAGATTTTCAATTTGGAGTTTGAATTTAAATTTTACCTTTGGGTGATTTCAATTTAAATGATTTAATGATTTACTTTTCATTTTTATTTCAATTTTATTTGGTTGAAATGATGTTTAGGTTCTCAAGAATGAAGAGTAGGATGAATTCCATCTGTAGATAAAACTCACCCTATTCTACATACTAATTCCTAAGGAATCTAATTAAGGTCCTTAAGTATCTTAATTAGCCTATTTGAATTTGTGTAATTCAATTGATTTGATTTATTCGACTTGATTTAGAATTTAGAATTTGAGTTTTTTTAAGTATTTGATTGATTGATTTTTGATTAGATATTTTAATTGCATCTTGATAATTCAATATCCTTAATATAATGAAGTTTAAGTTTGTTTAAGTTCATGTGTTTTTGATTAATTAATTTTAGATTAGATGTTTGATTAATTGAATCTTGATAATTCAATATCCTTAGTATCTAATGAAATTTAAGTTTGTTTAAGTTCATTTGTTTTTTTTTTTTTTTGGTTGACTAATTTTCGATTAGATGTTTTGATTTAATTCAATCTTGATAGTTAAATATCCTTTTAAATTAATATTTAACTCTTTTCTTTGGTCATGGTTGTGTGATTTAACTTTATGTTTATTTAATTCGATTATGGTTCAAATATTTGTAGTTTGATCAGTTAGATTAATTGATTTTATTTTGATTTTAATTGGGTTTGATTCTTTGTAATTAGATTTTATTTTAATCACATCCATTTGTCATGTTCATCAAAGTTTGGTTTATATTTTGATTTCATACATTAGATAGTTGATTAGTTTATCTTATTTAAGTAGGTTGAATGAGATTTGACTTGATTACATATTAAATTGATGAGAGCCTTTCTTAATTTAGTTTAATCTGATTTAATTTAATTTGATTAGCTTTATTGGTCTATGGGTTTGCTTAGGATCAATGTGATTATGTGATTAGTTTAATTAAGAAGTGTATTTATGTTAAATATCAAGTTTTGATTAATTTTTAATTTGGTTTCATATTTATTTAGACTATTAATGTAATTAATGACTTAATGGTTTAGGTTTAATTTAGGTTTTGATTAGTATTTAATTGCATTTTGATTGATTAAACTTAAGTTTAATATGATTAATTTGATTAACTTAATTAGTTTGTTTAAGAGATGTGATCAAATTATTAAATTAAGTAACGATTTGTTTAATTTTTTTTTATTTGATTTCATATTTATTTAGGTTAATGATGCAATTAGGAGTTAATGATTTAAGTTTAAATTAGGATTTGATTAGCATTTAATTGAATTTTGTTTAAGCTTAAGTTTAATATGATTAATTTAATTGACTTAATTAATTTGTTTAATAGGTGTGATTAAATTAATTAGTAGATTAATTAAGTTTTTTTTATTATTTGGATTAACTTTAATGTGATTTATAAAATTAATTTGGTTTATTAAGATGATGGATTAATTTATTAAGTTTGCATTAATTAGATGTTTGATTAATTAAGTTTGATTAAGGGTCAATTAAAATTATTAGATTAATTAAGGGTTTATTTAATTAGAGATTAATGACTTAATGATTTAGGTTTAATTTAGGTTTTGATTAGTGTTTAATTGTATCTTAATTATGTTTGATTAATCTTAGGTTTAACATGACTAATTTGATTAACTTAATTAGTTTATTTAAGGGTGTGATTATTAAATTTGTGGGTTTGATTTAAGCTTAATTTTAAAGTTAGCTTTAATGTAACTTATTTAAATTAATTTGATTAATTAAGGTGATGGATTAATTTATTAAGTTTGCATTAATTAGATCTTTGACTAATTAAGTTTGATTAAGGGTATTTAAATTTTTAAATCATTCGATTAATTAAGGGTTTGTTTAATTAGAGATTAATGCCTTAATTTCCCACATGTGAATGATTTGGTTTAATTAAGTATTTTCTTTAAGTTTGATTTGATGAAAGGATTATTGTTATTACCATCATTGTTATTAAGTGAATTAATTATTTATTTCATTTCAATTAAGTTTGATTATTTATGATTAGAGTTTTATTTGATTTGATTCATTTGTTATGTTTGTTTGATTTCATTAACATGTTTGATTTAGTTATTAGGTTGAAATATTTATTGGTTAATTAATTATCTTTTTCCAAATGGATGTGATTTAATCATATGTTAATTAAGTTTGCTTTAATTGTACTTGGTTTAATTCGATTAGTATCAAATGATTAAAGTTTCCTAAATTTGTTGGATTTTGGGTTTGATTTAAGATTTAATCTTTTAATTGAGTTTTATTAACCTAAACAGGTTTAATCATATTTAATTTAATCTCCTTTAAAGATGATATTTTTGTGATTTGAGGTTTGATTAATGATTGTTTAAGTACTATTTCATTTCTGATTTTGATTTAATATTTAAATTATATTTTAATTAACTCATTAATTGATTAAACTCTAACCTTAAGGGTTTTATTGGAGTTCATTAAGATACAGAAGATCACATTATTTTCTTAAGAGTCCTAGATATCAATTGAAATGATTTAACCCATTTTGAAGATTTTTGTAAATTTCTGAATTTTTATTTAATTTATTTTATTAAAATGAACAATCTAAAATTTAAAATTTAATTTCTCTTAATCCAGAACTCCTTTTCACTTGAAATTTTTATAGTTGTTGTGTTTTAACTTTAGTTTTAATCTCTGAAAATTTCAACATAATCTAACTTTAATTTTTGTTTTAATTAACGAAATTTGATTTTTACTAAAACTTAAATTAAGCTCAAAATACTTAGTAACCTTTAGCGATTTTGAGTTTTTTGGATTGCTCTTAGAAAGGCAAATCCAACGAGCCCTTGTTCGCAGTTTTTGGTTAAGTATTTTATTTTTGAAGAATTTGTGAAGTTTTATGTGATTTAAATTAAATATTTTTTTTAAAAAAAAATACGGCGCCCTGGGCGGGAAGAAAATGACCATGGTCACTGGCCATCCGTCGCGATCGGATAGTTGATCGCACGATCCAAAGGCCAGGATCACGCGATCGGCACGCGATCGGACGGTCCAGATCGCATCAGCGATCGAAGGCGGATGCATGAGCCATCCAATCCGCGTGAACTGGGGATCGGACGTGGTATAAGTCGCCGAATGAGCGTTTTCAAACCTTTTAGAGGAAAAAATGAGAGTTTCTAAGCCAAAACTTGCCCAAATGGACTCGTTTTCTAGTTGGGATGATTTAAAGTAAAAATGCAGGATTATCTAGGAGAAATTCCTAAAATCATGAGAAAATTAATACAAAATGCAGAAAATCCTAAGGCCGACTATGGTTTGACAAAATTTACATCGTCGGGGATTATTTTTGGCGGCAGTGAAGATCCAAGCGAACTCCTATGTATGTGAGGAAGCTTTGGAGTGATCTTTAACCCTTGCCTCCCTTGGAGCACGCCTTCCGATGTTTACCATCTCAAGAGCAATTATTTATGTTATTTGAGCTCAAAAATGGCTCAAAAAAGTTGGGGATGGGTTCCTTTTTGCTTTGGGGAGCTTTTGGGGGATGAATGGTGGTGGGAGGAAGAGATCTAAAGTCTCATCTCTCCCTCCTTTTATAATGGCCGAAAATTCAATATTTTTTAAATTTTTTGGCTCCAAATTGATTGTTAGCTTGCTTGGGTGGTTAGAATGGATGATAGATTGATTGAGGAATTTGGATTTTTGCTCCAAAGTCCTCTCTCTTCACCATAGGATCGGTTATTCAATGCAAATATTGGGAGTTAAGTGCATGTGATGGGGGAATTAAATGAGGTTGGGTGGAATCCTATGTGAGGGAGGATCCATGAGAGATTTAAATGGGTTGGGTTAGTTTTGGGCTGATCCCAAATGGGTTTGGGTTGGGTTTGATCAGCCCCCAATGGGTCTTGGCTTGGTTGCAATAGATTTGGCCCAATTGAGTCATATGGGTCAATTGGGCCAAATTGACCCATTTGACCAAAATTGACCAAATTAGCTTGGGTTATGGGTTGATTCAAGTTCAATTGGCTAATTGAAGATGAATGTGTTCTTTGGTTTGAATTAATTTGGATTTAATTTGGATTTAGGCTAAATTGACCCTTTATGCTAATTTGGGCTAGGTTGGGTCAAGTTGACTAATTAGGCTCGATTGATCAAATTGGATTTAATTATGGCCTTGGCCAAGTTCAATAATCAATTTGAAATGAACTTGAGTCATTGGTTGCTATCAATTTCAGTTAGATCATGATTTGACCCGATTTGGTCCTTTATGCCAATTTGGGTCAATTTGGATCAAATGGCCAATTGGTCTTGGCCCATTGATTACAATTGATCATCCTAGGGTGATCAACAATCATGGTGGAAGATTTTGATGAGCTTGGTTCAATCCAATTTGGGTTGGATTAGAAGTTGGCTTAAATGGGTCCTTTAAGTCACTTTGGATCAAATTGACCTAAGTGGGTCAATTGGTTTGATTTTGGTTTGATTCGAGTTTAGTTGAACTTATATACAAGCCCTAGATTGGAATATAATTCAACAGCAATCAATTTGGAGCCCAAGGGATTTTGTCTCATTTAAAATTTTTAAGTCAAAAGGGCTAAGTTGGGTTTGACTTGGGTTGGTTTCGATTTGATTTGATGATTATAGGTTTCATTTATATTTGGGTAGATAATTGAATGAATGATTGATTTAATAGTAAATTTATTGGTTTTGACTTGATTTAGATAGAATTTGGCTAAGTCCAAAGAATTAGCTTAATGGGTTTAGATTGAGTTTGGATTTGATTTTCGATATAGTTTTGGTCATTTGAATTTGGATTTCATTTATATTTATGAATATAAATGAAGAAATAATTGATTTATAAAGAGATTAGTTGAGTTTTATTTTATTTAAGGGGAGTTTTGGCTAAGCTTATGAATGTGGTTCATATGGCTTAGGAAGAGGTTTTAGAATTTGAATTTGATTTTGGGTTTCAATCATTTGGACTCAAAATTTGAAATTAAATTTGAAATTTGAATTTGAATTTAAGATTTGGTTTGAGAATTGAGTCTGGGTTTGATTTGAAAAAGTGTATCTAGATTGGGTTTAGGCTATGGGATAGGTAATTTCCTTAAACCCTAAGGCATAGCCTAATCTTATGATTAACACTTCTAAGTCTCTAGGCTTAGGTTTGGTGTTCACCTAATCACTAGAAGTGTCTTATGACTAAAGAGTTCTTAGTGTCTAGAAGAGTCCTAAGTCTAAGAATAAGAGGTTAAGAGCTCACTCCAAAAGTGAGGTCAACAGAGATATAACATATATTGGAGATACTCCACCATCTACTATCCGAGAGAAAATTTCCTAGCAAAAGCATTCAACAAAACTCTCATCGAGATGCTAAAGAAGACACTCGGTGATAACAAGCATGAGCAAGAGTTGAAGCCTTGTGAAGCATCACATATATAACTCCAACTCAATTCCCATTCTCTTTTTTGTGTATGGGCATGTTCTACCCTTAAGTGAAACTCCGTTTGGATAGTAATGGGTAGTAAAATCACTACAGAATAGAATGCCAAGTTGTTGTTAAAAGAGCTTGAAGGTTTGGAGGAGAGACGCCTACGGGCAAACCAGAACCTCGAGTTATACAAAGCTAAGATTATTTAAGGTCACCACAAAGTGGTCCGCCCTAAAGCTTTTCAAGTATGAGGGATTGTTTTAGTTCTAAGGAGATCAATTGTTTCCTGTTGAAAGATGGGAGGTAAGTTTGAACTCACTTGGGAATGCCCTTTTATCATAGAGAAGGCCTACCAAGGAGGATTTTATCAACTTATTGATTGTAAAGGGGAACACCCGATGCTTTAAATTAATGGGTTCTATTTGAAGAAATACTACCCATAAAATCATGTTTGAAAATAATTATCATCAAAATTTTCATTCCAATTCATCAAAACATCCCCTTCATTTGAAACATTATTTGTTTGCGAATACCCCATGACGTATTTAGGGTAGGTGTAAGAGAACCCAAGAGGCATCTTATCCTTCTTTCATAACACAAACATAAATTAAACATGATTCCCCAACACTACTAGAGTGGGTGTAAGAGAACTTGAGAGGCATCCTATTTTGACTAGCACAACTAAGTTTGGTGTAAAAGAACCCAAGCAGCATCCTTTCTTGGTGGGAACGCAACTGCCATTCATGCCACCATTTCATCAACTTTTAAGTGTGTTTTAAGATAAATGTGAGAGAACCCAAGCAGCATCTTGTCCTCCACAAACATAAAACACAAACACATATCTTTTGTCTTGGGTTATTTTGATGCAAGAGCAAGCCCCCTATGGCACTCACTCATTTGCTGCTCTAGGTCGGGTTGACATGCTACATTGCTAGTCTGTCACCCTAATTGTCATTTATCTAGTGGATGTGAGTCCCCACGTTTTCTCCTGACTTGACCATTGCAAACCGATGAGCATCTTGTTAGTTTGGTAGACCTCACTACACAGCAAGTAAGCTACCTCATGTTGACTTCGTTCAGGAAGATGTGAGTTCCCTCACTTTCTTTTTGAACTATCCATCATACACTAACTAAGTCGGATATATTTAAGGTTTAGGATAAGTCTCCCAGCAGCTCATTTCCTTTTGATTACTTTTGAGTTGGTATAAGTCTCCCAATGGCATTCACTTAGTGGTGCTAGGTGGATACAGAAGATAGACTATCCAATCAATTTGTGGAGGATGTGAGTTCTGCTTTTCTGATTATTATTCAGACACTTTGGTTGATGTTATGCGTGCGACTCAGTGGATACACCACTCTTGGCATGTGAGTCCGCTTTCTCCAGTTGGCCCAATACCTATAGATATTATCTTCTTCAGGGTTGTAGATAAAGCCCTTAGTGGCCCCTTCCCCTGTGGGCACTCTACTTGGATCACGTCCTTTTCGGCCCCATTTAGACACTACCCGGGTTACTCTTGGATTGGACAGTCCCCCTTTCCTAGTAACCACCCCTATGGTTGGAGAATTTGTTCAGTAGATGCACAAATTCTCCTTTGGTTCAATAAATCTAAGATAGGTCTAGGCGGATATAAGCTCCTTCTCAGTATGATCCCTTGCAAATCAACAGGGTCCACGATAAACAAACAAATAAAATAAATAAATATATTCACTTGTGGATTAGGAATTCAAGCCCCCAGTGGCCCCTTTCCCAAGAAAGCATCCTATCTTTAGGACAGTATCAGCAAAACTCCCTATAGGAATTGCTAGACTATACTTGAGTTGAGATAAGTCCCTGGGTCGGCACTCTCTCAGTAGTCTCCCTTAGGTCAGGTTCAATCTGTTTTGCCACAAACAGGTTACCCCGGCGATCATTTCGCTTTAGAAGATGTAAGTCTACTATGAATTCTTTCTAGCATGATTGTCACAAACTGACGAGCAGCCCTAGATCAGGTTGACATGTTACCTTACTAATGTGTCACCTCAGTGGTCTTTTATTCATGAAAGATGTGAGTCCCTGTGCTTTCTTTCCTGAATTAAGCACTACAAACTGAAAGGCACCCCTTTGGTTGGATAGTTCTCCCCTCAGCCAGGGAGCCACTACCTTTGGATTGATAAATTAGAAGTAGGCCAAGCCTAACATGGCCCCTACTTAGTGCAGTCCATCTCAAACTGATGGGATCCATCAAATATAACTAAAAATGAAATTAATCTTGGGTATCTTTGAGCTGATTTAAGTCCCCCAATGGTATTCACTCAGTAATCAGCCTAAGGTAGGGTTCGATATGTTGCCTCACCAACTGATCACCCCAGCGGCTGATCCTACTTTGGAGGATGTACTACGCCTTATTCCTAGTATAGCTGTTGCACACTGAAAAGCAACCGCTTTGGTTGGATAGTCCTATCATGTGGTTGGTAGACTACCCCTTTAGATTGGTAAATCTGAAGTAGGCCAAGGCCGACATGGCCCCTACTTAGTGTAGTCCACCGCAAACTGACAGAGTCCATCTCAAAATTCAAAATTTAAAATCTAAAACAAAATCAACCAATCTCCCCCGAGTGGAGTCAAATTAAAACAATCAAATCAATTAGCTTCTCTTCAATGAGATGCAAATCTTTTCAATTCCCCTAGTAAAGTCAACTCAATCTAACCCGAACTTACTCGCTTAGTGGAAGGTTCGTATCTTTTATCCCTAGTGAATTCCAAATTTTAATCCCTCAATGGATTTCACAACCTCTCATCCCCCAGTGGATGACTTGAACCTACTTCCCTAGTGGAAGGTTCACATACTCAATCCCTAGAGGATTCTCCCTTTGCTCTCTTATATTGTTGACATGAGTAGAGTCACATTGCACTAAGATCTTGATTCCTTCTACACCTTTGGTTTGGGAGTAGATCATTTCTGTTAGTGCTTGTGATCATTCGGCATTGTTGATCATCTCGATCAAAACCAATACATGTGGTGTACCTTGTCAGTCACACCACACCTATTGGGCACCCTTTGTTGACCTCACTTTTGGATTAAGCTTTCAACTTCTTCACCCTAGGAATAAGGACTCCTCTAAACACTAAGAGTTCTTTAGTCTTAAGACACTTCTAGTGATTAGATGAACATTTAACCTAACCCTAGAGACTTAGAAGAGTTAACCATAGGAATAGGTTATGTCTTAGGGGTATTAGGAAAACTTACATATCCTATAGTTTGGACCAAATCCTTACTTCCTTCTTTCAAGTCAAACTTCAAATTCAAATCAACTTCAAATTCAAATCAATCCCAAATCAAACCTTAAATCAATTCCAACTCAATGGATTTTCTCAAATCATGAATCAATTCCAAATCAAATAATTGAAACCCATGATCAATTCTAAATCCAAAATCTTTCTTAAACTCTTTCAAGTCAAATCCTTGAACATAACCAAACCAAATTCAAATCACTTCAAACTCAAAAGATTTTCTCATAACCCATTTATATTCTCATTTATATTCACAAATATAAATGAAATATAAATTCAAATAACCAAAACTAAATTCAAAACTCAAATCCAAATCCAACTTAAACCTAACCTATACTCTTTCAAGTCAAGTACTTGAACTTAGCCAAATCATTCTCAAATCAATCCAAACCTTTGGATTTTCTCTTCAAACAAGCATTCCTTCAATCACATGCCCAAATATAAACATAAACTACAATCATCAAACCAAAATCAAACTAACCCAAGTCAAATCCATGTTCACCCTTTTGACTTGAAATTATTAAATGAATCAAAACTCATTTTACTCCAAATCACTTGTAATTGGATTTATATTTCAATCATAATTCCATATGTGAGTTCAATAAAACTTGAATCAAGTCTTGATCAAGCCAATTGAACCACTTAGGATCACTTGATCCAAAGTGACATAAAGCACCTTTTTGAGCTAAATTCTAATCCAACCCAAATTGGATTGAACTAAACCCATTTAAGCCTCACATTGTGAGCAACAATCATCCCAGGATGATCAATCACTCAAATTAGGTGAAACCAAGTCAAACTTAGTCTTTAACCAAGTCAACACTTAGCCCAAATAAAACCCAAACTAGCCAAAAATCCACCATATGCTAAATTGATTAAAACCATTGATCTAAATAAATACATAATCAATGATTGAACTTAAAAAAGCCTAATTGGCCACTTGATTTGACCCAAGTTGACCTAAAAGTCAAAATGAGTCAAATCTTGATCTAAGCCAAATTGATTACAACCAATGATCAAATTCATTCTAAATCACTTGTTGAACTTGATCAAAGCTTCAATTGGCCAACTAGACCCAATTGATGAACCCAACTTGGCCTAAAAGGTCAAATCAACTTGAAATCAAACCAAACCAAAATTAATTGAAATCAAAGGTTGCAATACATTTCAAATGATCAATCAAGCCTAAACCAACCCATAACCTAACCCAATTGGGTCAAATGGGTCAAATTGGTCAACTTGACCCATTTGACCTAAATAAACCTAAATAAACTAAAATTAAATTTAAGCAAATCAATGACACCCATAGGCTCTGAATGATCATTTGAACTTGACCTAACCCATGGTTTGACCCAATTTGACCAATTAGTCAACCTAACCCAAATTGACCCAACTTGACCTAAATAGGTCAAATTAAACCAATTCAAACTAAATGAACTCCAAATCACTTAAAATTTGGTACAACCCATTTTTGAATCATTTCAAATCTGTCCAAATCAAAATCAAAGCCAAATGACCATTTTACCCCTAGGTTAAAGGGTATCCTATGGACAAATTCACTTAGAATTTGGTCAATTCCTTCTAATGGCCACTTAGCATCTTCCTAGTGGTCGACTTGGACATCAAGGGAGGTGGTGAACATAACCCAATGGGTTTGGTCAACCATGACCTAACCCAAGACCAAACTGACCCTCCAATGAGAATTGAGCACTTGGATCACTCCATACACTCACCTAGCACATGTGCACTCCCTCTCCTCCACTCCTCTGCCTAAAATGACTCACATGGAGTGCCTAACAGCCAAAATAAATCAATCAATCAGAGCAATTGAGCTAAAATGGTAAAGCTAGTCTCAACCGTCTGATCCAAGGAAGGGGAGATATAATCCCCCTCATTCCTACTCAAACCACACACATTGCATTCGATTGAGCTCTAGAAACCAAAACTAAGCTTCTCCAAGCCTTAGCAAGCATTCCTGAGCTCAACCCCCCCAACACATTTTCTCCTTCTCGGTTTTCTCAAATCAAAATAAGGGAGGTAATTCCAAACTCAAATTCATCCAATTCTCCACCAAACCCAAATTCACTTTGCAAGCACCATCAAGGGACATAGTAGAGCTCACCCAAGGTGTTTCCCAAGTCTCCAAGCCATAGGAATGGGGACTTCGATAAAAGCTGATTGCCATTAAAAAGGAGCTTGATTAACTAATACATCCACTTTAAATCAAGGCTTCATCTCCACTAGATGAAGCTACCTCCTTTGTTGGAAGTGTCGGTGATAGCCTCCGATGAGGTATTGTTCAAAATTGATCCTAAGTTAAAAAATGTTTGGTCCTTTGTGAAGGGAATTGTAATTACATTAGATCTCTTGCTTGTGCTCCTCTGAAGGTGTGCGGTAAATCCTAGCCTAATCCGAGCTCAGGTGAGCTCGGATCAGGCGATGGAGGATGACCAGGGAAAGCCCGCCAACCATTATGCGTGATGTGACAACATAAATAACCAATCACCATGCCACATGGAAAGCTTCATTCATATCCATGGCACCGATGAATTAGTTAATTAGGCTATTTTAATTATCCATTAATCATAAAAACTTCATAAAATCATAATCAAATGTAGAAAAATCCAAAAAAATATAAATGAGGGCTCATTTTAAAGATATTTCAGAGGGAAATCGAATAAAATTATTTTTAATTGATTTTAAATAGTGAATTTTCTTTAATTGGGGTTTAATTAAAAATTTAATCATCTTTAATTACTCCTTAATTACTTAATTAATTAATTCCAAATTTCTCAGACATGTTTAGGAGGACTTATGGCTCCCTTAATTTTCTTAGAATTTATCAAAGAGTTAATTAGAAAAATTAACTAATGAACCCTTAATCACCCCCTTAATATAATTAAGAGTAATTAAGCATATGAATAATGATTTAATCCCTTAATTGAGATAATTAAATATTATATAAGTAAGGAGGAGGTTTATGGAATGGGCTTGGGATATTTTTCCTAAGTTATTCCCTAAATCCCCTTTCTTCCTTAATCTAAACATAATTAAGGATTAATCCACTGATGATCTGCTTAATTAGTCTAATCAAACTTTCAAAACCAATCTAAAGTTAATCAATCTCTTGCTGGGTAGATCCTTAGGTGTTCAAAAGCCTAAGGTAAGTTTGAGAAAATCATATACAACTCACATGTGTGGGAAAGTTATGAAAGTACTTAATGAAAATTATTTAGCTTAATTAATCAATAATTGTGAGTCAATTGCATTAGGCCCCTTTGTATCTTAGGTGCATTGCTGATTTAAATTCCATGTGATTGCATATTATATGTTGGCTCATAATTATTTGTTTAATTATGTTAAAGTGGTATAGGTAAGGGGTAATTAATGGACTTAATTCACACCTTAACCTAAACAAAATATAAAATCAATCTAATTATTCTAAAATTAAACTAAACTAATTCACACATGGGGAAAATAGGTTATGACCAGCAAACTCTTTTCACATTTCCTAAGTCAAATCAAATCCAAAAATAAAAATCCCCTTAAAGAAGTTTGATTCACTTTAAATGATCTTATTTCATAAGATTATCTTTATGAATTAATTTGGGTAAATGAAGTCATATTCTTACATCACTTTATTTCTTTCCAAGCATGCTAAATATTATTTTCCATATGAAATCATGCATTCATATCTTTTGAAAAATCAACTAAATAAAATATTTCATTTATGTCAAATTGCATATTTTTGCTAAAATTAAGAATATAAGTAGCTATTATCACTATTAAATCAAAAATTATTTTTTAAAACCTATAAATCAAAGATTATGAATGAAGTGATGCTACTTAGAAGTACTTATAAGCTTGCATGTGATTATAGCATAAGATGTGTATTATGTGATTTTCCTTCTCTTCTCTTAACATGGACTTGTATAAGATTTGCAAAGTGTATAGTTCATTTTAAAAGAACATAACACTTACTTAAATTTATTCCTATGCATTCCTATGTTATGATTTAAGAAGGATCCTCACATTTACACATATAAATCATACAACTAAATGAAACACAAAATCTTTTGCATGATTCTTCATCCATATTTTTCCTTTTGTACATTTACATATATTTAAGAAAAGTGATATATTAGTCTGGACATTCCGGGATTGCGAGGCTTTAAGTAGCCCCAAGTAGGTCTTGTACCTTACACTCCTGGTGTAGAAAATAATGGTGACGTACTCACTTATGTCTTTTATACATGTGGATGTGCATTTTATTAATGGATAAGAAATCCCCCTTCTCTACATAATAAAAACATGCATTCATGGAATATCCAAATTTTCTTAAATCATATCACTTAGCATTTATCATCAAAGTGTGCTAAAATTTGCATTACATGTATAGGTATGCTTAGAATTATTCATATGCATGGTATACATGTTAGGAAAAAATAAATGGTTATGTGTTATGTGATAGTAATTTACATTTACTAATCCTAAGATGCCTTTCTTATTGAATAAGTTTATTTAGAACAAATCTAAACTTAGGGTTAATTAAAACACATAATAAAAATTCACTAAAAAAAACATTAATGAATCTACCTTAAAAATTACTTAAGGTAGGGATGAAAGAGAAGTTCTCTTCTCTTTTCTTCTCTTTACAATATTAGTAATTAAGTGTAGGTTCATTCAAACCAAATTAAATCATCAAATAAAATTGACAAATCAACTAAATCACTTAAAATGAAATCACCATCTAAGTTGAATCCTTCACACTTAGAAAATTTCTAATGTTAAAGCCTAGCTAAGACATACCACACAAGCCTTAAATGGCACATGCAATAGGCTAAGTAAGTCACCATTTCTAGCTCTATGTTAGGGCGGTGTTTGTTTTGATGCCTAATTTTATTTTGTGATGTAATGCTTTTAGACTGGATGTTAGGGTGTATGTACATAGACTGGATGTTAAGATGATCCTAGCCTAATTATATCTTTTGTAGGGGATTGTGCTTAAAGGGCGCTGTAATAAAAATATAAATACTTTTGTTGTGCAGGTTGCTTATACCCCCATAAGCATGATCCAAATTAGGACAGGTAGACTTGGTTACCCATATGTGGGGTGCTAAATCAAAATTATTCACATAACAGCTTGGGATTATGTTGTATGTTTAGCTAATCTCTATTTTACAAGTTTAGTTAGATTTATCTTTCCCTTTTGATGTAAATTTTGCAATTAAAATTTGGAATGAATGTTATGGGCGAATTAAGGTGAACATTGGTCATAAGACTATGTCTTATGTACCATGTTAAGCCTTGGAGCAAACCACATCTCAAGTCAAATCAAGAGAAAGAAAGAAATGGAGCAAAATTAAAATGAAGAAAGGAAGAAATGAAGAAATGAAGAAATGAAAAATGAAGAATGAAGATCCCCATAACATGAATTCTCATTCATTTGTAATCCGGGTTATATAAGTATAGAGCTCGGCTACCCACATTTCTTTTCGGGTTGTGTGATAGTACCCGACTACATCGGCCTCTTATTCTTTTGTGCTAGCTTTATAAAATTGTTTGATGTTTGTTTAGCTTGTGCATTAATATGGCATGATTTTTTTAGTTTCTTAATTGTTTGGTGATTGTTCAATGGCCTGGATGCGATTAGAAACTTAGAAAAAAATAAATTTTCTATCCAACTAATCAACTCAAAATTAAATTAAATAACTCATAACCTCACCTAAAGCCTAGGACATAAATCAAGATAATAAAAGATTTAGCAACCCCTTAGCTAAATGTTTTTTGTCTCACATTATGCATAAAAATATATTATTTCACTCTTGCTAATGGAGGGTTTCCACCTTTGCCAGAGAAAATGGCTTGACCTTTGAGAGCCATGGTGGAAACACACCTCCTTCTTGCTGGTTTTGACCCATAACTAATCTTCTCATGCATTAAGCATATGAAATCTCATAGCCTGTGTAAAATGAATTATCCAAAAATCAAAATAAAACTTAATAAAATTTTCATTAGAGTCAGGTCACTATTCATGCCCTTCGTGATCTAGTCTCTTAAGGAGTGTGTTTAAGGACTTAGTCTCTTTTCTAAATAAACAATAGCCTAGCTATCTTGTAAAGCATAAATACTTGCCTACATGTATTTAAAATCGTAGGAGGAGTTAGTTTGCGGCCACCCCCAGGCGATTGTAAGTTCAACAGTCGGGTGGTTTATCCTCTCTTGTGAAGGTAAACCATATACCCAATTTCGCCTTAGATTTAGGTCGCGTCTTGGCCCTCGCCAAAGCTCCCTAGATTTAGGACCTAAGGTTGTTGTTTCTCTTTGTGAGCTATAAGCATAAATCTTCACCTCTTAGACATTTTCATAATCTCATGTTGTGGAATTGTATGCCCTAGATTTTTAATATAAATGTAACTCAAATATATAATTCTTCTCAAATTTCAAAATTATAACGTCCAATCATAGGATAGTTTGGGATGCTCACTAGGTTTTATAGTATCATGAGCATCCCCTACTCATCTCTTTTTTGTTTCGATAATAACTCCCTCTTTTTGATCAATCCCACTTGATTTTCTAAAAATAACCAATTGATTGATAGTCCTATCTTTGAAATCTTTGGAGATAATGATCATTTACCTTAATCGAGAGTATTCTTAAGGAATCTCATTCCTTAAGATGTAATTAACTATGAGGGCTTGCCTCTTTAGTAAACTTAACGAACCTGGTTTAAAATAAACCCTACTTTACTTTTCCATGTAAAGTAGGGGAAAGATCTTTGGTACATTCGAAGACACATTGTCCTTAGGAGTCCTTATTAGGTGATTAGGTCCATTATAGGATGGTGACTTCTGTCTCTCGAGATAGTATATCATTCCTCAATGTCACACCCGATCACCCTAATGAGTACATCTGCAGATCTACGTGATGTCCCAACAAACATATATATTTTTCAAATTCCAAAGAGTTTGAGAAAAAAATACACCACACCTGATAAAAATCACATCCTCTCAACATATTGGTGTGCTGCTCAATCCTATCCCTAATATTAACATCTCCATGAGGATCGTGTCTGTCAATCTCCGACCATATAGCCTCCTCACTAGGCTCAGTAGATGACAGATCATCAAGTCTTCTCCAGTTGAATATTCTCCTATCAAGTGATTAGAGAAATAGCACATAAGAATCCAAGTGATAGCATAATAAAGTGTAAACCAAAAAATGGAGTTATATTAAGAAGCAGTAAAAAGAAGGGGAACAAAAAAGAGAGAGAAGAAAATCAATAAGGTCAACCAATTTTCAACAAACACGACTCACTTCATGCGTGAATTATATTTGTTAGGGGGCATTTATTGACCTTCACATATGCTACATAAGCAGAATCGAGCTTATAAGGTGAATTCGATTGACTTCGGATGCTCTTGAGCACAAATTGGAGCTAAGATACACCAAACATCACCGATATCAATCAAAATGACCTTCGATCAATGAACGGACTTTACCATTGTGCTCAAAACATCAAAATTGGTCAAAATATAAATATTACATAATTTAAAGATCAAGCGATCAAGCTATCAATGTGTTAATGTATATATCAGAGTCGAAAAGCTGTGACAATGTCCAAATGACCTTCGTCCATGAAATTAATTATATGGTTAACTTTGAAATGTAAAAAACTACCAAATGAGATTGTCCATGCTCAATTCGTATGAGTCTGTGCAAATGTAGAATGATCAAAAGTGATAGTGTGCAAATCAAGGCTGAAATGCACTGGACGTCGCCAAAAATAATCAAAATTATCCCTGATTGATGAACAGACTTTGTCATTATGTTCAGAATATCAAAACTAGTTAGAATATAAATACTACATAACCTAATGATCAACTAATCAAGCGATCGAGTTGTCAACACGCCTACACGCATATCGAGATCAAGAGGCCCCGACTTAAACCAAACAATCTCCATTCATGAAATTAATTATGTCATTAACTTTGAAACATTGAAATCTATCAAGTAAGACTGTTCAGACTCAATTCGAACAAGTCTGCATGAAAATCGAGTAGTCGGAAGTGATAATGCGCATTTTGAGCTGAAATTGAACCAATTTGATGCTGACTTGAACCAAACGGCCTCTGTTTGTGAAATGGATTGCACCATTGTGTTTGAAATATCAGAATAACCTTGAATCAATATATATATCAGCCCTATATTGAGTTCGGCATAAATTTTATATTAAAGTCGATTAAGTAATAAAAAAATATTATTAAAAGCTAATCTAATCCAATATAATTTAAATCACCATGGACTAATAACATAAAACTGACCATCCAATCTTCTGTTGACACCTCTTCACGCACGATTCACGCCGACCTTTCGTTTCCTTGAATCTCTCTTCTCAAGCTCAACACTGACTCTCCTCCCCAAGCTTGTTCGACACTCCCAACCAACCATTCCCACTCGATCTCTTCCGTTCAAATCACACCAACCGTTCCCCCTTCTTTCATGGTTATTCCTTCCCTCAACCGAAAGGAAGGTTCTTCTTCTTCCTTTTTTTCTCATGTCCAAACCACACACAAGTTTTTTCCTCTTCCTCTTCTCTCCAACGGCAAGCAAGGGTAAGGTTCTCCCTCTCCTTCATTTTCCCTTCCCTTCCTCTTTCCCTCATTTCCTCCCAAATCGAAATTTTCATTTCCCTCATCTTCCCAAAACCAAAAATTCCCATTTCCATTTTCCTTATCTTCCCAAAATTAAAAATCCCCATTTCCATTTCCCTCATCTTCCTGAAACTAAAATCCCCATTTCCATTTCTATCATCTTCCCAAAACTGAAAATCCCCATTCCCATTTCCATTATTCTTCACAAAATCAAAAATCTCTTTTTCTCTTCTTCCATTTTTTTTCATTTTTTTCTCAATCCAAAAATTCTTCTCCATTTTCTCTCAATTTCACTTAATTGAAATTCCCTCCTTCTCTCATTTCCCTTTGTCGCGACCGGAGAGGAACACCATTACCAGTCAGGTTCTTCTCTTGGTTTTTGGTGTCTCCCTCTCGGTCTCTTTGTCGATCATTACAAGTGCACAAAAAAATAAGTCTGAATATGTGTGATGTGAATATCAAAGTATATATATGTTCTTGTGTCTCTCTTTGCAGGTTCCAAGACCCCACTAATGCCCAATAGGGTGTAGCGGGTGCGAAGATGGTTGTGGTGTCACAAGACACCACTCGTTATGCTCAATAGGGCGTACTGAGCAAGCCAAAAAATTTGTTAGATGTCGCTCTCCTAGCCGAAATGCTGCTGAAATTTTGTCAAAATCTTTGGACTTAGAAAAAAAATTGGCTTAAGAGCACTAAACAAAGAAACCTAAAGCTAAATTCAAATTAAAAGAATCAAATAAAAAAAAGAGAAAAGAAAAGAACATATAATGAATACAAAGGTAAAACATTAAATCAAAGAGAAAAGAGGTAAAAAGTATTTACAAGATTTATCTTAGTAAAGTTGAAAGCCCATTAAAAAATTATCCCTTCTCTTTCAAGTACAACTTCTCAAACAAATGGAATGAAATAGAACCCCTCTTATCGTGTGATGACGGGTTTGAGGGATGATACTAAACTCACAAACTTTAATTGTAATCTTCGGTGGTTTAAATTGAAGTGGTAAAATGGGTTCTATTTTCTTCAAACTTCACAAAACGAAACAAGCTTTAGTTGAAACTTGGAGAGGCTGATATCAAACTTATAAGAGACTTATAATGAATTTGAAATCTAGTTATTCACTAAATATGAGGTCTCATGTGGAGTTAGGGATATCAGAGTTGGTGTTTGTTTATGTGAATAGATCCTTCTATTGAATACTCAAAATATTAAATTCACAAGCAAGTGATCATAAGACTAATTAAATAATTAAAAATTAGATGATATCGAAAGAAGTAGGAATCTTGATTGAACATCAAAGAATAAGAGAGCCTCTTGAAATTAAGACACACTCTTCAAATATACTCAAATAAATTGAAGAAAGTTAAAGAATTCATCAGAGATTTTTCATGAGATCAAATGATTGCTAATAAGCATAAGTGATGAATCCTTAGAAAATGTTTGAAGTTATTCATCGCCTTATTAAATATTTGAATTAGATTTAAGAGAAATTGAGTATAGTTGGTGATGAATTTGAGAATTATCATAAATAAGAGTCTAGTGAATATTCAAAGACTAATCAACTTGAGATAAAAGAAAGTAATTCAATATTAATCCAAAAGATCTAATAAGATATTAGATTATTATACAATGCCTTCTATGTCACTAGATTCGCTACACAGTGTACAAACGAATAAAAAGCATTAATTAAGGCATTCTTAAATATACCCGCATGGGCCCCGACACTATGTTGAATGTTTAGATTCAAGTGTCTGAGGATGCTACGCTGGTTTGGTCTTAGGACTAGGTCCAAGTTAAAAAAATCTAAAAATTCAATTATTATAAGAATTTTAACTTATTAAAATATCTGAGAAACTAATTCTGTCATATGATAATAGATTTAATCCTCTGTTAGGAGCTAAACAGAATTGACGGGATCTAAAGTTCTCAAATATATTTGATTCAATCAATTAACTATCCCGCTAATGGCTATGTTGAATGGTTATTTCAACAGGAGGGGATACTTACATCGAGATATGATTCTAATATCAAATCAAATTAACTCAAATTAAGCATTGATCTAAAAATTGCTCAAATGAAATTTAATCTTTAAAAGCTTAAAGTAAACTCCATTCAATCCACCTTCTGCAACTTTTTGTCGGAGGTGACAAATTAAGAAAACTCTATCTCACAATGTCAAATCAAGTATTCTACTATGTTCACTCTCAATCAATCTCATGTCAGTAAGGATGTGGCACGTCATCCGACCGCAAGAATTTGGGTAGGCTTCATGATGATGTAGTAATCCTCGACGGGCCAAGAAGGCTCTATTATATTACGATCACGACCGTAGCACATATGCTCCCTAATGGCTCTGCCCTTTGAGTTGTGAATCATAGGGTACACCTGAGAAGGCAAAATGCCCTTTATCAGCTAAGATAGACTTAAGCATATCTCCTTAAACAAACATTACCCTAAGTCTACAAGGATTTCTTGGACAACGTAACCCATGTGTTGCTGATAAGGATCTTTTGGTCAGGTTGGGTCGATTATCTCCTCTAACTAAGTAGATTAGGGACCACAACAGCCCGGGATGACGGAACCATGAGATCTAGATCGGGCACGTCATTGCTCCCCCAACCATCCACTTTAAGCTAAAATGATGAATTTCATAATCTCAAATTTTAAACTCCATATGCTGCTACTATACGCTATGCATTTAACGATCTAACGACTAGCCTTAATCGAAAGTTTTCTCTCACTTATTGGGTGGGGTAATTAACTATAAGTGCTTGCGCCTATAGGAAACCTGGGACCAGATCTAAAGTCCTCACAAAATGAGAGTGAAATCTCTGGGTAGTGTCTTATCTACTATTTCATCTCTCTTCTGAAAATTGCACCGACACATTTAAACTATACTCTCTCATATAATTGTGAGAGGTCGGTGGCGAATTTTCGAAGCCCACAATTTACTTCAACTTTAATATCTCATAGCTAAGGGAATGAGACCTAACTTACACTTAGGACTAAGTGAGAGTCCATAGAACCCCTCTTTAGTTGATTGGATTAAATAGGGACATTAGTAACTCAATTGTTAACTTGAAGTTATGAGCTTCTTTATAGGATTTTTTATCAATAGAAAGGCATTGAGACTTCAAGAAAAGTAGTATGGAGCTAAATACATCAATAGTTGATTCATTTTTAGTTCAACCTATTAGGAATTACTACTCAAATATATTTTTAATTACTATTTTAATTGAGATTAAATTCAAAGCATCGTGTGCTCACATTTTTTTTCCCTCACTTAAAAGCTCTGCACACTGATCATAACGCTCACATCAATGAAGTTTTTATAAAGTATAAAATACTACTAAGCACTCGCTTTTTATGAACTTGTAATGAAAATCATATAGTCTTGAACTTTACTTAATCATAATTGAATGAACTCATGAAATTGCATAAATCATCCTATCTTTAGTCGAGCCATTGATAATGATTCAATTTAATCGAAGCATGAAAATAAAAACAAAAATTGATTAAAGATATATAAGCTAAATATATTATCAACTCAAAGTTTAAGATTATAAATGAAGATCAATCATTTAATATCTAAGACTAAGCATGGAAGCCTTATATTCCTTAATCAGACCTCAATAAACATAAACCATTTCACATTTTTATCTATATTATTGGAACTAATAAATGCTAAATATAAAATATATAAGCAAAGCAATATACTATATACACATGGTCATAATAATAAGTCTTTTAAGTAAATTTAGCAGCTTAAGTTATTGATTAGGTGAGTCCTTGCACTATACTAAGGATCTTTAATTCAAGTAATATATTGTTTGTATTTTATGATACTAATTACTAAATTTAAAATTTGATAGCTCAGATTTAAATCTGATTTTGTGGAAAAAAATTATCATTACTAAAATGTTTTTGATAATTTTTTGTTTCAAAAATTAAACAAATAAGCTTCTCTAAAATATATATTTATTAGTATAATAATAATAATAATATTTATTATAATTATTATTATCATTAATTTATTTTAATTATTTGAAATAGCATGAAATAGCATAATTTTTTTATGAATGACAAATGCCCTATAATTAACACTCAATTTCTTATTTAAATATTAATAGATTTTGCCATATTGGCAATTAATTTATGTTGTTTGGTTACCGAATTTCAAAAGAAAGAACGAGGCTTTTAACTTTTTTGTGTTTGACATGGTGCAAAATAAAATTTTCAAGATAATGTAATGTAGTTATAATGTATTACAAAGTTCATTTTTGTGATATAAATTAATTTGAAATTTCAAATACATCTACCAGAAAGATATATGCACCACTTTTGCCACCCCGCCACCACCATCGGTCCGTCTGTCATTTCAATCTCAAGAATACTTTACATTATATTTATTTTACCAAACAAAAAAATAAACTCATGTATTTGTAGAGTTTTACCCTGAAGTAAACCAAATATAATGCATTCGTTCTACACTGTATTCATTTTTCAGGCAACCAAGTAGCCCCTTAATATATTTTGAAATTTCAAGAAAAATTAATATTTTTAAAACTAAACAGGAATAAATTTATTTTATCGTATTTTATACAAAATGGTGCATCATTGAATTTTAGCGTGATTTGTGCCTAATTATTTATATATTATATACATTTTATAAAAGAAATATTATGTGTTTCTTTAATTTTTTTTTTATTATTATTTTTTTTTTTTGGGAATATTATGTGGTTCAGATAAAATTGTTGAATTTTTTTTTAGAATTTAGTTCTAGATGGAATATAATCTAAAATTTAAAATTTTATGCAAATTTTTTATTGCATTTTATGGAAACTAACTAATTATATATTTTATGTAAAAAACTATGAAGCAATACACCCTGATATCCTAATATGACTTATCTTAGGATAAATTTGAAAATCATTATATTTATTTATACAACTTTACTCAATTATATAAATATATAAACATAATTGAGTCTTATATAAGTGACCATCTAGCCATTCATTGAGTGCATTAGTTGGATTATGAGTCCATTTAGCACATAAATCTTATCTATTTATAAAACAAATATCTTATTAATTCTATTTACAATAATACCAATCATATCTTCATGAGCAAAAGAACAATTGGGATCAAGATATCCTAACCCAAATTAGATGAGAATATATTTAAGAGCCCTTAGAGATGGGCATAATATAAATTTTGATTGTTTATTTTTTTTATTAATTATGTAGAAACAAATCCTAAATTCATAAAACTCATCATCATAATTTTTCACTTAATTATTAATAAATTGTCTTGATGCAAATATATAAATTTAATATTTTTATTATGTAAATTAAAACAAATCAATGGTATGTGTCTTCTTTTTCACAATTTTATTTTAGAGGCTTTTATATAGAGAGGCATTCTATTTATCTATATTTATAAATTGATCACCTTCAATTTTAATTTTTTAAATTATTTCAAAATTTGAAATTCATAACAAAAATTAACTCATATTTTTTATTTTTGTAAAATTGTAAATGATTTGATTGTGGCATATGCAAATATATGAATTTACTATTTTTAAAAATATAAAAAATGATTAATTATAAATACATATATTTTAGATATTTGATTTGTAAATATTCTTTTATTTTATTGTAAAATGTGCCTCTATTTAGCCGGAACCCAAATGCTACAGCCCGCAAGGCCCGTACAAATGGACTTCTTCGATTATGGGCCTTTCAAAAGAACGCTGCCGTCACGGACACCTACGCTAGCTCTTGTCTGGCTATTGGCCATAATTCACATTAAAATTACTATTTCTTAGGGTTTTTGCTGCTCTGCGATGGATGCTTCGAGGCTTCTCAAGGAGAAGAAATTCTGGATTGCTTCCTTCATAGTGGTTTGGGCTGCAGCTCTTCAGGTCATCTTGTGTAATTTTGGTTATTCTCCTTCGAAATCTTGCTGTTTCTTTTCACCCAAAATCTCGTTTAATATTTAGGTTCAATTTCTTCTTCGTTTGCAGGGCCATATGATGTGGATGCAGAAACAAGATGCTTTCAGACGGAAATTTGGTAATCTGAACGAAAACGAAGAGTAGGAGGACTTGAGCGCTTCGTAATCGGAGGTGATTGTCTTGGAAACTAAAAATTAAACGAGTTTGTGAAAGGAAAGAGTGTAGTTTTATTGAAATCAGAGGCATTTTTAGCTCTGCCTTGAGAATTGATACATTGTAAATGTTATTAGTGTTTATTTTTTTGTATTTATATTTCTCAAGTTGGATCGGAAGATGGTTTTAAAAAATTCCATTTTGATTATCAATTGATGAAAGCAGCCATGTGTATCTAAAAAGGATATTGATTATGGGTGATTTAAATAGTCATGAAGGTTCAGATGATTTGTGGTGGGTATGAAATAGAAGATAGAGATTTAATGTGATAATCTATATGCAATTTCATATTAACCTATAATCTTGTAATAACAAACAGATAGTTAATGGAATGAGAATAGTATTTAATTTCTTTCATAAGCTAAGTTGCTGATTCATAAATAGACTTTCTTTTTATTTAGATGTAAAGAAAAAGTTTACAAGGATTATAAATTGATTCTTGGGGGTTGTTTGACCACATTATACATAGTAGTTGTTATGTATTTAAATTTTAAGAGTATAAAGAAAAGGTTAAATGAAATAGTTTCTTTAGGATAAGGTAGTAAAAGTGAAAGGTAAAAAGTTCTTAATATTTGAAGATATATTTTTAAGAGTGGAAAAATCAAATTTCTTCATTTGAGCTAAATTTGATGTGGAATAAGATGTCTAGTTCAATTAAAAAAAGTATTTTGTAATTTTTTGAAAGTCTAGCAATAGTCCATATATTGATAAGGATGCTTGATAATGGAACAAATAAATATAAAGTCGAATGAAGGAGGATAAATTTCTATAAAAATAGGTAGAGTTAGATGTTATGTACACTTATAATGACAATAAGAAAATTGAGTCTTTTAGATATTGCAGTGAGAAAAAGATTCAATTGGTGATAATGTATATAATAGTTTTGGTAACAAGAAGTAAAAAATTTAGATATATAAAATTGTTATGATAAAAGATCTAGAGGCTTGATTGGTTAGATATTAGAAGAAAGATGATAGAATCTTAGGTAAGGATGAAGGTGTTATTTTGTGTAGTCTCATTGTGTCAAGCAATTGGGAATGTACTGTCAACTCACCCTTAATTTTATCGGTCGAGCTCGATGACGAGCTCGTTGGGGTGTTATGGGGGGCAATGTGCCACCTGCTCATGGGTTCGGGTGTGAAGCCAATGAAAAAATTTTCTGGTGTTAGGGCCTCAGCATTGTGACATTAAGGATTTAGTTTAAGAGACAGAGAAGACAACGCCTCGGTACCAGGAGGATAGTCTCACGACGTCAGGATTTGTGGGATCGCACTAGGAATACAATGAGGCTAGCACCTTGGCTTTGCAGTAAGTAGTGTCGTGGTGCTAGGACTCAGGCATCAAAGTAAGAACACAGAGCTGTTAATACCTATGGGCTACCATCACGACGCTACAAAGCGGGAGAGTCTATTTGAAAGCAATTTTCTATTGTTCTAAGTGAGATTTTTTTTCGTTCTCTTGTAAGTGTAAGTAGAGAGTGAGTGCTTAGAGTGAGTAAAGTGTGGAGAGGCTTGAGTGAAGTGTGATTTGTATAATTCTCTTTAATTTTTATTCATAGTAAACTTATTGGTGTGGTGAGACTCCATAATTTTTTCCTTTTTCGGGGTTTTCATGTAAAATCTGGCATTCTCTATTGATACTTGTTTTATTTGCTTTTGTTTGAAGTTTGCTCTGATTCTCTTGAATTATTTTGATGTTTTCTTCTAACAGTGTCATAAAAAATAGATGAAAATGTACTTTAAAAAATTGTTAATTGAATTTTTACCATGCGATACATTTGTTAAGGGGTTTGATGGAGAAGCATAGAGAAAGTAAGGAGGATCTACATATGATATTTATTGATTTAGAGAAAGCTTATGATAAAGTTTCAAGAGATATTCTTTGGAGAGTTCTAGAACGTAGGAGTTAATATTGGTTATATTCAAGTCATGATATGTATACTGAGTGCTACTTGTGTCCAAACACAAGGAGGATTGACAAATTATTTTCCTATTTCGCTTGGATTACATCAAGGATCAGCTTTAAGCCCTTATCTTTTACTTTAGTTATGGATGTTCTTATTAGGCATTTACTGGAAGATGTATCTTGGTGTATGCTTTTTGATGACATTCTTCTTGTTGATAAGACTAGAGGGAGTCCAAGAGAAACATGAATTATGGAGGTCAACTAGAGTCTAAAGGTTTTCATTTAAGTAGATCTAAACTGAATATATGGAGTGTAATTTTAGTTGTAGAAGTTCTAGTGGTAGTGTGACATTAAACAAGTCATTAATAAGAGTGAGCGATTGTGATATTTAGGCTCTATTATTCAAAATGATGGTGAAATAGATGGAGATGTTATTAGTAGAATTCAAGTTGGATGGTTGAAGTGGAGGAATGCATCTGGCCCATTGTGTGATAGAAAAGTTACACTTAAACTTAAAGGGAAAATTTTATAAGATGGTGGTAAGACCTGCAATGACTTATGGTGCAGAATGTTGACCAATAAAAGAGCGTAAAGACTAAGTTATGTTACAGAGATGAGGATGCTTAGGTGGATGAGTGCTTTACTCTTAGAGATAACATGCAAATGAGTATGGAAAAAGTTGGAGTTTCTCCAGTGGCAGATAAGATTAGAGAGTCACCTTAGATTAGATAGTTTGGCCACATAAAGTACGTCATGACCAGTTAGGAGAGTAGATGCATTAGATTTGCTTATGTTAAGAAAGGTAGAGACCGAAAAGACTTGGTTAAGATGTATAAAAAATGACCTAGTATCTTGAATTAAATGAGAATTTGACAATAGGACACAATGGAGACGAAGGATTCATGAAATACCACCCTGGGATAAAGGCTTGTTATTTTTGTTGTTGTTGTTGTTGAATTTTTAGCAGAAAAAAATTTTAATGAGCATAATGAGTTATATAATAAGTTAAATTGCGGATTGATCCAAATGAGATGTTAGTTTTTTAAAAGATTTACAAAGATAAAGCTTTCGGTTTAAATGAGATAACCATAGTGATTTGTATAGTTATAGGGGATATTGCATGTGATATGGTTTAACAACTTTGCTCATAGAATTTTGATCTTAGAGAACATCAATTGATTTTAGATGCATTTTGTCATCTGGATTTAAGAACAAATAATATGTTAAAGATTGATATAATCAAGGTTAAAAAAGATAATATGAAATTGAGATGTTTTCTTTTAGTAAGGCGAGGCGTAAGCCTCATGCAGTAAGTTTGAGCTAAAACAATTTAAAAAATCATAAAAATAAAAATAATTCATTAATGTCATGAACCACCATCAATAAATTTACTTAGTTCATCATCATAATTTATGTGATTGCATAATAAGAAAAAGAAAACAAATATCAATTTTGAATGATAATTTAAAGTGAAAGCATTAGACTAGTCACAAGGTTCAAGATAAATACCGACTTAAAGTAGAAATATATCATAAGAATCAAGATTTACAATAGTTTCTTTCTCACTTTTAAAATTTTAATATCTTCATTAATGATCTTATAGTTTTGAGAGCATAAATAAAACTATGCTAAAAAGAATAATCTCTCATTACAAATATGGCTTCTTTCTCATTTTTCCGAAGCAAGCATGGGTTCTAAAGTTGGGTGTAATTCTTTAAACATTTGTAGAATTCTTAAAATGTTTGTTGAATTAATCAAGTTGTGACAATCTTATAGCAATCGGTTGAATAATATCTTTATCTGTTAATTACAGCATCAAGCTCAACATTCAGGAATGATTATAAATATGCTTATTCACTATTTTTGCTTTGAGCAAAACATATTTATATTATAGCAATTTTTACACCTTGTCAAGCATCAAACCAAGACATTGAGCAACACAGATTATCTAATAAAGAAGCCTCCTTTTTTCTATTAACTTTCCCCCAATTGTCTTATAAGTACTTGCATTATTTTTTAATTCAGTTATTTTATCCTTATCAGTTGATTCTATTCTGCCAATTATGCTAGGAGAATATTTTAATGAACAAGTAGCACTTATTTTACATTACTGGTAGCCAAACCATGAAATAGCTTTTCATACTCTTCAGGTATATTTTCATAAACTTTTTGTTGTCAATTTGTTCAGATGTTGCTATTGATAGTCATGTGTTCCATTTTTTTTTAAAGCTTTCTTGTCTGAATCCTACCTGATTGTTTTTAGGACAAATGTGCTCAGTAATCTGTACGAGTCTCAATATTGTATCTGTAACTTAGAAGAAAATTGCTTCACAACTTGTAACTTGAGTGCTTGTACTGCATCATCAGGCTTGCTTGCATGTAATTCCAATCTGTCTTGAAGTGATTCTAAATTACAATCTAGTTTTTCAATTATATGGGGCATATCGTGAACCCTAAGACCTTAAATCTAGGGTCTTTTTGGGATCGCTACAGCAGTATAAAAATATCATGATGAAGCTATTGCAGAAGAAGCTGTTGCAGAAGAAGTTATTACTGAAGAAGCCGCTATCTAAAAAGCTAAGACGTGTATTATAATTTTTTTATTTTAAAAAATGGATTATAGCTTTATGACAATCACTGCACTCTGTCAAATCAAATTAGAATATGCAGCTTTCTCATCATAGATTTTCCAAAATTCAACTCAAATGCAGTTTTCAAATAGTATTGTTGTGCGTTTTCGCACCACATCGCACTGTCATTGCTTCCCCAAATGCAACCCTAATCTTTTGAACATTAAAAAACTAAGATGCTCATCACATTGTGGTCGTTCAGAGCTCAAATTTTGTTTCCTTGCTATGATCCTACCTATCATATAGTTTTAACTGATGATTCTGAGTGTCCCAAAAGTTTCTATGTTATGTGTTTTTTTTTTTTTTTTGTTAAACGCTGTTATACAAAAATTGGTTGAATTATCAAATATGTTGGAGGTGTCTTCGGTTTTTGCTGTTATTTATGCTCCTAAAATTCATATTATTTGTTTTGTTCAGAAGTTGGAGGCTTGTTTGGGATCAATTTTCTTTTTATTTATATGCTATTTTAAAAAATATATATATTTATCTAGTATATTTTCTTAAATATTTTTATTTTTTATGTTAGAATTTTTTTTTTAATTCTTGAAATTATTTGATGTTTTAAATATTTTTAAAAATAATTATCACTAATAAATATATTTTAAAAATAAAATTAAAAAAAATAAAAAATAAGTGTTCTTAAACAGCCCCTAAAAAAAGTGATTTTCACCTTAAACTTATAAGAACATTTGTGTTAGGATGAACTTTATATATAGCTATAGATTTATTTTGAGATAGTGTAAAATGTGATTAATTAATTAAATTTTATATTATATTTAATTGAAAGCTAATTAAGAAGTATTTTGACCACTTTTATTATGGTTGATGATGTAAATAAAGTAGGAATTTATTTTAGACCTGCTTTGTAGAAGATTAGGGTTACATTTTAACAAATTTGAAGATAAAATGATATATGTTTCCAAAATTTCTCAGTGATCACTAACTAAAACTTATCAAAGATTTTAAAATTTAATGAGTAGCTTAACACAATTATTTGTGTTTTATGTATAAAAAACTTTATATTTATGCATATTCATAGAATTTTTATTTCGAAGATTTATATATATATCACATAATTCTTATGAATTTACATATCTTATATTTAATATTAGATATTTAATTATATAATATTTTTTTATATTTAAAAATATATATTTCACTTCTAAAAAGTGAATGTTGATGATATTTTTAATGTGATATTGAAAATTGAGATATTATATATGTAAAAATTAAAGTTTAGATATTATATATGTAAATACATAAGAATTTTGTGATATGTATGTAAATTCTTTATTTTTATTTTTATTTTTAGAGAAGGGATTTAGAAGAGCTTCATGTTCATATTGGGTCTATAAATACTGAAAGGATTATTTTATAATTGTTTGATTAAGAGTTTTACAAATTCATGATTTTATTTTTTTCTATTTGGTTGAAAAAATATAATGTAAAATAATATGAAGATTTTGATGTCCGGATGACGGCATGGCGGCTAGCTGGCGTTGCGTGGTGAGGGGCGAAGGCTGCGGCATGCGCATCAAGCGGCATGTAACGGCATGGGCGGCGGCGCTTAACTGCCAAGGGCGAGCGGCGTGTGGCTGACGGGCCACCAATCAGATTTTACATTGGCGGTGATTTAGAATTCCAAATCGAATTTAATTTCAAACAATCGAAAATGGTCTTTCTAATGTATTTGGAAAATATTATATTACATTAAAAATTTATTTTAGTTATAACCAAATACTGAAAAAGTTAAAATATATGTATTTGAAATACAATACATTCTAAATGCATGCAATCAAACAGCCTCTTAAAGATAATATAATTTTGTTTAAGTTGTGAGCACTATTCTTGTTAGGTTGGTCACATTTAACACACCAAAAGTTATTAGAATGAATGCAAAGATAAGACTATTTTGGGGTTTCTTTTTAACTATTTTGTTTTTTAAGTAATTATAAATTGCAGATTTGCTGTTGGCTATTAATTTTTTGATTATTTTTTAAAATAATTTATGATAAAAATTTATTTTTAAGAATCAGAATTAAAATATGATAATTTTCGGAGAAAATTTTTGTTTGAAATTTTTTTAAAGTTATAACGTTCATAGCAATTTTTTTTCCAGAATTTATTTTTCTTATACTAGTTTTATAATTATTTAACTTTTTTGTATTTTTGATATATTGAAAAGTAAAATTTTAAAATAATGTGATGTATTTATAATATTTTTAAACACAAAGTTAATGTAAAATATTATTGTTGATGTTGCTATCACCAATCTCATTATGGTACACCCATCATTGCCCATAATTATTATCACCTATAACCTAAAAATAGTTTATATTATATTTAGTCTACTAAATATAAAAAATATATTTATATATTTGTCAAATTTTTAATCAAAAAATTAAAATAATCTAAATATATTATATTTCATTTACATTATATATATATATATATATATATATATATATATATTACAATCAATTAAATAGCCTATTAATGATTTGTATTATTGTAAATTTATATATATTTTTTTTTCTTGATTAATATTTTGCAGCCTATGTTTTATTTAATTAAATTTGAACTTCGGTTCTCACTAATTCCAAGAGAGAAAAAAAATTAAGGGCATTTACATCATAATTTTTATATATTTACAGATTTAACACCTATATATATATATATATATATATATATATATATATATATATATATATATATATATATATATATATATATATATATATATATATATATACCTCTAAAATTTATAAATTAAATATGGATCTCAATTTAAAACATACATACAATCAAATTAAGCGATTCATGGTGACGAATAATAATACTATATAACCAAGTCAAATCATTCAAATGAGAAATCAGTCAAATGCTCAAATTAAAATCAAATGTTACATCCAAAACAACCACTCTTGGATGATTAAATGACTTCCAAATTTGATGTCTTATAGAATCGGCCGAGGAAGAATTAAATGAGCCTAAGATCACTCAAATCAAAGATCGTTTGGATGGTCAAATCACCAAAATACTATCTATGATAAAACGAATCAATATACATCATATGATGGAGTGTTTTTGGATTTTAGCTACAATGACCAAAATATCCCTCTCAAAATCCTATAAATAGAATCTCATTCTTATCATGAAAGGGGGAGGAAGGAGCTAGAGGCTAACTTGGGAGAAAGCTAAGAGAGAGCTAGAAGTTCGAAGTTTATCATCACAACCATTATCGTCGATCACCACCTATTATCGTCGTCGACTGTCACCAACAACCGTTACAACCCAACTAATAGCTGCTGTAACCTTATTTCGGAATTCATATTATCAGAATTTCTCACATATAATCTTGTAATCCCTCTATCGGGAAAACTTAAACCGAAATATTTTTACTGGGCTAATCCCCGTATTTTTTCCCCTTTTTTCCGAAACTTTTTCAGTAAAATTCAAATTTTTATTCTTTTTTAACTATCACGGCTAGATTTCAATGAAGTTATGACGTTAAATTTTATTCTAATTTAACTGATTTTTTTGGCAGGCAATAATATATATATATATATATATATATATATATATATATATATATATATATATATATATATATATATAATTTAAATGTTTATTATTATAATAAAATTAATATTTTTTTTAAATTTTTTGGAGTAAATTTTTTTTTTTGAAATATAAAAAATGTTATATTTATAAATATTAAATTTTAAATATTATGTATGTAAATGCATAAAAATTATGTATTATGTATGTAAACTTTAAAAAAAAAAAATATCGTGCAACCAGCCAGCTTCACGCAAAGACAGGCTACCGGAACTTGTCCTTCATGCTAAACCGTCGATCAGAGAAAAAAAATCATTCATTAGTTGCCACGTAGCACGTGATTTATTCAACGGTCCGATGTGCGCTGTACTGTATTTACGAATATAGTCCACGGAGAAAAAGAGGTTTTTTTTTTTGGAAGAGAGAAAAAGAGGTTTTGCCAGAGAGCTTTAATGGAAGACGTCGCTACCACGCCATTCCATCCGATGGGCCCCACACATTGAATCTCAACCGTCAAATCCAATACGGTGTCGTCTGTGAGACCTTCAGACAACCATACCCTACGCAGCAGCGGTTGTAGGAAATATAATACGAGCTCTTTACATCAATTTGATCAGCTTTAAAAGTAGTGCAGTTAATGATGATACTTTTTACCACATGGGAGCATACCCTCTCACTACCTCGTATTCCCACATGTACGTGAGTCCATTTTGGTCTTTCGGATATTCGGGCGGTTTATGCTCTAAACTCTTCGGGGGTGTTTGGTAATCTTATAGCTATGAATTTAGTAAATTTCGAGCTATTAAATTTTAAAAAATATTTGATAATTAATAATTAAATTCTGTTAAATCTTAATAATTTATTTGAAAATTTATTTTTATTAATTTAAATAATAATTTTAAATCAATTAACTATTAAATTCATAATAATTATAATTATATTTATTAAATTATAATTTAATTTTAATAACTAATAAGCTAATCATCAATAATATTTTATTAAATTAGTTAAAATTAAGTTAAATTAAATTAGGAATTATCAACTATTATATTAGTTAAAATTACTTAAATCTAATTATCTATCAAATAATAATTATATTTAATAAATTATAATTAATTTATAGTTACATGTTAACTAATAATATTAAATTAAAACTAATTTATCATTATATTTTAATTAAGTAAAAATTAGTAATTAATTGAATTATTTAAAATTAAGATTTTTTTTGAAAAGATTAAAAAATAATGATAATTGAAATATATTCTCAACAGGATTTTATTAAATTCGAAATTTAAGAGAATTTATCGGATTTACAGGATTTACTAAATTCGAGATTTAATAAATCTGTTTTTTTTTACGTTTGACAGGATTTGCCGGATTTACCGAACGGCAAACACCCCCTTCCTGTTTTCTCTCTCTAGGTTTCCATTCACCAGTTGTTTTGAGATTATTTTTAAAATAGGCACGGTATTAACTTTAATTAGCTATTTAGGCATCAAAAAATTTTATTTATGAAAATAGGCCAATGTCCGTGACATAAATAATCACACCATAGAGAGAGAGATGGCACGGAATTTTTTTTTTTATTTTTATTTTTTAGCTTTCGGTAGGGGGGAGAGAGAGAGAGGGAGAGGGGGTTTATTAATTTTTTTAATTAATATAATTATTTAAAATATTTAAAATATATAATTTAAAAATATTTTTTATAAAATATTTAATAACTAAATATTTATATATTTAGTTATTAATTAATTTATTTATATATATATATAATTAAATCTATAATTTAAAAATATTTTTAATTATATATATAAATTTAGAACTTTATTTAATAACTTTTGTTAATTAATATAATTATTTAAAATATATCATTTTTATTAATTTTTGTTAATATATAATTTAAAAATAATTAAAATATACAAATAAATAATTTTTAATAATAAATAAAGAAAGAAATAAATCATATAAATATTTTATAAATTATATAAATAAAGTAATTATATATATATATATATATATAAATTTATTTAGTTATTTATGTATTTAAATTATATAAATATTTTTAAGTTAAATAAATAAATAATTAGTTTTATATATATATATATATATATATATATATATATACATATATATATATATATATATATATATAATTAGTTATTTAAAAATATTTATTTATTTAAAATATATAATTAGTTAAATAAATAAAAAAAAAATTTAAATTATATAAATACTTAGATATTTATATATTTTATAAAATATTTAGTTATTTATATATTTAGTTATTTATTATATAAAAGCTAATAAATTATCTAATATTTTTAAATTTATAAAATATTTAGTTATTTATATATTTAGTTATTTATAAATTTATTTAGTTATTTATATATTTAAATTATATAAATATTTAGTTATTTAATATATTTATAAAATATTTAGTTATTTATATATATATATATATATACATATATATATATATTATATATTTTATTCCTTTCTTTATTTATTTATTAAAAATTATTTATTTATTTATTTATTTTATATTTTTTATATTTTATATTTTATGTTATTATTATTATTATAGACTTATATATATATATATATATATATATATATATATATATATATATATATATATATATATATATAATTAAAATATTTTATAAAAATTATTTTTAAATTATATATTTTAAATATTTTAAATATTTTAAATTATTTATATAACTTAAAAATATTTATATAATTTAAATATATAAATAACTAAATATATAAATAACTAAATATTTTATAAATATATAAATATCTAAGTATTTATATAATTTAAATTTTTTTATTTATTTATTTAACTAATTATATATTTTAAATAAATAAATATTTTTAAATAACTAATTTTATATATATATATATATATATATATATAAATAACTAATTATTTATTTATATAACTTAAAAATATTTATATAATTTAAATACATAAATAACTAAATAAATATATATATATATATATATATATATATATATATATATATATATATAATTACTTTATTTATATAATTTATAAAATATTTATATGATTTATTTCTTTCTTTATTTATTATTAAAATTATTTATTTGTATATTTTAATTATTTTTAAATTATATATTAACAAAATTAATAAAAATTATATATTTTAAATAATTATATTAATTAACAAAAATTATTAAATAAATTTCTAAATTTATATATATAACTAAAAATATTTTTAAATTATATATTTAATTATATATTAATAAATTAATTAATAACTAAATATATAAATATTTAGTTATTAAATATTTTATAAAAAATATTTTTAAATTATATATTTTAAATATTTTAAATAATTATATTAATTAGTTATGAAAATTAATAAACCCCCTCTCCCTCTCTCTCAATTCCACGCCACCTCTCTCTCTCTCTCTCTCTCGCGCGCGCGTACCGAAAGCAAAAAAAAAAAAAAAAAAATCCTTCTTGCCAGATTTTTTTATACCTAAATAGCTAATTAAAATTAATACCGTGCCTATTTTAAAAGTAATCCCTTGTTTTAACCGCGGCCAGCGAAGTAACCTTCCGCCGTTAAATAGGGGGAGGAAGCTGGAACGCAAGCCGAGTCCGACCTCCGATCTCCATTCGCTATTCTTTTTCTGCTGCGATCGTCTTCTAGGATTCGCCAAGGTTTGATCTGTTGCCTCTTCTTAGCAGTTTTTTGTTCATTTTATTATGATTTAAAGATTTCTGGGATCTGTCGTAGTCTCCATTTGCCAGGGTTTTTTTCAGTGTTTTCTGTGTAGTATACTGATCTTATGTTTTATGGTTGATCTTGACAATCTGAGAGAACTTTTTTTGTGTGATTGGAGCTAGAATTCATTTATTGTGCTTATGTTATGAGCATTGAATTATTACATTGGGGCTCTATGATATGCTGCAGCTCGTTCTGCTTTGGATTCTATTTTTTCTTCTGGCTAAACCGATCTTTTAGATTCCGTCGTTTAAGCTGATGGATCACGGGATCGGCATGGTTTTTTGAAATATTAGATTTGATATTTTAGTTTCGCATTTTGAAATTGGTAAGCATGGTTATTCGTCCAGATTTGTCTTTGCGTGTGTGGTGCAATTTGCGAACTTTTTCTTTATCGACTGATGGCTTGTTTGTTGTAATTATTGTTGTCGTTCAGTATACCTTGTTATTAAATTGTACGTTGAACTGGCCAATTTTTTTTCTATATCCTCCAGAGTTTTCACATTCCCTTCAACGAGATTTTATTGGAATCCGGATTCCCCAAATGATAGCAATGCTAGCCATTTATTCGCTGGATAATGTGGACTACTTTACCTTCCAGGGTTAATTGTACCTAATCGTGTAAATTTGTTTATCCCAGGATCTTTCTCTTCCCTGCACCTGCACTATTGTTGTATTCTCTACTGTCTCCTTCTTGTAGCCCCTTTATGCAGGGTGAAAGAATAAATATCTTAGATCATAAAATATACTATCTATGTAGGTGTATGTATTACAAGCATAGATACGTAAATAATAAATGTCTAGATCATTTGAATTGGTTTATCGTGACTCCAACCAGATTAAAATGGAAATTGGGTTGCACTTTGCTTGAAAATATATTTTATCAATATTTTCTGATGTAGGGAGATATTTATTTAAAATAAGAAGATATTTGTTCGAAATTACAAGACGTGTAGATTTTATAGATCTCCCGGGAAAAAAATTGTCCTTTGCGCTATCTTGTTTTTTTGTTTAAATGTCCCATAGTTTATATCAAATGTTTTCTTTTGCAGTAAATTTCTTTTGATCCTGATATTTTTTGTATTTTGACATCCTTACTACAATTTTTTTCTCACTTAACCAAATGTTATTCATGTTACGGTCCAAATTGTTCTATAGAGGTGTTTAGGATCAAACAAGTATCGTGTTTAATGTAATTCTTATCATGATGGCCGTCTTCTTATTATTAGCTGGAATTACACAACATGTGAGTGTATAACTAACCAACCTATGGGTTAGAATCTGACCCAGAATCACATGTGTGCGCCTGATAAAACAGGTATCAAGTATAATGTCATCTATAAACTGCTATCTCCTTGTTAATTGAGCTCCATCTTTTTGTCTACCTTTCTTTCTTCCATTTCAGCGTCTTTTCATAAGTATGGACATTCAGTCAGGTTTTATTGCCGTTATGATCAACTTCTTAAAATTATGACGTGAACTTGGTAGGAATTGAACGGGAAAATCTCCACAATAGAAAACAAGTTTTTGCAAGATTCTTCGGTTATTGATGCATATTAAAATATGGGAAATGCTTTCCAGTTGTTGACCAACAACTATGTGCCACATTAAATTAAATAAATAAGGTGGATTTTAAAATCTCTTAAATCCGATCGACGATCAAATTCGTTTTAATTGACGATTACAAATATTAAAATGAATTAATCGAGAAAATTTTGAATCAATTATTAAATGATAATTAAAATCAATTATCGTGAAATTGTCGCATGCTCGAAGTGGAAGCGCGACGTCTAACGACCCGTTCAAAAAATCGCGTCGTGAAATGTCGAAAGCATCAAACGACGCCCGCGGTCGAATCAGTGTATCGCGCGGTCGATTAATTTCGCGGCGACAATTTAGACTTGAATTTCTTGATCAGATGTTGTCGACGATGATCCAAATTGATCGCGTGTTGCGTTAGGAAACAACAAATTGACACGTATTCTTGGGGTTTAGTCATAATATCGCGTAAAATAATTATAATTAAAGAGACTAATGGCTACCAATCTCATCCTCTAATCCCTTAATCACGCCTTCGTTCGGCCAATCGAGCGATATAAAGGAAAGCGAGGCGTTGACCCTCACTCGACATTTCCTCTCGTTTTTTACTCGGTCTCTCGTGGTGAAGCTCGCATTTTTCCCCCTTTTTGCGATTCCTTCTGCGCTCGGTAGCTCTCTGTCCGTGCTCCCCTTACTGCGATTTTCCTCTCGATCTTCCTTCTTTCTTACATCATAGTCATGGAAGTCGAGCGAAAAGCTCTTTCCTCTCGTCTCGACGATCTCCGGGGATATCGTTCGGCGGTTTCTCTGTTCGTCCTTTCCCTTTCGTGGTTTGTCGGAAGACTCCTTCTCGTTCTGCTCGTCGAAAGAAGACTTCGTCCGTCCTCCTGAGTTCTAGCCGAGCAGAGTAGGATCGATGAAACTCCGAACTATCTCTTCCTTTCCTTTAGAAAATTCTAGGTTGTTTCTCTTCTAAGCTCGTTCTTATGCATTTTGCTTCTTTGGAAGTTAGGGTTTTTTTCTTAAATATCTTTCTTATCTTTGGGATTATCTTTAAGAGTTTCCTTTAGGGATTTTGGGATGATGTATGGCCAAATCTCATTTCTTATTGTCTTTATTCTTGATTATGTGATAGCCTAAAATTGCTTTGGGATGATGTATGGATATGTTGTGTTTGCTATCTTTTAGGGATAGTTATGATCTTATTTTTTCTTTGAAATTGATTATCTGGAAACCAAAATTTGCTTTCGGTAAATGTGATGTTCTTGAAATCATTTATGAGGAAATAATTAATTTGTTATTTGAAGTGTCTTTATTTGAAATGTTGTGTTTGCAAATGGGAAATTGTTGAATTCATGTCAAGATGGGTAAATTTAATTTGTTATCATGCATTTATCTTGCTGAAAATATTTTTATTAGAAGAATTGAATCGATTTGCTTCAATGTATGACTTCTTGAAAATATTTTCCCAAGGGAATCAATCATTTGTTAATTGATGATAACTTGCTGAACTTTCTTATAAGGGAGAAATCAATTCTTTGATGAGATATGATGTTGTTCTCATGAATTTGTCTACTTTGCTTGATTTATTTCATGAAGGGAATTATATATATATGCCTCTTTCATATGCAAGTTGAAATCAGAAATTGAAAGGAAGGTCTCTAGTATTGTATGGTTACATACATTATGCTTCTTTCATTTCATGCTAAAATCGAAAGTAAGGGAGGATTTGAAGTGTTGTGACATAGATCACCACATGGAGGATTCTATATTTCTTTCATATCTAAAATTGAAGGAAGGTTACCTTACTTCATTGATTCTTTATTAAAGTCAAAATGTGAAGGAGATTCATTTTTTAAGATCAATTTCATTTTTATATATTTTCAACAAATGTTCATACTACATTTTCATGAATTTACTTTGGTTCCAATGCATGATCGATCTTTGTCTGTTTATTTATGCAAACATGTTATGTATGAGAGAAATTTATGATATAAGTATACCTTTCATGGTAGGAAATCTTCTGTTATCAAAATTTGTGCGGTGTCTCACGACATACTCATCATGTCTTTCTTGACGTGGTGGAGATCTCAGCACATGGGGGGAAGCGAGAATTTGTTGTAATCAATTATGATATGCTTTTTTATTCTATCTGATGTGAGAACTTTAAATTTGTGATATAAGTCCAAAGTTTCTGTAGGGAAAATCTTATCAAAATTTCTAGCGGTGTCTCGACATACACTATCGTGTCTTTCTTGACATGCGGTGAGTGATCTCATGCTGTGGGGGGGAAGTGAGGTTTGTAAATTTTGATTATTTTCTCTAATCAAATATCTGCGCACTTCTTTTTATTTATATATGACGAGCTTTAAATTTGTGATATAGTACCATGTTCTCCGGTAGGGAAATCTTTATCAAATTTTATGTCTATCCCACATACATGCTTTCTTGACGTGGTGCAATCGTATATGTGGGGGAGAGCAGGTATTGTAAATTGATTATTTTCTCTGTCGATATACATGCGGTGACTTTCCTTTTATTTATCGACATTGTGATATAAGTCTGTATTCCAACATGGTAGAAATCTTATCTTATCATTTCATGTCTCCCTGGCTATCGTCATCTTTTGACAATTGGCGGTCTGTCCCACATGGAGGCCGGGAAATTGTAAATTGATTATTTTCTATCTTATAAATCTTCATTCGCGTTGTTCCGTCGGTGAAATGATAAGTCTGCCGTTGTTGTGGCGGGAAAATATTCTTATAAGTCTTTCCGTTTTCCGGCTGGCGAAATCTTGTCTTGTATTGCCTTTTGGTGGTGGGTAAATAAATTCGGTGATTGTCTCACCTACTTCTTCTTGGTGGGGAAGCCAGTCTCCCATAGCCATCACGGGGATATTATTGGGAGGCTGAAATCAAAATAAAAAGTTGAAATGTCGTATATAAATCTTATACTTTAATTTATTTCTGTGCAAATTTATTGCCATCTTATAAGTGTTCATTCTGTCTGCGGAAATCAGATAAGTCTTTGCTTTTAAGCGAGAAATATCTTTATTGTCTGACCTATCTTGGCGTGGTGGTAATAAATTCGGTCAGCGGTTGTACGACCACGCCTTTCTTGGCGTGGTGGGAAAATCACTATCGGGGATGGAGGGAGAATTTCTTAAAAAAAAGTAGATAGAAAAGAAAGGATGAAATGCTTAGGTTCACATTGGCTTAAAGTGTTCTTTATATTATATATGAATACTCACTCCTACTCTTGTCATTCACATTTGTCATAAATGAGATATAGTGAAGGCTTGAAGCAAAATCATATGAAATAAACTAAATCATATATGACATATATCGAAGATAAAAAAATTGTTGAGTTAGGAAAGAAACTCAGTATGTAATGTACTTAACTCTTTCTGAGGTTGAAAGAACTTAAACTTGTGCTTAAGGAGAAGAGGAGAGTAGAAAATGTAAGTCTTTGTGAAAGGAAATCTCTTATTTATATTCTTGGCCCTTTTTTTATTCTCTCTTATGTCGACGTGGCCTCGTCATAAATTCTGAGAATCCAGAATGTCTACTTGTCGTATTGCGTGCGCATGACGTATCAACATCTTGTATCCTTATCATTTCTTTGAAAGGAAAATAAAGTCTTTCATATCTTTAATAAATTTAATGAGTTTGTGTCCATGAACTGCGTGTGGAGGTGGATTTTAATTAATCCACTGCTCTTTAAATAAAATATGACATCTACGTATTTTTATATTCTCCTTTTCAGAGAAATAAATGGGGTATGGTATATATGATCATATGAGCCCCAAATCATTATTTTATTTTTTATCTTGATTTTGTTACATAAGGAGGTGATCTTGAAAACAATCAAATCTACTTTAGCTATTCCTTATGATCATATAGGCAATCAATTATTTTCACTATCTTTGATTTTGTTCATGGAGGTGATCTTTGGCTACAATCAATCAAAATTCATTTTAGGCATTCTATGATCGATCGTATCCTCAAATAATCTATTTATTTATACCTCATTTGTGACTTAAAACTTTTGGCCAAATATCATATATTTTAAAAAGAATCTACACGGTTTGTCTTCCAATTAAACCCAAATATCGCGTGAAAATCTAAACTTGCAAATTGCATACATTTAGACATATTGATTATGCAATTTTCAAAAACAGTCTGTATGGCATTGAAGTTGCATCAAATATCTAAAAAAAAGCATGTAATCAAGAAATTCAATCAGGATATATCTTCTTTGGTTTGTCTTGGGGTTTAAAGTTAACAAAACCAAAATATCATCAATCAAAACTGCAATTGACACGTTTATTAGGCATTTAATGTCTGACATTTTAAAAACAGAATCTTGTATATGTTGAAGTGTTCAAATATACACGTCGAGTCATATAAAATACAAGAGCATCTTACTTCGGTTTGGTCTTGACCGGTCAAGTTAACAAAACTCAAAAAATTGACATATAAACTCCTTAGACATCTTAATGTATCAAAACGAGATATTATACGTATTTGGAGTAATTACTAAGTCAATCTAAGCAGAATCTTACATGTCGGTTTGGTCTTGGGAGTTAAGTTAAAACCAAAATTTGATATTATAAGAATTTAAATTAATAATATCGAGAAGTAATTAAAGTATATGAATATAAACCAAGTACGTAAACTAAAATTCAAATCTTAGGAAGAAAAGTACCCGATCCATGTTATTTAGAGTGGGCGAGGTTTTGAAGGATTATCTTGAGATAATAAATTTAGCCGTCCTCAGAAAAGGACAGTAGACGTCTATCGATTGATAACCAAGATCGAGAAGGGTAATTATAATTAAAATTTTAATGATAAATGATCATATATTCAAATCTAAAATCAATCATAAAATGATCAAAATTCAAAAAAAAATACAAAAATATAAATAAAAAAAAAAATGAGATGAATTATTTAAATTAAAACTAAAAAAATAAATAAAATAAATCCATCCATGATTGTTTGTCTTGGTGAAAATTAAAACTTTTCTGACAAGCGTCAATTAAATACTGTATCTTCTCAAATATTCCTAAATCCGTAAGGATGTGGCGTGTCCTCTGTCAGCGTGGTTTCTTGATATGGCATAAATGGATTCTGACCCCTCGGCCGGGTTTCGCGATATGGCACTAAATTACGGTCATGCGCGACCCGTGTTTCACGCCTTTCTTTTATGAAATGTAGAATGTATTTGGTTGGCCCTATGTTAGCTAAGGTTGACTTATATTTGTCCCCAAAACTCCACCCCAGTCTGAGGACACTTGGGCGGCGTAACTATGTGTTCTTGTGAGGATCTTCGGTTGGGTCATTACCTCCTCATTAAGTGGGGACGACGGCCGGGATAGCGGAACCATGGGATCTTGATGGAGCGCGTCGTTCCCCACAAAAGTTTTAAGTTAAAATAATAAATTTCATAAGTTCTAAACTCCACTCATGATTATATCTTCGTTCGATTCATTATTTAATCGAAAGTGCTCTCTCGGTATTGGGAGGGGTAATTAACTATAGAACTGCTTTATAGGAAACACAACAGGATATAAAAGTTCTCACCAAATGAGCGAAATCTCTGGTAGTGTCTTATCTACTATTTCTACGAAAATTATCTCAACAACTCTTTCTTTTTTATCGAAAGATGTGTGGCAATTTTGGATCCATGATTCGGCGACTCTGGGGAGGTTTCTCTTTCCATCTTTGGCTAGTCAAATCTAAGTTATAATTGCAGTGGAGTATATATAAAAAAAATGAAATGAAATAATGAAATGAAATGAAATAGGAAACGATAAGTTAAACTTGACAACTTAAAAGCTTGCTACTCAAAGTCTTAAGTTATTTGAGATTTTATTTAGTGCATGTGCTTAGTATGCTTTATCTTATCGTGCTCATATTTTTTGGAAGTAAGGTGATAGTCTGATTATTTTTAATTGCTTTTTACCTTTAAACTCAGAATGGCATTCTGAAACCTGTATGTTACTCTTGGCGATTGGCGCAACATCCGTTTGGCGTCATCAATCTTTGGAAGCAACTACCATCATTGGTAGCGTAGATTTCATCTTGAGCGAGCAAGTTCTTGAGCCTCAACTTGTTGAAGTGCAAACTTCGCACTGTGCAATCTCTGAAAAGGCCAAGTCATGACCCTACTCTAGGGTCACTTCAAAAGCAATCGGTCTTTGAGAGGCTCGGCCCCTTGGAGACACCAATCATGAAGAGGGTTATTCTTGGGGACGGTCTCTATCCCTCAAATGCAATCAATCAGTGACCACCATTCAGGGAGGCATGATCAAGCTTCTTCATGGAAGCAAGCTTAGCGGGAAGAAGAAAGAAAAATCTGAGTACGTACTCACATCTTGCCGTCTGGTAGCGATCAAACTGGAACCAAGAGTGTGTTCCACCCACATCGGTTTGATAACGCAAGTTAAGCGGGCACTCGTTGGTCAGGTCAACGGACGACTCGGTTCTCCTCCTGCGAGAGCAGCTCTGCCGAGTGCATCGGGTTCTCAAGTTGCGAGAGAGGCGATGAAAATACCAGGTCATCGAGGATCTTGGGCACTCCTCGAGACTCGTCATAACTCAATGCCGGGGGCAGACCAATCCATGTCCCACGGTGAGCATCGGGGTGTGACACTTGGGCCAGTCAGAATCCACCGAAAGGTCCCGGTGGAAAGGCAGAATATGGAGGCTGAGCCAAAAGTACTCAGAGAAAGGCGTGTGACATCGGTGTGAATTCCCAGATCGCCCAACTCAAATCTACCGGCGTTGGGAACCAAAAGAGGCCCCAATGATAAAAGGTATGACGGTGGACACGCGGAGAATCCTCAGGGGATCCGTCATCAATCATCAAGAAGAGGTTAACTTCGATCGAAGCCCTCTAACTGAAGAAATTTCAATTCCACACTTGGAGTCGGAAGTCCATTGGAGACGCCGATCTGAAATTCGTGTCCAAGAGGATGAAGAAGAAGAAGAAGAAGGCTGTTGAAGTGGTGTATACATGTGCAAGTGGGTGAATATGTCGATGATATCAAACAAGCGTCGTGCAATGATCTCCCTCGAGCAACAAAATGTTCAAATAGAGGAAGCATCCTCGAGTCTTGAGGAACAACAAGAAGAGGAAGAAGAAAGGAAGAAAATCCCACCTTGATACTACCACTTTGTGAAGCGCGACAAATTGGCGTCGGATGAAAGCCAAAGATAAAGAAATCGTTCAGTTGAATATGAAAATGAGCGAAATGATGATCTGAATGGCTAACGATGATGCGATTAATCTGAAAGAATATCAGCGTCCAACACCCAAATAATCATCAAGCAATGCCCAATCCTCAATAAATTTGATCTCACATGCTTCAAGGGTCCAAATTGAGCTGGCGAGGATTGAAATAAATGAGTCGACAACTTCTCGAGAATATACATATATACGGCGTGGCGATCTCAACTTGATATTATCTTGAATGAGAAGATCAAATGTTATATGCGGGGCGGCGAAAAATTGGTGAGCAAGGTCGCTCATGCGGGTATGATCAAATTCCATATCCAAAGGGATATTCAATGCCAAAGTTAATCTATTTGGCGAATGGTAATCCGGCATTTGGCATTCAAAGCATCTGCGTGCAGAATGATGCATTATTATTGCCGGTTAAATTCGGTAGTTTAACTGCTTTCGAATGGTATGATGAGTTATCAAATGACTTCAAGACTTTGCGAACTTGAAAACATGTTAGTTAAAGGTTATTAAAGCTCAAGACGATTCTTGATCTCTCTTGAGAAGAGGAAGAAAAGATGAGTCGGCAGATATATTACGCGTTGGCGAAATATGAGTATGAAATGTGACAACAATTAGAAGAAGAGCATGCATTCAATTCGATGGGCAACGATGATAAGATAATGGCCTTATCTTTGCATGGCTTTCATTTAGAAACTTGATAGGGTGGCTAAATTTGAGAAATTAAATTTATCCTCAGATGGCCACAAGATAAATCCAAAGAGCAAAAGCTCGACCAGAAAGGTGAAACACATTTCACCTCATACAAGAAGGATACAGGTAAGCGGTTAATCTATAACGTAGACAAAGAAAAGCTACCTGTCTATCAAGAAAAAATCAAGACAGTCATTCAATCCTACTCCACAACCCAAGCTCATACTTGGAGGTAATGATGTACCTCGAGGTCGCATGAAGGCGGCGACCAAAACAAACAAAGGAGCGAATGACTTATGGCAACCCTAAAAAGAAAAATTGAACAAGAGTATTCTTTTAAGAGGGAAAGTGTGGCCAAATTGTTTAAACATGCACTCAAAGTAGGTCTCCAACTACCAGAGTGTAAAAGACCTGAAGAGGCTGGACAAGCAGATAATCCTAATTACTGTCCATATCATCGGGTGCTCGGCCATCCTGTTGAAGATTGTTACATATTCAAAGATTGGCTAGAGCGAAAATATAGAAATGGAGAATTCACATTATCGGACAGTGTATTGGTGCGTCCGAAGAAAGAATCCACAAAAGTAATCACCTCATCTCCGTCTTATCAAGCAATGATAAAGGCAAAAGAAGCGTCGATGATGAAGGATGGCAGGATCTCTAAAAGATTGTAAAATGTTGAAACAATTGGAAGGCGTTCCAGGTATTCAGTGGAAATCACCACTTGAGCCCATACTTGAGACAAAACCTAAGTTATGGGAAGGCTAGTTCATCTCACGAAAGACGGCTAGCCAAATACCAGGAAGGCTAAGAAACCGCCAAAAAAAAAATAAATTAAATAAAAAGAAGAAGTAGCACAAAATGTTACTACTACTATTGATGGTCGCAACGTAACACAAAGATCATCAATAATATGGAAGATTATGTACAATCAGCAAGGCGACCTATCACGCTTGCAGAATTCATTACAAATCTTCAGATCAATGAAGAAACAGGAGAAGAAGCTGAAGAACTTCCTACTGAGTCTTGCTTGATGATGCATGAAGTTGACAGCAGCTTAGAGGAACTCTGTTTCCCAAATGAAGATGAATCAGAGCTCACCATATCAACAAACATAAAAAATGTAAAGTTGGGCAGTGATTCTGAATCTTCTAGTCTATCATTAGATGGGGCGGCGATCTTTGAAGAACGAGTCATCGAAGATTCGGATGCAAATGAAGTAGCTCAAGTACAGTTGAGAAGTGGATGAGTGCTACCATCCCAAGAGCCAATGAATAAAGATAAAGGAAAAGAAATTGAAGTCAATGAAAAGTTATCCCTAAGGATTCAAATAAGAAGCCTTCATCAAAAGGGATCGACTACAATATTCTATCCCATCTAAGGAAAATTCGACAGTGTATACTGAAGCACTTCTAATGTCAAGATCTCCGTAATACCTTAATTGAAGCTCTCAAAGAGAAAGTTGAAGCATATTTTCTCGCTATCTAACTGAGACCTTGCATGTTCAAGAGCCTCCAATCGTCACATTTTCGTAAGATGATCTAATGACCGCAGAAAGCCTCCAGATGTTACATGAAAGTGATGAAAATAATCTGATCCCTGCTCCTCCGAATCTTATGAATTTGAGAACTCTTAGATGGTTATCTCTAGATGTACAACATCTGACGAGATAAAGTCATGGTTCAAGGTTTCAATGAGAAGGACAGAAAACTATCTGGTCATTCGCCCTTCCTCTTAAATTTGGAGACCTCTACACGTAAGCTAAATTTCATGTGATCGATGCAGATACTTCATTCGTGAGCTCTTTCCGGTCGACCATGGTTTCATAAGTATGGCATTGTCCCATCTACATTGCATCAATGTATGAAATATACAAAGGATGGAGAAGAATGCCAAATTGGGTGACATGCAACCTGGTGCATGAAATGAAGATTTATCAAGATGCCGCTTATTTCCTTCCGGAATCAAAGCTAACAAAACAACTAACAAATACTGCATCTACTTCAAAACCCATAAAAGAACAAGTTAAGAAGAAGGGAGAAGATAAAATGAATAAAGGAAAAGAGATTGTTCCAAATATTCCTAGGGATATAAAGAACAGGTCCAAAATCAATAACACCGCCCCTCATCTAAAAGGATACAAGAAGAAGATGAATGTGTTCCTTCTAAATCCAAAGGTCCGCATGACTCTTCGAAAAGCTCGAAGGAAAATCATTTGACTCGATTATGAGTTTGAATCGCTTAAGGTGCAATGCACCTACTTTAAAACAATCATAGATCCATCGCCACAGAGACTACACTCAGTCACTCCCTTCCTCCCAACATTTTAAAGAAGAAATCACCCTCGAAACTCACAAAGTCGGTGAACCTGACCTTCTATGTACCTCCTCTCCCTGAAACACGCCGTGAAGCCTGCTTTATAACCGGTGTCAAGAAGTGGATCCCGATTGGGTAATGCAATCTCAAGAAGAAGAAGCTATGCCCATAAGGATGCCAAAATATTACTCCAAAGATGCATAACCTAAAAACGGGGTCCAGTCGAGCAAGTAAGCAAAGGACTAAGCTCTTTGAAATGATGTGGTACCAAAAGGTTCTCAAACCATTGGTAAGAGAAATAAACACACTACCAAAGGCCTTGGTTTTATCCAAGACAACGGTCCAAGGATATACCTATTTACTATAACAGAAGTTAAGAGTGATGATGAAGATGAGAATGTCATTCTTAATGTATTCTCACAAATAATAAAGAAGTAGAAGCGACCAAGACTCAAGATTGAAGATAAGAAGGCTACTATGGATGAACTTAAAGAAGTTAACTGAGGAGATCCTCGCCAACGCTCATCGCTGCTCTACTTCAAGATAAAGTGGAAGAATTAAAAACTTTTGCTCGGAATTGTGGATGCTTTGCTGACATATGCTGAAATGCCGCTTATGATATAGCGGTTCACAAACCAATTAAGCCGTGATATATCACCGCCAAGCCTCTGCGAATGAGATTGGAGGTTGAAGAACGTAATTGCGAGAAACCAAGAAGCTCATTGGTTTTATTCGAGAAGAAAAATACGCCGACCGATAGCTAATATTGTCCCCGTGAAAAGAAGAATGGTCGATTCAGATGACTTTCGTGATTTAAACAAAGCATGTCCAAAGGATGACTTTCCGCTCCCTGTATCAGAACTGTTAGTGGATAACACTTCAAACCACATGTTCTCATTTATGGACGGATCGTCGTTACAATCAAATCAAGATGGCTCAAGATGAGAAGCATACCTCATTCAGACGCCAATTGGCATATATTGCTACCATGCTTCGCCAAGAATGCCGGAGCTACATACCAAAGGCTATGACACGAATCTTTGACGAGTTGATTCATCAAAAGTAGAGTGCTATGTTGATGACCTCGTGTCAAGAGTATAGATCGCAAAGATCATCTCGATGATTTAAGGATCGCCTTTGAAAGAATCGAAAATATGATCTCAAGATGAATCCTCTCGCGCGCTTTGAGTTTCTTCTGAAAGTTTCGATATGTTGCGGCGCCGGAGGGATTGAAATCGATCCCAACAAAATCAAAGATTGTCGAAATGCCTCCTCCAAGGAGTCTTCGTCAACTTCGCCATATGGACATCTCGCATTCATTAAGATTTATATCAAATCACGTGCGATGTCGCACTTTGCAAAATTAATGAAGAAAGATACTCCTTTCAAGTGGGACGAAGAATGTCAAGAGGCCTTCGACAAGATCAAGAAATATCTCTGAATCCACCCATTCTTGCAGCCCAATCCCGAAAGCCTCTCATTGTACACAAGAAGACTAAGAATCTCTAGTGCTTTGTGCAAAGATAATGAGGAAGGGAGAATGCTTATACTATATAATAAGACTAATAGAGCGAAGTTGCATTCTCCAATTGAGAAGCATTGTTGACGTACGCCCAAAAGTTACGCCATTACATGCTATCTCATAAAATTACCCTTATCTCAAGGATCGATCCGTTGAAGTTCTTGATGACAAGACCAACGCTGACGCCGCCGCAAGATGGTTGTCCTTCTATTACTTGATATTACATATGTTCCCCAGAAAGCGGTAAAGGGGCAAATTCTAGCATATTTTCTTACCACTCATCCCATACCGGCAGACTCATTGCTTAACGATGATCTTCCTGATGAGCAAATCATGCACATATATGAAAAGAAAAGCAACAAATGTGGAATTGTATTTTGATGGAGCCCATTAGATACACTCAACCCTCAAATCTTCCAAAGGCTCAAGTTTCAGATTCTGCCTCATCTTCGATCACACCAGGTGGCATAATCGAGACATTCTTATAAATTAACTCAACCGAACCAACAACGAAGGTAATATGTTGGTGTTTAGGGAAGCCATTTCCATGGGAGTCCGAATGCAAATTTATGGCGATTCTCAACTCGTCATTAATCAAGGCCTTTACAAAATCAACAAGCTTGAATTGGCCTACTATCACAAACGAAGTTCTCGAGCTTAAGCAAATTCCAAATGTCATTATGACTGAGTCTCCAGAGCTGAATAAAAGTTGATTGCTTAGCTAAAGAAATGGCGAAAGTATGACGACTACATACATACTAGTGTCAAAGTCCCAGAGCGAGCAATTTAAAATCCCCACGGAAGAGGGGTCATCAAACAAATCAACAGTTTCATGTTGCTCCTTACAATCCCTTACGAATTACTTCTCAAAGTCAACAAGACAAGCTTCAAATCATTCAAGAAGAAAGCCTCCAACAGGAAGTGCTAAAACCACACAATGAAATTCTTATATAAGAGAAGGAAGACTGAGAGAGCTCTTCGACTACTTCAAGGAAGGCAAATTGCCAAGTAATAAGTCGATACCGCACAACTGAGAAAAGGCTTCAATTATATGCTTATGTTAATACTCAGATCGTAGATCCTTCGAAAGTTTGCGATGTTTGGGAATAAGAAGCCAACAGTAATTGTTGAAATCCAAGGACTTTGGTGCACACCAATCAGTCCTAAAATGGCTTTCAAAATTAAAAGAATTGGATACTATGCCTATAAAAGATCAGATCAATCACGCCAAGAGATGCCATGAATGCGTCCATGGTAACATAATTCATCGCCTCCAAACTGCATCCAACGATAGATTCGCCGTTTGAGAGGGGACGATGTAATTGACCAATTGATCCACCATCATCACCGGTCACCGCTTCATCTTAGCCAATCGATTATTTCTCCAAGTGGTCAAGCCGCATTTAAAGAAGTTACAAACAACAAGTGACTAACTTCTTTACCCACAATATCGTTTTATGATTTGGTGTACGAATCATTTCAGATAATGACGCCTCTTCAAAAGTGGTTTTAAATTTGTTGATCGACATAAGATTGATTGATATTCATCAATTTATAATCCAGAGAGCAAATGGCTGAGGCATTTAATAAAACACTAAATTGCTTAGAAAAATTCTCAAGAAATAAAAGGAGTGGCATACCAAACTCGTGGAAGCGGCTTACCTACCACTTATAAAAACTCCTACAAAGTCTACCCCTATGCACTAGTGTTTGGGGTCAAGCTTTACCACTGGGTTGAACTACCTTCGCCCAGTTATTCAACAAAATCTTACCCAAGATGAGAATGCTCGCTCACGGATGGAAGAGCTTGAGCGCTTGACGAGGTCGCCCAAGCTCAAGAATCTAGAAGTCTATCTGCGGGATGTCCGTGAGCATTCGATCATACAAGACGCCTCGAAGCTTTTCGTGAAGGAGAGAATTGGTCCCGGTCGAGAAGACCAATCATCCTCATCGCAGATCATGAGAATTTAAACCTAACCTTGGGAAGGACCTCTATTGAAAAGGTATATCAAGGAGAGCCTATCTCGTGGACTTTAAAGACCAATGCCGCCAATCAACGGCCGCATTTAAAGAAATATTACACATGAAAGTGTGATTGACAAAACTGATTTGAAAATCTTTATTGTCAAACACTTATGAAAATTTTCATTGAAATTCTCTTGTAACACAAGAATGCATTTCAAAATAAAATAAAATCCGTTAGACAGGGGCATTTTTTTAAATTTTATAGTAAAGTATCGGCTCCTAAAGACAGGGGCATTTCTTTCTCTTTGGGTTGACATCGTGCCTAGTGCCGAGATCCCCACGTGCATACTCAAAATTATGTATTCAAACTCTCAAATTTAAAAGTCTTACCGACCAAAGAAAATTTTTTTTTCAAGTCTGCAAACTTCAACAAACCAAGTTAGAAGGACATTTTCCATCCCACATCAAATCTAAAGGTCGTGTATAAGTCGGACTCAACACAAAAATAGTCACCGACAGTCTGCTTACTCAACACGCCACAAAGGTCGTAGTAAGAGATCCCCATCTCGCTAGGATAAAATCCTTCATCAATTGCTCAAGTCCACGACTCTGGGTGTATAAGTCGATTCAACACGCCAAAATATCGAAGTCCGACAGACTGCTTACTCAACACGCCACAAAGGTCGTAGTAAGGGATCCTCCTACTTCGTTAGTTCAAAGACAAGAGCATCCAAATCCCCAAATCTCTCCAACTTGGTGAGTTCTGACGGACCGGGAAATTATCCCTATTGGTCGTAAGCGTCATCTTTCAAAATTCTACAACAAACAAAGATATCCTTACTCGAGAAAGACTAAGCCGAGTTTAATCAAATACAAATAAAATCTCAACTCCTTCAATAAAGTCTATCAAAGCGTAAAGCAAAGACCAAGGAAATTCTTCTTCAGTAAGTCCAATCAAGCAAAAAGCAGGGGACCGAAGAAGCTATCCCAATGTTCGTATAAAACTAAATACCAAACTAAGGGAGTTTTTGTCATCAAGATGTCCATTACATGTGCAAAGCACAGGACTGATGACTCTTTGCCATTGATCCAACACAAGCTCGAGAGGTCATCAAGATGTATCCTTCCACAAACCTACAAAGCGTAAAGCTGAAGGTAAGGTAATTTCAGATCCACGCAAATCTAAGGTACCGACTTTACTCATCAATCCACAAAGCATGAAGCGATAAAGGAGGTACAAGATAAATCGAGATGAAATCTTCAACAAGTCGTCAAAGCACAAAGCAGTGACCAAGACATTTCTCATCTCATCAACTCCATCAAGTCCATCAAGGCACAAAGCCGTGAGGAAAAAATATAAATTTCAAGTCTTCAACAAGTCAAAGCACAAAACAAGGACCGAAGATTTTCATCTCAAAGAATAAATCATCAATTCCCATTAGTCCATCGCACAAGGCCAGATGAGGAAAATATAAATGCAAATGCTCAACCCGAGTTATACCCACTTCTATCAGGGCAACGATCGTATTATCAAAAGTTAGAAATTACAACTTCGCGTGACATCCAAGCAAATCTCTTGGAGATCCGCAGTGTCAATTAGTGTACAACAAACACGGTCCTCCATGCGCACATGTTTGTTGGGGCATTTGTTGACCTACAACTATGCCACATTAAATTAAATAAATAAGGTGGATTTTAAAATCCCTTAAATCGCGATCCAACATCAAATTGCTTTTAATTTGACGATTCGACGCCGCAAATATTAAAAAAATGAATTAATCGAAAAATTTTGAATCAATTAATGATCGACGGATAATTAAAATCAAATTTTTGAAATTGCGATATCGTAAGCTCCGACGACGCCTAAACGACTCCGCTCGCAAATAAATCGCCGTCGCCGAAATGTCGAACCTATCAAACGACACCTTCCGCGGCCGACCAAGAAAGTGCGGGTCGAAATTTACGCACGCGACAATTTAGATAATTTACTTCGACTATCGACGCGACCAATGTTCTCCGATCACGAAATTGATCGCGCCGCTATACATAAATCAAACAACTTAAATTGACACCCATATTGCAGGAGGTAAATTAATATCATATAAAATAATATTAAATTATAATTAAAGAGACTAATCTTTTAATCTCTAAATCCTCTTAATCTACTACCACGCCTTTTCTTAATCACCAAGGAGCTGGGTATTAAACGAGGCGTTGACCTCTCGACATTTCTTTCCCCTTCGATGATTTTCCTCTCGATCTTCTCCTTCTTTCTTCGCTCTCTTCCGCTGCTGAAGTCGAACAAAAGCTCCTCTCCTTCCTCTCTCGCCTCGAGCTCAAGCCGGCGATATCGTTCGATTTCTCTGCTTCCTTTCCTCGACTTGTCGTCAGAAGCCGCGACGACACTCCTTCTCGCTTTCTCGCTCCTGAAGAAGACTCGGCGTCCCCCTCCTCGAGTTCTAGCCGAGTCTGAGGGGATCACCAAGCTCTCTGACCGAACTATCTCTTCCTTTCCTTTTCCAAAAAATTCTAGGTTGTTTCTCTAACCCTAGTTTTATGCATTTAGCTTCTTTGGAAGTTAGGTTTTAAATATGCTATATCTTATGCTTGGGATTATGCTAAGAGTTTAGGGATTTGGATGATGTCCCAAATCTCATTTCTTATGTTTTATTCTGATTATGTGATGCTTAGCCTACTAAAATTGCTTTGGGATGATGTATGGCCCAATGTTGTGTTTATCTTTTGATAGTTATGATGCTATTTTGCTGAATTGATTATCCTAAAAAACCAAATCGATTTTCGAATGTGATGTTTGAAATCATTTCTATGAGAGGGGAAATAATTAATTTGTTATCAAGTGTCTATTTCTGAAATGTTGTGTTTAAATTGTTGAATTCATGTCTACAATGGGTAAAGCTATTAATTTGTTATCTATGATTTATCTTGCTGAAAATATTTTATTGGGAATGAATCGATTTCTTTAAGTGTGATCTGAAAATATTTTCCATGGAGTCAATCATTTTGTTAATTGATGAGTTTAAGGCATTTAACTTTATCAAGGAGAAATCAATTACTTGTGTTGATGAGATATGATCTCTATGAATTTCATGTTACTTGTTTCAATTTATTTCAAGGAATTATATATATATTCAGTCTTTCATATGCAAGTTGAAATCAAATCATTTGTCTCTAAGTATTGTATGGTTATACATTAGCTTCTTTCATTTCATGCTAAAATGAAAATCTGAAGTGTTATGTGACATAGATCTGAAATAATTCTATATTTTAATATGCATCTAAAATCTATTTATATTATCATATTCATTATGAAAGTCAAATGAAAGGAGATTCATTTTTTTTAAGATCAATTTCATTTTTATATATTTTCAACAAATGTTCAATACACATGTTTGCTTTTCATGAATTTCATTTTGTTAGAATGATGAAAATGTGCTTATTTATGCAAACATCACATAATGAGCTTTAAATTTCATGATATGATTATATGTTCCAAGAAGTAAATGCTGATCATGAGTATCAATATACTATGCCTTTCTTAATACTCTCATGAAAATGATGAGAAAAATTTTGTGTTAATAAATGATACGCAAATTTCTTTTATTATATATGCAAATTAAAAGTTTTAAATGGATATACACCACATGTTCTCCAACATGAAAACATGCTATCGTATCTTTCTCAATGACACCTATACATGTCTTCTCGACATGGTGCGTGCCCAGTTCAAACCCCCACATGTGGAAGAGAGTCAGCTTTGAATTTTCTCCTAATCAAATATTATGCAGCCTTTCCTTTATTTATATGCAATGAAGCTTTAAATTCATGATATAAGACCTACCATGCTCCAACATATAGGAACTATGCTATCAAAATTTCTACGCTTGTCTCACGACATACACCTATACATGTCTTTCGACATGCCCAGCCTCATGAACCCCACTGGGAAGAGTCGTTGTAAATTTTGATCTCCTAATCATATACATGCGCCTTTTCCTTTTATTTATATGCAATGAAGCTTTAAATTTATGATATAGTACTACGTTCTCCAACATGAAATTATTATGTATCTACGGGTGTCTCACGACATACACCTATACATGTCTTTCGACATGGCGCGCGCCTTCATGAACCCCACTTGTGGATAGTGAATTTTGATTATTTTTTATGTTATAAGTACTGCTCACATCGTTCCAATGCGCTGGAAACATGATAGACTGCTCACGCTATTCCAACGCGGTGGAAATCTGTATAAGATATTTCACGCTGTTCCAACGCCAGTGGAAATGTCAGGTCAGAACCCATACACTTTCTGCTGGTAAATAATTTGGTCAGGTTCACGACATACACACGCCTTTCATGGAAGACCTGGCCTCCCCTTGGGACGACGTACCAAAATTTTCAAAATAAAAGTTGAAATATATAAATGCTTTTAATTTCATATACATGAATGCAAATTTATTACGCTATAAGCATCTGCTCACATCCACGCGGGAAATCGGATAGATTTGCTCACGCTTGTCTAACGGCAAGTGAAATGTCATAGAACCCATACACGCCTTTCTTGGCGTGGTGGTAACAATTTCGCTGTCTCACGACACCTACCATACACTTTCTGGCATGGGAAGACCTAGTCCAAGTACGGACGAGGTCCAAATTTTCTTAAAAAAGATAAAAAAGAAAGGATGAAATGCTTAGTTCACATGTTTTTAAAGTTCTTCTTAGTTATATATGAATACTCATACCTCTCTACTTTACTCATTATTCACACTGATTTACATACATAAATGAGATATATAAGACTAAAGCAAATACATATAAATAAACTAAATCTACCATATAACTTGACATATATCAAAGATAAAAAAATCATTGAGTTAGAAAGAAACTCACAAGTATGTGGCAACTTAATCCTCAGAAGGTTGAAAGAACTTAAACTGTGGAAGAGAAAGTGGGTGATTTTGTAAAAGGAAACCTCCATTTATAGTTTGTCTTTCCTTCATCTCTTATATGATCGACACGCATGCCTCATAAATGCATAAAGGAACTATCTCCAGATGATTGTCATGTTGCATGCACATGCATACATGCATGCCTACATCCTTATCCCTTTCTTTCAAAAAAGAAAGTTTTCATACCTCTTAATAAATTTAATGGTATCCCCCACTGCCATGAGTTTTGCATGAGGATTTTAATTAATCCACTTGCCTTTTAAATGAAAATGACATCTACTCATATTTTATTCCTCCCTTATCAAGAGAAATAAATGGCTATGATATGATCATAGCCCCAATCAATTATTTTCACTCATGCTGAGATTACATTAAGATTTTAAATCAAATCAAGCCATTTAAGCATTTTTACTATCTTATCATATGCCTTCCAAATCAATTATTTTCGCCTCTTTCTTTTGATTTGTTACATAAGTAGGTGATCTTTCAAATCAAATGCTAATTCATTTTAGGCCATTACTTATGATGATCGATCATATGCCTCCAAAATAATCTATTTCACCATACCCTTCGATTTGTGACTTAAAGGGGCTTTTGAATAATATCATTCATATTTTTGAAAGAAACTACTCCGGTTTGGTCGGTGGTTCAAAACCCAAAATATCGCGTCAAAATCTAAACTTTCAAATTAACACATACATTTAGACATTGATAATACATGCAATTTCAAAAGCAGTCGTGTATGCATTGAAGTTGATCAAATATCTAGAAAAAAAAAGCATGTAATCCAAGCATAAATACAAAGGACATATGTTACACTTCGGGTTTGGTTGTTAACAAAACCCAAAAATATCGCATCAAAATCTAAACTTGCAAATTGAACTACGTTTATTGACATTTAATGCATACATTTTAAAAACGATCGTATGTATGTTGAAGTGTTAACAATAGGGACACGCAGTCGTATAAAATACAAAAGAGCAGATCTACATCATCCGGTTTGGTCTTGTGACGGGATCCAGGGTTAACAAAACTCAAAATCAAAATTGACATATAAACTCCAACTTAGACATCTTAATGTATACAATTTTCAAAGAACGAGATATTGCGTGTTGGAGTAATTACTAAGTCAAATACAAAAAAACAGTCTTTACATAATCCGGTTTGGTCTTGGTAGGGTCAAAAAAAAATTTGATATTATAAGAATTTCAAATTAATAATATCGAGAAAATTTAATTATATAATACAAGATATAAAACAAATACTTAAAATTCAAATTCTTAGGAAGAAAAGCCTCAAACCCCGTCCTCTACATGTTATTTAGAGTGGACAAGGTTTTGAAGGATTATACTTCTTGAGATAATGAATTTAGACCCGTCCTAGAAAAGCGGACAGTACAATATCGATTGATAATTACAAGATCGAAGGGTAATTATAATTAAAATTTTAATAATAAATGATCATATATTCAAATCTAAAATCAATGATCAAAATTAAAAAAAAAAACAAAAATATAAAAAAAAAAAAATGAGATGAATTATTTAAATTAAAACTAAAAAATAAATAAAATAAATCGACCTCCATGATTGTTTGTCTTGGTGACAAATTAAGAAAACTTTCCGAAGCGATGTCAAATTAAATACATAATGTATCTTCAAAATATTCTAAAGCGTGGGGCGTGGCGTGTCCTCTGTCGCGTGGTTTTCTTGTGATACACGTAAATGGCGTTCTGCGACTGACCCTCGGCCGGGTGGTTAGCCCATTAAGATGGCCATATGTTCCGCAGCTCTTTGGTGAAATGTAGAATGTATTTGGTTGGGCAAAAGCCACTATGTTATAAGGTTGACTTATATTTGTCCAGACAAACTTCCAGTCTGAAGGACAGAGCGGAGTAACGTAATGTTCTTGTGAGGATCCGCCCGGTGGGTTGGACTACCTCCCTCATTAGCGGACCGGGGACCACGGCCGGGATAGCGGAACCATGGGATCTTTGATCAGGCGTCATCCCCCACAAAAGTTTTAAGTTAAAATAATAAATTTCATGTTCTAGCTTCACTCACTGCAATTAGCAATGCTTTTCGATTCATTTCTTAATCGAAAGTCTTCTCGGTATTGGGAGGTAATTAACTTACTGCTTTATAGGAAACCCGGAACCGGATATAAAAAATCTCAAATGAGAACGAAATCTCTGAGGTAGTGTCTATCTACTATTTCATCTAGCACGAAATTATCATGACTTAAACAACTCTTTCCTTTTTTATCGATAGATGTCGGTGGCGAATTTTCGGATCCCACACCAGTCCAACTCATCTCCCAAAAAAAGGTCTCTAACTCTAGTGGGATGGTAACAAGTGTATTTTTTGGACCTACCACATTCCACTTGCTATCATTGAATTAGGGTAAAGGTTTTAAGTGACAATAATACGTTTTATTATGATGAACTCTTGATATTATTCTTGATAATTATGGCATGCCGTAATTAGGAATATGTTCCTAAAATGATTCCATTACTAATAAAGTATGAAACTTCATTTCAAGGCGAAATATTTCCATTTGTATATAGAATAAATTAGTATCACATAAAAAAAAAATTGGCTTCAAATTAGAAAAGAGGAAACCAGCATGTTTCGACTAGCATTGCTTGGAAACTAGAATTTGTCGGATGTAGTTTTGTCACAAGAAAGTTACCTATATCTTTGAAGCATAAGAACCATTTTGGATTATTTCAATGTTTTGTGGCCAAAGCACATTAGTCGGGCTTAAATAGTTGGGATGAAGTTAATGATAATTGTGATTTTAGAGTATTTCTGTGATGAAAATTACTGACACTTATGTTGTGCACTGTTAAATTTTTCGAGGTCCTCTTTAAGTTGCGTGTTTGGTTCATATATATATATATATTGGGGAATTTTAGCGAATTTAATCGCAAACTCACACACACAACACATGTAAGGAGTTGAACCCAAAACCTCTTGGTTGAAAGTCAAAACTCTCAACCACTAGACTAAGATGCCTTGCACGGTTCATATATTTAGTTACTCTTTAACTCAGGCTTACACCGAAATTTCTATTTCCAAGTTGTATTAATGAATCTGGACACCTGTGTTGATTGGTTGATGGGATGACTAACAGCTGTTGCAATTCTTTTATTAGCCTCTTGTAATGGACAGCATTAATGGTTTATCAAATAGTTCCTCAAATGCTTTTGGCAATCATCCTCCACTCAATGAGAGGATACTGTCATCTTTGTCTAGAAGGTCTGTTGCTGCGCATCCCTGGCATGACCTTGAGATAGGTACTCATCTCTATTATTATTTTTTTACAAAATATAGTTTTATCTTCATTCAACACCTTGATTATTTGTATAGAGTTATCTTTTTTAATTTTCGAACATTTCCCCATGATGCAGGTCCTGGTGCTCCACAAATATTTAATTGCGTAAGTCTGCGATACTTCATTGCCTCTGCATTACTATGAATTTGATATTTCATTAATCCATCACCATTATTTTGATCCAACTTTTGGATACAACCTTTTATATTGAAATTGTTATACTTCTTTTTAATTGCTAGTAAAGTCTTACACTAATTTGTAATCTGAGTCTTGTGAAATGAAATTCAATTGGAAAAATTGAATGTGGAGGGTTATCTTTGGAAGCTATCCAGCTTAGCTTTGAGTTTAAGTAGATATTTGGTATTACTTTAGTTGGAAATAAATATCTATTCAAGTACAGAGAACGAGAAGCAAACATGAAACAGAAAAAGAAGATCAACGCACAAAACACACACAAGAATTTTATGTAGGTTCGCCTAATTGATGACTACATTCTGTTGCTTTCCTTTTCTTTGTGAAGTCATACAACAAAATTTTTAAAGCATCATTAATGAAATAATCACAGAATTTGAATATCTTTCACTCTTAACCCCTCTCCTTTATTATAAAGATAAAACTTTGGGCATCTGAAAAGCTTAATAAAGTTTTTAAAATGCACTCAATGCAGTTACCACAATTATTAGATAAATCTCTTTTCCTTTCTTTTCTTATTTTATTATGATCAACTTACTAATTTGGAATGTTCGGAGTATTGGGACTCTCATTGTCCGTAACCGTATTAGAAGATTTTGCCGTATTCATAACATACCTTGTTGTTATTGAACCATCACTCTTCTAAGATCAACCATGTTACTAGAGCAGCTTTCAAAACTTTTTTTATAATATTAGCAATAAAATTTGGTATTTTTGGAATAATTTAGTCAATATATATATATCCTTGATGATCTTCAACAATTGGTTAATGTCCACATCTCATTGGGTGAATAAATTTCGGGGGGCTTCGCCTTAAACCCCAAAAGGGGAGCTCCCATCCCCCTTTAAAATTTTGCGGCGACCTTAGGTGATAGTTTATCTATGACTAAATCTATGTAGTCCATTTTCCTCATAGGATAAAAAGCAGGCTCCACAACTTGACAACTTATATGCCAAATAGGTTTCTAATTTATAGTTCACTGATACTTGAAGTTGCCTTTTAGTGTTTACATTTGCTCTATTTGTAATTTCTTCACTGAGGATCATTCAACCTGCATTTTATAATTAATGCAGGTTGTGGAGATTGGAAAAGGAAGTAAGGTGAAGTATGAACTTGACAAAAAGACTGGGCTGATAAAGGTAAACTAGGAAGTCCTCTAAAATGGCCAAAACCCTTTCACTTCAAAAATAATGTTTTCTTTTTCATTCTAAAACAAGTTAAAAGGAAGGAGAAAAAAATAAGCACTTTTGCCTCCTCTTGTGCTGCAGGTAGACCGTGTTCTTTACTCGTCTGTAGTGTACCCCCACAACTATGGTTTCATTCCGCGTACACTCTGTGAAGACAATGACCCTCTGGATGTTCTGGTTCTCATGCAGGTATACTATTAGGAGAATGTATATATATATATTGATATGATATAAAAAGAAAGGAAAGATTTATATACATACCACACATTTTTTATGCATTTACATATCTAACACTTTAAAATTTAATATTTAATTATCCAACACTTGTCTATATTTTCTCATTGAACAGGAACCAATCCTCCCAGGATGTTTCCTTCGTGCTAAAGCCATAGGCCTCATGCCTATGATTGATCAGGTATCTTTATTTCATATGCGGATCAAACTTAAATCAACTTGATCACAAAATTTTGCTAAACTAATGTGTCTGATATATGCTATTCTCAAAAAAAAAAAACAGGGAGAGAAGGATGATAAAATAATTGCTGTTTGTGCTGATGATCCTGAATATAGACATTATACAGACATCAAGGAGCTCCCACCTCATCGCTTGGCGGAAATCAGGCGCTTCTTTGAAGATTGTATCCTCATATAATTTTTGCTATTATGCGCACCATATCGTCTTTTATATGCCTCCATCATTTTCACACACTATCTTGTGATTGAATTAATTAAAAATGTGTTTTATACTTATTTGTCTCATGGTGAGGGATATCATTGATCTTAAAAGTGTTGTCAGGGAAATAGAAAATATTAAATCAACCTGTTTAAAACCAAATTTGAAATTTGGCTTAACGGGAACTTTAGGGCTGTTTGGTAGCATGCATTCCAAATGCACTGCATTCTAAATGCATGCTTTTGAACATTTCAAACGTTTGGTTCCAAGTAAAGTAAAATTTCGTTATTTTTAAAATCTGTGAAAGAGATTGTGTGTATTTGGAATTCACCATCTGCTAATTCCAAATACAGCGATATCGAGGCCGGGGCCACGCCCGCGCCCCGCCGCCCGTGCACCACCATCGACATTCAAACCTTAAATTCTTTCATTATATTTTGTACAAACAAAAAAATCTGAAGTCATTGTAAAGTCTCAACCAAATAACTATAAAATAATTTTTTTACAAAATTCGTTTCTTTTTTACATTGAATTCCAACTGTAGGCAATCAAACAGCCCCTAAGAGTAAGAATGGTTAACAAATGTGCTGCTGTGTACCAAGCAGATTGTAAGATGGAACTAAGCTTTTAGTGTTCATAACACCGACTGGTATCAATTTGATTAGTTTGACGTATCTCTGGATATTACTTAGTATGCTTTTTTTTTAAAAAAAATGTAATTTTAACGTAAGATTCCCCATTCTTTTATAGTCTATAACATGAATACTTATTCCTTGACCCTAATAAATCAGACAAGAAAAATGAAAACAAAGAGGTTGCTGTGAATGACTTCCTCCCCGCCACTGCTGCTTATGATGCGATACAGCACTCCATGTAAGACACATTCCACATACACACACACGCATCTAATGATATTTATGTGCCTTGCTAAGGAACTAATGTGTTTTTTTATTTTTTGAAGGAATCTTTATGCAACCTACATTGTGGAGAGCTTAAGGAGATAGAGCGATGCGCTGGGCAAGATACATTGCCAAATCTGGATGCTTATTTTCGGACCGCGAACTCTGTCTGTAATATCACTATATAACATTTAATATGACTTGTTCTATATTTGAGTTTGCTAAAATCTTTATAGGTTTGCCTTCCGATATTTCAATTGCAATTAGCAGACTTTTAAACTGTTTCTTACTTTGGAAGAAAAGGCCTGATAAAAATGGAGAAGTTTGTAGCAATTGAATGCTTTTATCATATTATAGAAATATGTCTATTTTTGAACAATCTCTTACCTGTTTTTGACCTTGTTACAGTTTTACTACACAAGATAAGTTGCAAACTAAGCTGAGCCGAGTCTATGCTGGTTGTTATGGTTGTATTTTGAAAATTTTGCGATAGAAATGTTATTTTTTTAATCTGATTTGGCTCAATGTGATGACGGTCGTAAAGTTGTATTTTGACTTTTTAAAAATAAAAAATATTTATATATTTATTACAATTTTTTTAAGCAATAGTTTTTTCAAATATCAATTTTTTTGTAGCACTTTCAATATTATTTTTTCAATAAGCTGCATTTCATTGGAGAAATATTCCTTTCATTTCATGCTTTACACCAAATACAATAATAACAATAATAATAAATTTTTATCCCATTATATTGGGTCGGCTATATAAATTTATTTTCTCTATTGTGTGTTATTAAGTGTAAAATTATCATTTAATTTTAATAAATTAAGATTATTGGATTATTGAATGATTAATATTTTATATGATTAAATCATCTAAAATGACTCCTTGATCCTACTGTAGCTACTCCAACCTTTTACACCAAATAAAAAATAATAATAATTAAGTGGTGTTCTGCATTACTCTAACGTCAGATCACACAATATGATAAAGTCGACAATATAATTTAAAACAAAAAGCAGGGAAACGTAAAAGAGAAAGGGGAAGAAGCATATCCGGAGTAGATTCACCCCCACCTACACTGCTGCAAACTAAGCCCCACAGGCAACAAAATCCTCACCTTCCCTCTCTTCTTCAACATCCATAAAACCTCTACCGCTTCTTCAATGGACGCCTTCTCCTTCCTCCCAGACGCAGAAAAACTTGCCAGCTTGGCTTCATCGCCATGGCCGTGGCCTGTCGCAGGCCTCTGCTGTGGCAGAGGAGAAGAATAAAACGCTGAAGCTGCGCAGGCATGGAGTAGGGCAACTTACAAACTTTGGCAACAGAATCCTATTTCTTCCAGCAAATTTTCTTTATTGATGAGTCAATAGTTAAAAGAAAAATTATTATTCATTGAGTCTTTGCCGTTCGAATTACTCTATATTAACTGTGTACACATTATATATATATACACGTATATATATGTCAAATATGTATTAGTTGTGCATATTATGTATGCAATTAATATATAATAATTCGAATGATTCGAACTCTATATGTAATAATTTCCTGAAGGAGAATACTTTTTAGTTGTATGAATGAGCTTCGTGTGTGAAATCTAAGTTGAGCTGAATTTGCTGTTGTGGTGGTGATGCATCTTCTGATTTTTCTATCTTCTTTAATAATAAGAATGGTCTTTTTATTGTTAATTTGCAGAGTCATGCCATATCGAATATGTATTAGCTGTTAATAATATGTATGAGATTGGAAGTACTTCTTTGTGTTCTTTGTTGGATGAGACTTTGCTTCATTCTCTTATATCTCGAGTTTGAATCTCAAAGAATATATGAGTATATTAATTTATCATAAAATTGACTCAAATAGTCTTAAAAAAATATGATGCTCGGTAAGAGACTACATATTTTTTTAAAAAAATACAAATAATTTTTATTATTTAATGGGAGAATGATTTTTATTATCGACAATATATATATTGTAAGAGGGAGGTGTGTCTAGGGTGTAACGAGCGAACATGAGCAGTGAGGAGTTTGTTCGTGTTACATTTATTTATTTGTTATGAGTTCGTGTTCGAGTTAAGCTCGTTATGATAATATTTGTGTTCGGCTCGTTATTGTTCGTTTGAGCTCGAATGTGTTTGTGTTCGGCTCGAATAAGACTAGTTTATTTGTTTGCTCGAATCAGCTCGATTTCAGCTAGTAAAGAAGTTCGAAATAGGCTCGAATTTATTAAATTAAGTATTAAAACTAACTTTTTTTAAAATTCTAAATTTTTATAACACAAAATTTTAGATACAAATAAGAAAAAAATATAAAATAATATACAAATTTTATTAGCATTAAATAATTCTTCAAATTTATAATATATGTTTCACATAAAATTTTTCTAATGAAAGACATACAATGATACAAAAGTATAAAACAATATTTTATTAAACTAGAGAAAGGAATATGAAGTCCTTATGGGGGATAAGACTCAAAGATCTAATGTTCCAGGAGCTACAAGAAGATTAAAGAGTTTAATCCCCATCAAGTATAAAAAAAGTAGAAAACAAAAAAAGCTAAAGAAAAGGTAAAAATTGAAAAAGACAGCAGCCGACGAAGAGAACTTGAAACAGATCAGCATTTAGCAGAATTTAGGGTCTAACACCTTGAAAGGAGAAGAGAAAATGATCTGCAAAAAATACTCGAGAAGATAGTTAATGAACAGAAAAAAAATATATGACTAAGATCTCAATAAAAGGCATAGATAGATCAGATTCAGAGTAAAAAAAATATTCATTCTAATTATCAACATAAGGAGCAACAAATTAGTGAGCATTCAACTTCCAAGAAGGATTACAATCACAAAAGATGATATCAGCCAAAAATAATAATTATATGATCATCATAGCCATCATAGCCAATTAGCCACCATAAGCAACAACATCGCAGAGGTAAGGAGGCTACGAAAAAGGCACCATGGGTAGGTCTGTCAAAACAGTAAACAAAACCCAACGATTTCACAAAACCAACAACCAAAAGGAGACCAACCTGTTAGAAGCAGAGGTAAGGCAAAGAGACCAGTCTGTAGCCAAAAGTTCACAGCACAGCTGCACAGGTATGTAGGTAATAGGTTACATGTCGAGACCGACGGCCAAAGTGTATAAGCTGCGGTTAGTTCTGAGCTTACATAGAGTTAGTAATGCAGATGTTATGAGGTTCACCCAAAAGTCGAGAACAATCAATGGTAATGAGCCAATCAACCCCATGATTCCCATAACATGATAAAAATAACAAAAACAGGTAAGCAACCTTCAAATTTCAAACTTTAAAGTAACTTAGGCTTTGCAGTCAAACCAACAACAACCAAGTAGGCAAGTAGCCAACAATTCCAGAAAAAAATAACAACAATATAAGTATACAACAACACCGCAAAGAGGATACAAAAAGTCACTTAATAGTTCTAATTAACTAATCCAGAAAAAATAGTTCTAATTAACTAATCCAGAAAAAATAGTTCTAATCAAAGCAAAAAGGTTGCAAAAAAAGGAATCATTTTAGGTCAACCGATAAGTGAGAATAGGCTGAATAACCAACCAAGTTACCAAAGTACCAAACCTAAAAGAATCAACAAAATCAGCCATCAATGACTAGATAAAAATGAAATCAAACACAATAATAAGCCAAAATCCTTTGATGTCATATCATAGCAATAATACAACATCACCATTCACCAAAATGTAGAACAACCCACTAGAAGTAAAGAGGATGCAAAAGAAGACACTTAATAGTTATAATTAACTAATCCAGAAAAATAGTTTTAATCAAAGCAAAGAGGCTACAAAAAAAGGAACTATTTTAGGTCCACCGAGATGTGATAACAGGCTGAACAGTCTACCAAGTTTTCAAACTAGCAAATCTGAAAGAATCAATAAAACCAACCATCAATGGTTGGATACAAATGAACCAAACACAATAATAAGCCAAAATCCTCTGATACTATATCATAGCAATAATACAACAATACCATTCACCAAAATATAGAACATTCCACTATAAGCAAAGAGGATGCAAAAGAATGCACTTAATAATTATAATTAACCAATCCAGAAAAAAATAGTTCTAATCAAAGCAAAGAGACTGCAAAAAAAAGAACCATTTTAAGTCCACAGAGAATTAAGAACGGACTGAACAGCCAACGAAGTTACCAAAGTATCAAACCTGAAAGAATCAACAAAACCTACCATCAATGGTTGGATAGAAATGAAACCAAACACAATAATAAGTCAAAATCCTCTGACACCATAACATAATAATAATACAATAGTACTGTTCAAAGGAATCATTTTAGGTCCACCGAGAAGTGAGAACAGGCTAAACAGTCAACCAAAGTACCAAATCTGAAACTCTGAAAGAATCAATAAAATCAACCATCAATTGTTGGATAAAAATGAAACGAAACACAATAATAAGCCAAAATCCTTTGATATCATATCATAACAAATACTCAATCACATCTAACAGGCTATATATTATAAGAAGTTGTAGATTTAAAACAGCAAAATAACAGTTGAATGAAAACAACAAAATAACAAAATAACATAAAATGATAGAACTGGGCAGTAGACAGTGGTCTAGTGGGCAGTAGTTGAATGAAAATATAGGAGTTTTGAAACTAGAGAGGCTCAGATTTAATTATAACACATGTGATATGACATAATCTCATACACTCTACATGGTTGCACATTTAACTTTAACATGTCATTCTAAATATAGAGAGACAAAAGTTGAAACATAAAATTATTCGATGCTCATCAATCATCATCTTAAAATCTCACTTAAGGTTGATAAATTGCATGCATTCAAATCATAGAGGATAAATAAAAAAATATACTCAAATTTGCATATTTTTCTATCATTTCAATCCTCTATAGGGTTACATGCAATAATGACAAACCAAAATAAAGGTAATAAGCAACAAAGCAATATTTATCTATCTGAGCATTTTAAATCATCATAACTTCACTCCAATAATTCTTCTGCAAAAAATAAAATAGTTAGAACAGAATAATATTACACAGTAATTCATAAATTTAAAACAACGCAAAATAAGCAAACAATCTATCATCAGCATAAGTGTATAACCAAATATATAAAACAAAAATATGTAAAATATTTGCAATTAAATGTATATGATATCTTCAAATGATTAGTAGCCTAATAGTGCAAAAAAAGACATTGTTGGCATAATCACCCAAGGGAACACCTAAATTTTCCTCCAATATTTCTTGTTGTGAAAAAAAATAAAAAAACTTAAAATGCAAAATAGATACAATGGAATAATAATATTAAATTGCATGCTATTATATTTAAGCAATGAAGTACTTACCAATGGTGTTTTAGCATTTATTTGGGATGATATGATCCAATTAGATGAACAAAATAATGCATTAATTGTCTTGACAGATAAATAATTTCTATAATCATCTAGCACCCTTTCGCCAACACTGAATACAGATTTAGAAGCAACATTCGTTATTGGAATTGATAAAATATCACGAGTCATTCTAGACAAATATGGATATTTCAATGTGTTCATCTTCCACCATTCTAAAATATCAAATTGCTCAGTATTGCAAACAAATAACCATTCCTCAAGATATACCTGCAAGTAAGACTTAGCAAACTATATGGAGCCAGATGACATAACAAAATCGTTAAAATCCAACATACAATCAAATTGAGATGTGCCAAGAGAATCTATAACAGACTTCGAAGAAGAAAATCTCACATTGATAGAATCATTCATTGCAGTAATAGAAAAACTCTCAGAAGCATATATTGCATGTATTTACCAAAGAGCCTTCTCAATAGATATAATTTGAGAATTAAGTTCATGTGGTTTGTAGATCTTAAAAAATATAAATGAAATGAATTTCAACTTTAAATGAGGATCAAGAACTACAACAATAGATATTAGTAGGTTACACTCTCCCAATATTTATCAAATTTTATTTTCATAACTATGGTCATTTTTCTTTTATACTTATTTTCAGATCTAGATTCTACCCATAGAAGCTTCTTAACATGCATTACAGTTGGTAAAAAATATTTGATGATGGATATGATGTGCGAGAAATTTTTTGAGTGATATTATTAAAAATTGATAAGAACTTTCTGATTTTTTCATATCTCAGCCAATCAGAATCTAGTGATACACACTTATAATTTGAATCTCTAGCTGCATAATGAGTTAAGACAATACGATAAATAAAATCAGACTCAAGCATTATATAAGTTGAATTCCAATGTATTGGCACAACAATACAAAGAGACTGTGATGTAGGTACACCTAACTGTTTTGCAATCTCAACAAATTTATGTAGCATTTACAGGAGATTTTTTGAGATATTTAACTGACTCCATTATATTATAAATTATGTCATGTGTTTCTTTCAAATCATCATGCACCATTATATTCAATATATGTGCACAACACCTGATATGAAAAAAAATGACTACGGAAATATATTTTTCCTCTTGAATTAAAGTTATTTCTAAGGCAAGAAGCTGCAACATCATTGCTACTGACATTATCAAGAGTAATTGTGGAGACTTTATCCTGAAGATTCCATTCTAACAAATAATCACATATAGCATCACAGATGAAAGTCTCAGTATGAGGAGGGTCAAGTTCAATAAAATTAATAATCCTTTTATGGATCTTTCATGACCAATCAATGAAATGAATAGTCAAACACATATATCATATTGTCTCATTAGATGTCCAACTATCTGATATTAATAAAACTCTTTGAACACCACTAAGATAAGTCTTAAATTTTTCTTTCTCAATATTATAAATCTCCAGGCAATCAATTTTTATAATGTTTCTAGACACACTTTTATAATTAAGATTCAAAATTTTCAATAAGATATTGAACCAAGTGTGCTCTACCATCATAAAAAGATATTCATGGATAATAATCATCCTTGCAATAATTTCTCTAACCTGTCTTTGATCATAATTTTTAGGATCATGAAAAATAGAAATACTAAATTCACTAGCAATATCAATTGGGGAGAAATTCAGTCGCTTATGTCTTTTATTTGATAAATCAATAACTTGTTTATCTTTTGATTTAATTTTATCACAATCTCTAACATGTCTGAGAAGTTGTGAAGTTGTGTCTATTTTTGATTTTTGGAACTTAATTCCATAAGACATACATTACAAGCAAGGAATCTCAACACTCTTAGATATAATTTTAACATCTACAAAGTACTCCCACACACTAGACTTTCTCTTTCTAGATTTTTTAGCCTGCAACTGGTATAGTGCTATTACTCTCAATAATTTATTGAAATGCTTGATTATGATTGTCTTCCAAATATTTCATATTAATTGGTGGTACCTCACCAGTTGATGTCGATTGGGAATGCTAAAATGATGACATATGTTATATATAAACTATGAATAATTCCAAACATCATGTGTTAAATGACAAATATGTTAAAAAATAATGCATTCATAGATATAACAGAGTTTAGAACATATATAATACATTGTAACCAAGCTTTGCATAATCAAAACTGCAAGGATGAATATCATTTATAATAGGAGAGTGAGCTTCATTATAATAGAAATAAGAAGAAGACTATTAGAAAATTAGTTAACTCGCTAATGACTATTTAAATCATATATTTTTTTCAAAAATAATCTAGTAAAAAAAGAAACTACAAATAATCATCAAATATCAAAGTAAAAAACATATGATTTTTTTTTTTTTGTTCAGGAGGTTATAAAGCATGCTTCAAGCATTACTAGTTGCAGAGTTTATAATTAACTACAAAAAACTCATATATTTTTATTCAACTACTGTCCACTGCCATTAGACCACTGTCCACTGCCCACTGCCCAGTTTTATTATTCTATATTGTTTTGCTATTTTGCTGTTTTCATTCAACTGCTATTTTAAATCTACAACTTCTTATAATAGACAGCCTGTTAGATGTGATTGAGTATTTTCTATGCTATGACATGAGAGAATTTTGGCTTATTATTGTGTTTCATTTTATTTCTATCATACCATTGATGGTTAGTTTTGTTGATTCTTTCAGAGTTTCAGGTTTGATACTCTGGTTGGTTGTTCAACCTGTTCTTTCTTCTCGGTGGATCTAAAATGGTTCCTTTTTATAGCCTCTTTGTTTTGATTATAATTATTTTTTCTGGATTGGTTAATTAGAACTATTAAGTGTCTTCTTTTGCATCCTCTTTGCTTATAGTGGGTTGTTTTATATTTTGGTGAATGGTACTGTTGTATACTTGCATTATTATTTTTTTCTAGAATTATTGGCTACTTGCCTATTTGGCTGTTGTTACTTTGAACTTTGAAGGAATCAGATCGAACGAACAACACAACATAGTGAAATTAAACAGTAAATACTAAACAACATCACAGTCTCACAGATTCACAACCAATAGAGGCTCCCATATAATAGAGGAATGCTCCTAAAAAATATCATAATCATAATAATCATAGATTGGTGAAAGGCCACAAAGATCTGTGACACACTTGAGCAGGTCAAGCACTGTTATTAATCCCAGATTAACAGTTAATAAAGTTAAGAAGTAAAGGAAATCACAGAGAAGAGTCAGAGTGTCAGACAACTAAAAAAAACAAGAACGAGAGAGAGGGATAGAGCCATAGAGGATCAGATTCATGACTCCACAGTCTCCACTTGGTCGAGACGCCACACAGTGGCAAGAACGAGAAACCAAAGGCGTGACTGGAGAAAGGGATTGCGGAGTGGGTACTACTCGGCTCAAGTCGAGGACGAGAAGTGGAGATTGGAGAACTTCAGGCGATAGCTCGAGAGGTAGAAGAACACGACTAATGTTGAATTGCCATTGAAATGCCGTAAAGACTTAACGAAATTATCCCGAGAGAGTCGAATAGCCTAACATAAATACACAAGTAACATAGCTGAGGAATCACGCGCCGAGCTTAATTGAGAACGAACAAGCATTGTTGTTAGGTGTTTGGCTCATTTCAATTCGAACATAAATTTTTGTTCATATTCGCGTTAATTTAACGAGTAAACGAATTGTGAACAACGAGTTGTTTTGACAGCCCTTGGTGTATCCCCCCATGTTCTAATCTGCCATGGAAGTGTTATATTATTATATTATAAAAAAATATTATTATTTTAATAAAAATGAATTATTTATTTTATAAGTGTAGTGTCTTAAAATCTCTAGCATTGAAATCACAGCATTTTTTTATTAAAAATAATAATAAATATGCCTTTAATCACTTAATGTTTGATTTATAGTGTTAAAGAAAATTAAGATTTGTATCAAAAGTGTATTTTAATTATTATTCTCCTTCTTTCTCTTTTAATATATATATATATTGGTTCTAGTTTAAGGGTTGTTTATATTTTTTATTATCAATGAAAGTGCTTAAAAATATTTAATGCCCTATTTTAATGCATGCTTTTATTAGTGATAGTTCTAATGAGATAGACAGATGTTGAAAAAAAAAAGATGAAAGTTAAAATAATTAATAAATTTGAATATATATATATATATATATATATATATATATATATATATATATATATATATATATATATATATATAGTATAATTATAAAATTAATGGAGCAATAGACTAAGGACTCATTTGAGATTACTTTTATTTTCTATTTTTTATTTTAATTTTTATATTATTTTTAAAAATATGTTTGTTTAAAATATTTTTTATATGATTTTATTAATTATTTTTAAAAATATTCGAAACATCTAAATTTAAAAATAATAAGCATAATCAAATAAATTTATTTTTAAGCAAAATCTAAACAAAATAAAATAAAAATACAAAATAAAAAATAAAAAAACAAAAGTGATCCCAAACAGTCCCTAAATTTATAATAATATTAAAATAATCAATATTAGTAGAATATATATATATAATTCAGGAGTAATAGGTTAAATATATTGGATCAATCACACAAAAAAATAATAATTATCTGATTTAATTTTAATTTCAGATGAAGTTTTATTTTCAATTAATTTTCTGCTAGTAGGCTCTGATTCGGACCGCGAGCAGCCATTGGCTCTTTCATCTCGGGGCCCAATTAGCTTCCAGCATCAAAATCTTCTCTCCCCACGCCAAAATCCGATAAACCCTAACCCCTTCGCAGCTGGCTGATCCTCGTATTGCTTGCAGAGAACAAGGAACGAAATGGCTAACAAACCCTACTCGTTCCCTCCTTCCTCACCCATGGATCATCTCCTCATGCAAAGTCTCATGAACCGCCTCCACCTCCGCTCCCCATCATCCGACGATTCTCCCAATTCTCTCTTCCGAGACCTTTTCCCTCAACTCGCCGACGATCGCTTTCCTCTATCCGACGACGAATCAGCAGATACCAGTGACCTCTCCGGTGAAAATCGGCGCCGTCGCATGATCGCGAAGGAGGAGGCGAAGCTCGAGAGGGAGATCATTCGAATTATCCGCGCAGGCAACGCTGAGGAGGCACTCAAAGCCAACTCTGGTCAATCTGTCTCCGTTGGCGAGCACAACATATGTGTTGGGGTTCACGAGGAGGCTGCCGGTAACTACAGGGTCTGGGAGTGGCACGGCCATATCATGATGTTCGACGAAGAGGATGGGTTCAATGCGGAGTATGTGTACGGGAATCACTTCGAGAGGTTGCCGGATAAGAAAGGAAAGCATGGGAAGGAGGAAAGAGATGTGGAGGAAGAGGCAGAGCCGAGGGGTGGTACTTCGGGGTTGAAGGATTTGATCGGAGATTTGAAGGATTCGAGTGCTAACGGTAAAGGGAGGGTTCTTCATCGTAATTTTCTCGCTGCTGGATCGTCTTCAAAGTAAAGGTAACATGTAGTATGGAATTTATTTATTATATTGCTTTGGCCTTTGTATGATACAAGAAGAGTGCTTCATATAGCTGTATCTGAATCTGATTCCATTGAACTTATTTGTTAGGTGGCATTCTTTATTAGAAAGCTTCATCACTAACTCAATTGATGCTGCGTTATTTTGGTGATCGGTAGCTCTAGACGATGATTCTTTAAGGACAGCGTGGGTCAAAGTAGCTCACCACTTTTAACTTGTTTCTTCTTATGTTATTAGATCGCCACCATTACATAATATTGGTTGAGTAAAATTTGGAGTTAGCGTTAGTGTGCTAGAGATTTTTTTCTCAGAGTAAAATGGTTTTTACATGGTTTGCTCAGTGGTAAAACTCTAATATTTGGTGGTCCTTCAAAAGAGTATTTGCTCTTTGTTTATAAACTTTGTTTGTAATTTCTAAATAAAAAATACTGAAACAATTTCCGGTTTTTCTTCTTTCTATGCAGTTATAAATTGGATCAAAGTTATGTTAGGAGTAACACGAGACAGGAAAGGTAACAGACGTTGTGTAGTTTCTAGGCATTTGATAATTGCGTGATGAAGATATAATAATCATATACTTAGGTTAAGAGCAAGAAAGATTCCATCTCTATATTTTGTATCCCCTGCTTACTATTTATGATAGATACTTATCTATGTTGCTTTTAGTCTAAGGAAATCAAGGTAAAAGGCATAATGACTAATGATCATAATGATAGATACTTATCTCGATGTTATAAATCTAGTTCTTAGGTCACCCACACTTGATTTGTCATTTTATGTGATTAATTCAATTGAATCTGTTGATTTTGAAAGACACGTTGCTTCATTGTTTAAGGAAAAGTTTATTGGAGAGAGCTCTTAAAACCTGATGTAATCTTTGTTTTCCTTGAGACAAATTATAGAGTTGATACATGTATTTATAGTAAAGTAATCTATTAACTTATCTTCACGCATGTGTTCATATACCTTTGCATATGGCACATTAGATTAATGGTTAGCCCAATGATCTTAAATATTGATGATCTTTGAAGTTGTAATCATCAAATATGCTATGCAAGGAAGTGAGGATTGAGTAGAACTCTATTTTTAATGACAAAGGGTAGATTTAAGAAGTGATTGGTCCTGCCTTTGTATCTTATCAATGATTGGAGCACATTATAGGAGTTTTATTGACATGTTTTATTGTTTTCTTGGCATCTTTCTTAATATTGGCACCTTTGTTTATTATTTTCATTAATATAATTATATATTCATTACTTAAGGTTATCTTTCTTCAATTTATTGTTTCCAGTGGTTGTTTTAGAGTTTAAAGCTTTTATGAATGGCCTCAAATTATTTTTATTTTGAGATTAGTGGATTCTTTTACTAATACATATGATTTATCTATAGTTTTAGAACCATCTCTATGTCGAAATGTGAGGTTTTATTGTGCTAGGATGGTCATCAATGATAGACTTTGGGAAGTGATTGAAGGACAATACAAAATATTTTTTTTATGTTTGGGAGTTTATATATTGACCTTATTTTTTAGTTAGAGAGGTTTTTTTTATTACAAGGCTAGATGGCATTTGAGTTCCAAAATAAAATATAGGTCTAAGATAAGAAGTGGATCAAGTTCTATAAGAGCATAATTTTGTCTGGATATATTGTGTAGGTGTCGAGAATTAGCATATTAATGCACTTGGTAGAGAAACCATCATGGCATACTATTCATGTTAGCATGATTGATTTGAGATTATCAATTTTATTCACTAATAAAATAGGTGGAAAAAAATAATACAGAAGTATTTGGGAGAAAAATGGGCAAACCATATGTAACATGGCAAATTTTTTTGTAGAATGATTTATACTAAAGAGTTAATAACTCACGTAGCACTTAAAAAAATGCTTACAATATTCATAAAGTTGATCTTTAATTTATGGGATAAAGCTAAGGATGATGATGATGGCGATTGTGAATTATTGAAAATGTCTTTACTCTTTACTGCTGTAATAATGATATTCTCAAGCCAAGTTTATAGTTTCTTATTTGGGAGTATTTGGACGTGTGATGTGTCATTTAGGGAGAGAAATATATGATTGATGTTGAGAATCAAATTGTCAGTCTCACATGAACTACATATTGGCAGTCTCGAAGTCAAATGAAAACATTATCATATGAGATTATAGATGCGGTTAACCATATTTTACTTCTTGTGAAAAAAACATAAGTCACCACCCTTAGCTCAGTTAGTGAGGGCGAACGCGGCTGCATACTCCTCAGTCTGCGTTCGATTCTCCTTCAGAGCGGGGTGCACTACCTTAACGAAAAAAAAGGGCGTGCGTGGGCTCGGTTGCCCGGGTTGGGATTAGTCATACCCGAAGTCACACGCCACAAAGTGATGGGATTAGGGGTGGACACCTCGTTTCAAAAAAAAAAAAAAAACTATCCTTGATTTGACATTATTTTGTTCTTATTGTAGTGGACAGTCTTCTCATGAAGCACACTTGATTCATCTAACATGTCAATAAATGCATCATTTATTGCACAACTCTTTTGGAGAAATGATGAGTATCCGATGGCTTCCAAAAGAGACTTCCGTATATATCAAAGATATTGGGTTCATTAGTGAATTATGGAGAAATGTTGAAAGGTGTTGTGTACAAAACTCTTAAATTTTGATTGCCATGGTCAGACTGTTGTTAACGGGAGGATTGATTATTGCAATATTAGTACTAGGTTGGGGATCCTATGTCAAACTGGAATCTGTTTCTTTAAACGGCCGAGTTTGCATCTGATATTTGTGCTAAGAATGCTATCAACATGCATTCATTTAGCAGCTCGGTATACTTGTAGAATTGTCATTTGGTAATCATGTACTTGATATGCATGTCAACATTAATTGATAGGTACCAATAATTTTAGGAAAGAGAATGGTAATACTTTATCCCAACTCCTTTAGAAAATTTTCTCAGGAATCTATTGAAGAGATGACTGTGTAAGGAGGTCAAGTTCATATCAAGTCCTCTAGCAAGTTAGAGCTGTGATCAGTTAAATTTCCTAAGGATTGTTCCTCTAGTGTTCTGTGTATCCTATTTTGATTTTATATAATGAGCCTTCAAATGATGTCATAGACTCTCTTTCCTCTCTTGTTGGATTCAAATATTGGAATTATTGATGCCTTGTACCAGATTCTCATCATAGACCATAGAATTCTTTGATTATAATATGATTTCTTTTGGTTATGGAGGAGTTTAGTAGGTCTCAAGTGGGTGACAGATCTCCATTCGACAATTTGTGAGTGCTTTAATCAGAGCTTCATCTACTAAGCTAAATTAATCTTGATTAGTATTAGATTTGCTATCTCGACTACTTAGTATACATTAATCTTGACTAGGTTGGAGTAGCTTCAGTGTCATATAAGATAAGAGAGAGTCGCTTTAGATGGTTTGGTCACATAAAACGTCGGTCGTTCGATGACCCAATTAAGAGATTAGATGTATTAGATTCGGATTATGTTAAGAAAGGCAAAGATAGATCTAAAAAGACTTAGTAACTATAAAAAATGACTTTATTTTATTATAATTAAATAGAAATATAAAATTTAATATGACGGAGAAAAAGGATTCGTGTAGATGACCCCATGTTGTGGGATAAAGGCTTGTCAATGTTGTTATTGTATTAATAGTCGTATTCTTTGTGTTTGTTCGAGGCAACAAGTGTCGAGTTATTCTCTTAAACACAAATTCGTTGTGTCGCAGTAGTGATTAGCATTTTTTCTTTGTGAGATCTCAAAGTTTCAATGTTGATGTATTCTATACTTCAGATTTATGAATCTAAGTGAAATATTTGAATGATTAATTTGGAGACTGATGTAGATTTTTTTTTTCTTATTCTACTTTTTTGAATGTTAATTTTACCATAGCTTGCATCTTTACATTGAAAATCCTAGAAATTGAGTCTGTATTGCAACTTTTATTAATGATTTAGTGGAAGCGATCCATTGATTCAAGTTACTTTATGCTAGGACTCTTCAATTTTAATTCAAGTGACTAGGTTTGTCTTTTATAGTCAATATGTACAAATCATAAAATTAAAATTAATCTCTTTGAGATAATAGAGCCAACTCTCTCTCTCTCTCTCTCTCTCTCTACCTCAGCTTCTCTCAGATCATCATACTATGGTGGGAACCTTCTCAGTTCTGTGCTTCTTTTTACTCTACTTATTGTTGCTAATCAAATCCCTAAACCTCATCTCAAAGCTAATTAACCCATTTTCATCTATTATTTCAGGCCATCATTATTAGAAGTCAGTGGAGATCTTCAAGAATGGTTAGAATGCTTGCTTCCTCCACATTTGCATTATGGTTTTTTTTTTCTTTTGCATCTTTCTTGGTTTGGAGGGTAAATGTGTTGGTTTTCTTGTAATAATCTTATGTGGTTTACTCTCAAAACTTTTTTTTTTTTGGTTTGGCTGAAATTTCTCTGATAAATTTTATTTATTTTGACATTTTCATTTATATCAGCTTTCATGAGATGTATGGGATTTACCCATCAAATATATATCAGAAAGATTTTTATACATATTATATAATTTTTATTTGGCATCCTATATATATATATATATATTTAAAAAAAGTAAAGATAATAATATTTTTGATGGGATGTTAAAAATTTTATTGTTATTTATGTAAATATTAAAATTTAAATAATAGATTTATAAATAGATAATTGTGTGATTTGTATGTAAATTCCTTCATTAATAAATGCATATTTTGTTCATATTTCACTATTACATGATAGATTTAAGGGGGGGGGGGGGGGTCTTATGAATTGTTTTATCTTTCTAATAATTTTGATTGAGAATTAATTATCTCACGCCAACTAGAGTTAATTATTATGCATTCATCTTCTGATTGAAGTTTAAAGTATGCAATTTGTTAAAATGAATGTTGTAGAAGAAATTATTATTTATAAAATTATGATAAATATTATATTATTTTTAAATTTCAAAGTTAAATTATAATTTTTTAGCTGTCACCATTTTAATCAAATGAGATTAAAAAATATAATTTTTTTTTACTGTAAATTTTTTAAATTTTAGATTCGTTGCAGTTTATCAAATATCTACAATAGTATGATTTGAATCACACTCCTAAATAAAACTTAACAGAATTTATAATCTATTAAAATGCTATTTGATTGCAAGTGATTAAAATTTTAAAATATTCAAAATACAATATAAAAATAACATCATGCATTTAAAATATTTTATCGCTATTTAGCTGAATATTAAAAAAAATACATAAGATCAATTTTTTTATATAAATAGAAAAGGCGATAGCTAAATGGTGAGCAATGATACTCAAAGGAGGTGGTGATGACAACAAGATCTTGTATCAGATTTAAAAATTAGCCCAATCAATCCATTTTAAAATATACAAACAATAAACTAAAAATTCACTTCTAAATTCCTCAAACTATTGTATTAAATTTGCTTTTCACTAAACCAGGTTTAGTGGAAAAAGAAATATCAAATTATGAGAATGCAAAAATTTTAATATTTAATTTAAAAAATTTGAATTATAATATGCAATTCAATGAATTCAAAATTTTTGATTCATTTTTAGTGTGGTCAAATTTGGTCAATTTTGAATGAGTTTTGAATATACCAAAATTATTATCATTATAACCACCCATACCCATAGAGGGCCTTACCATAGCCTATGACCATCATCCTTCATTGGTCATCATCAGCCATCATCATCATTGGCAGTCACTTCACTTGCCGATCGTGTACCAACCACTCACTAAGCCTCAATGGCCAACCATTGAATAACATCCATTTTTAGGTTTTACATTATTTTTTTTATCTCATACCAAACAAAAAAAAAGTAATTTATTTCATTTGCTTTTCAACTACTAAAATAACTCTAAAATATTTAAAATAAATTATATTTCTTTTATATTGAATTTTTTTTACACTATTACTTTTCCAGTATACCAATGACCCCTAATCTAATATCAACATTTCTAAAACCTCTACTTTTGAAATACTTTAAACCTAAAATCCTTCAAACCAAATAACACTTAAAGCACCTTTTCATTTCCAAACTACATTCATTTAAAAAAATGGTAGTAGCGAGCACAAACAATTTTAAGAAAAAAAATCAAAAGTACAAAAAAAAGACTGATTTTTATGGTGCAAACTCAAATTAGTTTGGATTTGTTATACTTTCAACCAAACAATCAAAACCTAAGAACCGTTGTATTTGAAAAAATATATATATATATATATATAATCAAAACCCCTACTAACATACAGCGCCAACCAATTCAATACTACGCCGCATTTAGGATTTGAATTAATAAAATAAAACTGATCCTGATCATAAAAATGCAGAATTGGACAATAAAACATTAGTTTATGCTAACCATAACAGTTCAGAAGGATCAATCATTTGAATACATAGTACAGAAAGCAAAACACTGTTTACCTGCTAAGGAGGAGTCAAGACTTTGCACAGCCATGACTGAGCTTCAGAATGCCATGATCCTCTTGCTTGCTCAATGTAATAGTCCAAAGTCTGTGTGCTTTCATCTATTCTGTCTGTACACATCGCATCTTCTGCAAGTTTAACAGCTGAATATTGAGACAACTGAAAGTTTACTCCCCAACACTGAACCTGCCGAGCAATTTCCTCCTTTCCCAGCATCAACAGAGCCACCAGTAAGGATTTAAGCTCCCGACAAGCGCCGTCAGTGAGAGCCATGCCTTTCAAATGCTCAATCAGCGCCAACTCCTCGCCAGGGCTGCCATTTTCCAAACATTTATAAGCGAGAAATAAAAAAGGAATCATGAAAGCCAAAATAAACAATAATAATTAGTAAAAGACATGTTCAAGTAATTTTATGCAGCTTGATGAGTGAATCATCATAAGCTTAAGGGAGTGAAAAAAGACTTGTCCTATGTAAGAACTGCCGCCTGTTAAATACCAACCTTCCAGCACGAATTTTTCCTCCCTTACTTGCTTTGCGTCGCATTTCTCGTGCCTTCCTAAGGGTAGTCGAGGCAGTTGAAGCGACTGAATCCTTACCAGTCCTGCCAAAAGCCATATTGTTCATTTATAGATTAAAAACAGCAAAGAAACTTTTATAATTCATAATATGGTTAAACAGCTTGTCAATCAGTAAAAAAAGGTTTTCTGCAAGCTACTTAGGACAGCATGAGAAACCAACTACAAGAAGAACGAATGAAGACAGGACAAGAGCTGTGATAAACAAGGAGTGACATACCATGTGGTGTATGCACTCATCTCACTGAAATTGCTGCTAATTTCAGAAACACTATCATAATCTATATTTTCTGTCAATCTGCCTTCAGATTGGATTTTTGCAGAAAGTAGTATCCTTCTCTGACGCACAGCTAGGTAGCGAGCTAAGTACTTCCCAACTTTTTCGCTAGCCTCCTTATAATCAGATATCAACGAACTTGCACATTCCGAAGCTGCATCTTCAACATGAGATACTAAATCCTCCCTCTGATGCAAATGACTAATTCTAAGAGCCTCTTCCCATTCACGGGCCATGATGTAATACCCAACGCATCGACCAACATCATTACCATACTCCAATGCAATCCTTGCAGCCTCCGCGGGCTTACCTAGCGCTTGAAATTCTTCACAAAGTTCATTTGCCAGTTGAATAACTTCTGCTTTACCTAAACCAACGAGTGAAGCCGCTGAGAGCACACCTTTCCAGTCACCACAGCACCTGTAAGCTTTCAAGGCCTTCTGATGATTAGAACAGCACAAATAAGCAGAAGCAGCATCTTGAAAGCATTTTTCATTGTGAAGATGGTCACCCCATGCCTCTAAAACTTCCCTTCGCCTAATATCTTTGGCAAATAATTGAAGGCCGAGTGGAAATAGTTGCGGATTATTCTTCATGAGATTCAAGCATTCATCATAATGGCCTTCACCAGCTGAAAACAGATGTTTAAGTGCGCTCTCATATCTTTGCAACCTCAGGTCAATTGTGTACCTCATGATAACAGGCGGGAAATTTTCAAGTTCTTTGAGATAGGGAAGAAATTCTTTAGGATCCTTTTGAGAGTTCAGTGCAACAATGGCAGTAAGGTTTAGGTCATAAAGACCCAAAGCAGTTTCAAAGACAGCCTCAGGATCTGCTAACCATAACAGATGCTTCAAGGATTCTTCAGCAGTAGGGTATGATGCCCTCTTGGCATCATTGACAACCAATACTTCCATTTCACGGATAGATTTTATTCTGTTAAGCGCTTCCTCTAAAGCAGGTGGCTCATTGCGAGCTAAAGTTGTCAATATACAGAGCTCTCTGGCCGGAGTTTCTTCTACTTGTTCTTCAAGGGCCATTCTTATTGCCCGCAAAACAGAATTTACCTTGCCCTCTACCACATAAGTGGAGCCTTCCATACTTTCATTGGAAGTTTCATCAGGTAGGGATGGAGAAATGTAATCTCTGTACAAAATATCCATGACATTTCCACCTTTTACTGAAGAAACAAATTCAGTGACATGAGCAAGATTGTCTACTTGCTTAACGAACTCAGCAGCTGATTTTACAAATCTTTGCCAACCAAAGCAGTCAATAATGAAATTAAGATCTATCCTGTGCCTCCTCACCAAAGCCAATGCAGCTTTGAAGCGTCGCTGCACTAAAGCGTTGAGTATTGAAAAAAGAACCAGCTTCCTGGGATAAATACATTCCAAGCTGCCTCGATTAGCTTGTAAGATAACAGCAACTTCATCTCCATGGAGAGCTCCAATTAATTTTGCTCCCCTCTCCCACACATTAATATGGTCTTTACCTTTATCTCGCCTATTCAGCATGTCACTGAAGTCTTCAATTTTTATTTCCTTGTTGCCATCTAAAATATCATCTATGCTAACAATGAACAACAAATCCTGCTTTGTAGTGAGAATAAGATGTGTAATATGCTCAGCACCACCACAACTACTGGAATATAATGTAAAGCTGCTGCAATTGCTGCATAGTACTCTCTTCCCAACCTGAAGTTTACTGTTGTAGTCAAGACCAAAAAGTAAAGTCTTCGCCATGCCATTTTCACAAACACTAGCTGCATTCATCCAGGGGCAAGACGCTGAAAATCCATATTCAGGGTCGAGCTCACCAAGTTGTGGTCCTCTTAACAGAGAGGTGGCAGACCTGTACTCGAAGATGGATCCCCCTTCCATCTGAACAAAAGCTGATGCCTTCTTACAAGGATCGGAGACAATGCCAACAACAGACCCTTCAAGAGGCAAACTTTTAAAGAGAGTTGCATGCCAACCAGAAGAATTTACTAGTTCCGGTACAGAATCCACTGAGCATATAACTTCAATCTCCAACAAAGAATATTTAGAGCAGTTCGAGTTTTGATGAATAAGCACATTCTCATCTCGTGAAGATGTTGAGCACGAATCATATTGGTCGCAAGACACAGCAAGCAAGAGGTGAGAATCTAACCACACTATGTGTGCGAGTATTCCGAATGTCCAATCCAACCTTGAAGTTTCAATGAAAAATTCTTTGTCCTCAAATTGCTCCCAGGATTCTATCCCAGGAAGCTCCACGATACATAAACTACCATCTGAGAGACTTGCAGCCAAATGATTCTTCAAGCTGTTATAAAGGAAAGTAACGTCCTGAATCGCAGTCGGAAATTTCAAGGTGAAGAGAGACATGGGAGGTGGCACGAGGGACAGATTAAGCGGAGAAACTAATAGCTTGGTGCCGTCAACAACCAGCGCAGTCGAATTCTCTGTTATGGCAGTCATCCATACAAAATTGTAGGTTGTAATTCTTCCATTGAGGGTCCAACAAATGAGATTCATTGGCTTTGTTGGGTTCCACATGAACTTCACACCTTCTTTCTTTAAGTATCTTATTTCTTGTTTCAAGTACCAATGATTGTTACTGAAAAACCATATTTTGATAGCATCATGTCGAGCGCATGCGACCAAAGTAGCAAGAAGGTCAGAACTGCAGTTCCATTTTAAGATACTGATTTCCGCTGGCTCATCTATGCATAAGGAATTCCGTTCAAGTCCATTCTTCTCGAAGAAAACTACAAGCGGGTTGGATCCAATCTTGCAATTATATGCTGTTGTCACCTTGGCACCACTTGGCATCCAATCTAAAGCTTCCCCTACGAAGTTCTTGGCTTCAGTCTCAGAATGTAATATACCAGAATCACGCTCCCAAATCCTCAACTTCTTCAGGGAGCATTCATGAAGTCCCCCAAGAGTAGCAAAATACTTGCCATCACCTCTCCAAGAAATTGGGGTGTAAAATTGGTAGGGATAACCATCTACATCACCTATGGCTTCATTCTGAAATAGATCAAGATAATTCTCAATGAAGAAAAACCAGCTTATATTGTATAACAGTGATCTTTCTGTTAATATATATATTGCGTACTAGAAAACTAGTTGCGATAAAATAAAAATTTACACCTTAGTTTTATTATGAAATCCAACACACACACAAATGTTTGAAGAATAAATAAGAAAATTCTAGAATTTTTACGTGGAAAAACCCCTGAATAAAAGAAAAATCAGCTCCCGTAAAATCTTACGTGCTCTGTTTCATAGTAAAATTTTCCGATAACGGATTACAAATTGTATATAAGAAAAAGACAATGAATCCCAAAATCGACAACAATAACTATCCCAAGCGTAGTTAAGTTGCTTATTGTTGTGGTAGTTGATGATGGTGAACAGTGTGAGCGATCGACGGTGACAGTCGGCGGTGGTGATGGCGATGGTGACCGGCGGCAAACAATAGTGGTCAGCGGTGGCCCGGCGGCGATGATGGCGATGATGGCAAACGCGTGGTTGATAATGATGATGATGGTAAGCGATGGCGATGGCAGCGGTGGTAGCTGCAGCAACCACCGGCGGTGGTCGGCAACAGCGATTGGCACGGTGATGACCGAGATGACCAGCGGCGATGGTTTATCGGTGGCCCGGCGGCGATGTCAGCGATAGTGGTCAGTGATAGCCGGTGATGGTGGTTAGCGGCGATGGCCGGTGGCGGTGATCAGCGATAATGGCTGGCGGCATGGTTGATGCAATGTCAGCGGCGGTGGTGGCGGTGGCGGCCGGCGGCAGAGGTTGACAATAGCGAGGATCGGCGGCGGCCACGGCGATGGTTAGCGGCCAGCGGTGGTCACCGTCAGTGGTAACGATTATGCTTTAGATTTTCAAGCTCAAAACTCTCTCTTCTTTTAGCAGCGCCTCCCACTCTCATTGTAAAGAATGAGGGACTATTTATAGATTAGAGGGATGGCATTTACGTAAATACATGAAAATCCAAACCACTCCATCGGATGGCTCAAGATGATTCCCTTGATCATCTGATATATTTTGAGTATTTGAATGCTCAAATGAAGTCAAAATCAAGAGATCTTGGGCTTGTTAAATCCAACTCGTCAAGACGCTCGATTTGATCATAAACACTCCATATTTAGGAACTATTTAGGGATTTAGCTGATATCCCAAAGTTTCCAATGATATTTTAAGTGCTTGATCTCGACTAGTTTCAACTTAGGATCAGCTTTGCTTTTGACATCAAGATTCGTGCTTCGATTAGTGAGATTTTCAGTGCCATATCAATTGCCCCTTATATTTGGATGACATTATCTCTATGATCCAAAAATATATATGTCAAATAATTGAAAATAACAATTTTTCAATAAAATTTGCAGGTTCATTAACCATATAGTTTGAAAGCAGTCTTCATATGTGAATTATGATCACGAAGCGTGCAGGCGCGGTGTGTGTGGATGCGCAGTGCGAGGAGCAGATCGTCGCGGTGCGTTGGACCCATCCGGATGCTTTCGGGCACTTACGCGTGGGCACTGCGGCACCCACACGCGACGGGAGCAGGCGTGGTCGCGCGCTTACCAGCGCTCTGCGCTAGTCTGCCAAGCGTGCATAGCAGATGAGCATTTTCTTTCCGTTTTTTTCCATTTTTTTGATTTATTACCTTTTTTGCCCCTATAGGGGGTCTATAGAAACCTCCCATAGGATCAAGTGAGGAGACACAATTCTCATATGTTCTAGTGTTCCTCTGCATTGGATGAGAAATCATCTAGTGGAAGTTCAAGGGCTAGGGTAAAAATTTTTTTTTCTTTTCTTTTTGTTAGTGAAATTCTGACCTTCTTCTTAAGAGAAGGTCATTTGCTTTGCTGATCAAGACCGGTAGCTCATACGGCGAGGCTCCGATTTTCCCTCGAAAGAGGCGTCAACTGTCCTCCTTGGACCGACCGGGTTTGGAGGCGATCAAGACCCGTAGTTTATATGGCGAGACTCCGATTTTCCCTCAAAAGAGGCGTCAACTGTCCTCGTCGGACTGACCGGGTTTGGAGGCGATCAAGACCCATAGTTCATACGACGAAGCTCCGATTTTCCCTCGAAGAGGCGTACTATCCTCGTCGGACCACCGGTTTGGAGCGATCAGACCCATATCATCTGGGCTCGGTTTTCCTCGAAGAGGCATCAACTATCCTCGTCAGGCGGTAAGTTTGGAGATCAAGGCGTAGTTTCTACTTCAGAAATTGAATTTCTTGAAACTCCGATGGATGGTTCAACGGTTGACAACGATAGTGGGGAAAACGTCGATTAAAACCATCCTTGACAACTCGAGAAAGTCGGCGGTAATTTAGTATCATTAGAGACAAATAGCTTTTTTTTTATCTCATATGTATGCATATATTTTTCGTCAGATCGTAGACGAAAAATTTCATCCAAAGCTGTCCGTGAGCGACAAAGTCAGGAAAGGATATGCCCAAGTATTGGGCGAGTGAGTTGTTTCACACAATTCTCAGACTTTTATCTTTTACTTTTTATTTATTTATTATGTATTTTCACATGATGATGCCGGAAGAAAACCAATAGCGTGACAACTACAGACGATAGTTTGTTATGTATCATCTACTATCACAGTAGATAGTTTAATGGTGCTCCGTAGGAAATTCCATTTCCCTAATGAGTTGGTGGCTATTGTTGCCAAAAAGTTTGATCGAGCCCGTTCACCTCTGCCATGATACTTTACTGTTTCTGAGAATATTCTTCGTGTTGGACTGCGATTTCCTTTGGCTCCTGAATTGATTGAGATTTTTAAAATATACGGTGTAGCTTTGTCGCAATTTTCATTTCGGGCTTTAGTGATCATCGTTGGTTTGACTGACTTCTTTAGAGAGTGTGGTATTACTTTGAACATCAAATACTTGTGTCGAATGTGTAGATTCACATGTGATGCTCAGGGATGTGTTTCTTATCGGACTATAAAGAATTGAATATAATTTTCAGCACGGGATCCATCTAGAAATTGGTCTAATGGATTCTTTTTTGTGAAAAATGAGTGGGGCCTCACTGAGAGATGAGGAAAATTGAATGACCTTCCAGATCCATTGTTGATTGAAGAGAATGAAATCTTAACGACTCTTAATATTCTTGATGCAGGAAGCTTACAACATGAGTTACGTCACATTGACAAATATATAATTGAAGATAGAATATTCAAAGTTGGCCTTTCCATTCAGGCAGAGAGATCTCATGCTCTTCCATTGAAGAGATCAAGTAAAGGTGATGAAAGATATTCTCATATTCACAGGATTCTTTCAAAAAGCTCGTTACGAAATCATGGTGATAGCAATGTTTCTTCTTTAAAGAAAAAGAAGACATGTGCCGAAGTGACTACGTTAAATATTTACGGAGAAGATGTTCGTCCCTAGTTGGCCTCTGAGAGTTTAGCAATCTCAACTCATAATGGGGGAATTCGTTTTTTGAAGCCGCATATTCTTGAAGAGGTGTTAAAGCACGTATGCACTGAACGTCAACGAGTAGACGAATTAGTACATTGTCTTCTCCTTCTTCTTCTTTTCTCCTTTTCCTTTTTTCTTCATGTAATATTTGTGATTTTTTTTTTATTGTAGGTAGCTCAAATATTGAGGCTGATGGCTCATTTGGGTGTCACTCTAGACGAGTGAAATACTGAATTTGTGAAGGTAAAATATTTGCAGGGCAAGTATGAGCGAAAGATGAGTCTTGCAAAGAAGTAGCTCTAGAGGATCAACTAAGGGTGTAGAAGCGAAAGCTAACATGTCAACTTCTTCTTTAGCGTCAGAAGGTGGAGCGTACTCGTGATGAGCTGATTGAGGTGAGGGCAGAGACTCGCCAGAAAGAGAAAAGACTCAAGACATTTACAGCAGAGAAGAAAGCTCTTGAACTGGAGAAGAAAATATTAGAAGATCGTTTTTCTGAGAAGGAGCTTATAATGTTAGAAGCGGAAGTAAATGAAATCTCCTTGAAGGCAGTGGAAGACTTTAAGAACTCCTTGGCTTATCGCGACACTATCGAGGATCATGTCCAGGAAGCTCGTAATCATATTCTTGATGTTGAAGTGAAGGACTTGGAGCGCCACTGTTTAGAGGAAGGCTTCATCAGAATTCTAAAGGAATGCATAGCGAAACTAGTATTTGTCTAACCCAAGTGTCGAGACCAGCCCGGTCGGAGATGAAGAGATCGAGAGTGAGTTTAAGGGAGCATTTCCCAGTGGTGAGGATGACGTTGATATCATGTAGTATCACTTGAGGATGCATTTCTTTACCTTTTATCTATGTATTGCTATTTATTATTATTATTCTTTGTGTCCAGAATTTTAATTCTTTCTTATATCATCATGTTAGTGCTGCCAACGATATAAAATTTTTTTGGGTGATTTGCTCTTGTTTTATTTTGACCTATCTGAGGTGATTGGTCGGAATATTATTCGGCACTTTTGTCTGAGATGAGGTGGGAAGTCCACCAAGACTTTTGACTATCAGTATTAGTCAAAACATTATTTGACGTCTTACTTGTATGGAGGAAAACATGGAATGTCCACGACTCTATCTAGTATTAACCAAAGTGTTACTTGACTTTACCGAAAGGTCGTGGAATGTCCACCAATGACCTTTTGACCTATCCTGTATTAAAAAGTGTTACTTGACTTAGGTCGATCAAATCCCCTTGGGATTAATCATGCCGGCGAGACACTGGCGTGAGTTACATTTCTCAAGTGGGAGGATTAAATGAATGAGATTGTTTATATGCAACAAGCTTGAAAGAAAATGTCATAAACTCATTACTCTGATAAGGCCGGTGATACAATCATAAGATAATTTTAATACATATATGAGTTTGAAGAGGAAATGACAAATGAGATAAAATAAAAGTTGCAATAATTACGCAGTAGGAATTACTAATAATATTTCCGTAGATTCTCGATATTCCAAGTTCGAGGTAAGGTTTTTCCCTCTGAATCATTGAGCTTAAATGTTCTTGGCTTGACCATAGCTATAACCACATAAGGGCCATCGCAAAGAGGTGAGAGTTTATTGCATTGAGGGCCTTTGCCCGCAGCTTCAAGACTTCGCAGGACCAAGTCACCGACAAGAAATGGGATAGGGTTTCACTTTTCTGTTGAAGTGAGGAGCTACCCTTTGGTGATAGGAAACAGTCCAAAGTAGGGCCATGTCACGGGTTTCGGGGAGTAGGTCTAGGTTTTATCGGAGTTTTTCTTCATTACTATTATGATCGAATGATTGAACTCTTGGACTTGGAATCCCGATATCTACTGGTATAATAGCTTATGTGCCGAAACACAAGTTATATAATGTCTCACTAATCGGAGTTCGCGATGTAGTCGAGCCAAAGAACATTAGAGCTCATCGGATTGCTCCCCAACCTTCTCAAGATGTGTTTTTAACCCTTTGAGTATAGTCATGTAGCTGATCGTCCATTAGTTTGAGGATGAGCACATATGTGCAACAAAATGTGAAGATCTTTATAAAAGATGTAAAACTTTTCCAATAAATTGGATTATATCGGTGATGATCTTTCGGGAAAGGCCAGGTGACATATTATATTTTTTAAACAATTTAACATTTGTATCCGGTGATTTTAGCGAGTGGTTCGCCTTTCACCCATTTAGAAGTAGTTGATAAAATGATAAACTCCGACGCTACCAAAAGATCTCATGATATCAATTCCCCATCAGAAAGGCTACGAGCTTTGAAGGGATGAGAACTCCATGCGTATGAGAGGTGCAATTAAACCGCACATTTTTTTAAACTCCAAAGCGCCTTGCTTCATCGTAGCTAATAGAACCCTTGCCTTATAATTTTAAGGGCTACCTTACTTGGTGTTCTCCACATATCCCCGAGTGAACCTCTTAATACATAATCGAGAGACATTTAAGGTATGACCTAAAAAAAACTCGCTTATATAGTTCACCTCCGATAATAATAAAATTTGAAGCTTGCCTTCGGAGACGAGTTGCAGCAGTTGGGTCTTCAGAAAGGGTCCCTTTTTGTAGAAAAGACAGGATGAGATACATCTATGAAAGTTCCTTTATTTCATTAATTGCTTGTATTACCCATGACCCTTAGATATTAGAAAAATATATTTCTTCAACATGTCTTCTCTTAAATAGATCTCCAATAGCAAAAGTAGAAGAATGAGGCGCCACCGTTCTTCTCTCTAATATGTGAATGATTTGATGTGTCTTGAAATGCAAGTGACTTCACCAAGTCGGAGGTCGGAGATTGAGAGTATTAACATTTCCCTCAACTTGGGAGGCGACAAGCTAAGAGTCAGTGTGGATCATTAATTCTTAAGCTTCACAATCGATGATAAGTCTCAACCTCACATGAGAGCCTATATTCACCATATTATTGATCGAGAATTTTAGGAAGATACTCTAAGTTAGAAATAAGTAAGATTCCTCCCACAAGATTTTCTCCATCAACATAGAAGAGGCGAAAAGTGTGTAATAGATAATTCATTTGAGCGCATTCCATTATAAAGTCATGAGTACTTGAGACTTTATATCGGTAGAAGGATATCAAACTCTCCCAATTCTACGATCATTTGATTAACCTCTCGATGCCTCGGTTTCGTAGAATAACCCTCAATGGTAATGAGTGTAAACACCGATGTGAGCAAAGTATGGATGCAATTTTTGCTTGAAAACTAAAGCCAAAGCCATCTTATCTGTCGATAACGACTTTCTATATCGGAGAATTTTTTTGATAAGAATTGGTCGAGCCATTTTCTTCTCAGACTAAAACCGAGCTTATCGTGGAAAGAGACGTGAGATATATAATATCTCTCGTTGGATAGGCTTGATAGTAAGGGTGGAGAACTAAATACTATTAATTGCTCAAAAGTGACTAACATTCATCACCATAAAATTATTATTTTTAACTCCCTTTAGTATTTTAAAGAATGACAAGTATTTATCAACGCCAGAAACGGGATAAGGCAAAGAATTGTCCATTCAAACGTTGAACTTTGATATTCTTGAAGGAGCCATATCTCTCGAGGGATTTTCTTGGATTGGCCTCAATCCGGTGGTTACCATAAACTAAGAAATTTTCCGGACGTAACCCCAAAAGCACACTCGGGTTAAGTCGCAACGTAAGAAGGTTAAAGCATATTTCTAAGTCGAAATATGTTGTGATTCTTTCAAGCTTTTTACTAAAATGTCATCCATATATACCTCTATTGTGCGGCCTAAGAGGTCTTTAAAAACCTTATTCATAAGGCATTGATAAGTAGCACCAGCATTTTTTAACCCGAACGGCATAACTTGGTAGCAATATAAACCTTTATATGTTTGAAATGACGTGACTTCTTCATCCATTTGGGTCCATTTTTATTTAATTGTAACCTGAGTAAGCATCCAAAAAATTGAGTGTTTGATGTCCGGACGTAACATCGACCAATTGATCAATTCGAGGGAAGAGAAAACTATCTTTCGGGCAAGCTTTGTTGAGATCAGTGTAATCAATACATATTCTCCACGTTCCATTTGCTTTCTTAACCATGACAACATTTGCTACTATAGGATAATGTCTTATAAAATCCTACTTCTAAGATTAACTTTAACTTGTTCAAAGCATGGGTGTAAAACTCGCTTCTTTTGGATGATGAATGTTGGATCAATCTGGCATGATCACATCGGGTCGACCCCAGATGTTGTTGTCGGACTCTGCAAATGTGATTTTTGCGAGAAGTCTATGTATTTTGCCCTTTATTTGTCTGAGAGCAGAGATTCAACTTGCACTGTTCGTAGAGGTTGATCATTTGACAATGAAACAGGGAGTAAATCTTCTACAGGAGAAACTCTATGGGGTACTTCTTCATCTCAAAAATTAAAATTTTCGATGCTGAAGGTCACCGAAGGACGTGATTGAGCTTGTCTAAGGTAACATGATTGTGCTATTTGTTGATTTCCATAGACCACTCTAACCCTAATAGGGGTTGAAAATTTTATCTTAAGATGATATACTAAAATAACGACACTAAAAATTGATTAGAAGGGCCTTCCGAAGATAGCATTATACATCGAATCTGACTTGACCACAATTGAATTGAACGAGTCACTTGCCAAAAAAATTCTCCAAAGACAACAGGAAGGGTGATTGTCCCCTCTACTCGCACATGACGATTATCAAACCCATATAATGGTCATGCTGGGAAGCTTTTCCTAACCAAGCCAGCTAAGAAATATGGAGTAGAATAAGACATCAGAACTGGTTGTCAATCAAAATTCTCTTAACATTATAGATGGGTCACCCATCCCTACTAATAAGTGGATCTTGATGAACTTGAACTCCTTTTAAGTCCAGTCATTAAAAGTAATGAAATGATCAATAAGATTTCTTTAACTCTCTAGTAATGAGGACTTGATTAAAAGTAGTGGTCCTTTCATTGTTTCAATTTCTCCAACTATCGATTACTAATTTGTTGTTGTGATGATTGTCGATTGCTCGTTGGAGTTATGTTTGCTTGGCGATTCTTCACAAATCGACGTAGATATCCTTTAAAGTCTCGATTTCTTCTTTGAGTTATTTGCACGCCTCAGTGGTATGTCCACGACTTCGATAGAAGTGACAATATTACTCATGATTCCTTGTATTTGGTTTCAGCGGATGTGACTACTTGATGGTCTCTTCATCTCGAATGGCCATCAGGACGTTAACAAGATGTGTGTATTCCTTTCGTCGTGGTTCACATCGTTGATGTGAGGCCGTGGAGGAGATCACGCGTCTGTTGCTTCTTTTTTGAAGGGATTGTCGGTCGCATTCCCCGGCGCTTTACGTTTTCGTGGATTGTTCAAATTGTTCGATGGACATTAATTTTATCTACGGAAATTTGTGCTTCCACACGATGAACCAAGTCAAGATACGGTGACCAGATCTCGTGATGAAAGTGAAGGCCTGTGACTGAGCCCTTCAAGAAAAACTCCTCTTAATAGTTCAGAGTCTACTCTACGTATTTGACGAGCTTCTAAGGGAGAACCTTTAGAAGTATTCCTTAAGTGATTCACTCTCATTTTGACGAATGCTTGAGAAATGAGAGCGATTGTTAATGATCCTCCGGTTTGCAATAAACTGTTCTACAAAAATCTTGACAAGTTCGTCAAAGGTATGGATAGATCCCCTTGGAAGAGAGTAGAACTGCACGAGCCTGAGGGTAACCGGAAAGACTAACAAAACAAAGGTGTCGGGAGCTTGGATATGTATGATGGTCCCAGAATGGTCGATGTGTTCATATAATCTTGCCCCATCATAAGAGTCGATGCTCTGAAGTTTGAACCCGGAATAATGTTGAAGAATAGGTTCAATCAAAGGTGAAGACTTCTGATAGCCGCGATGAGATGGAAGATGATTTACATCTTTATAATGGAATTCTTCTCGCACCAAGCGTTGTAATTCCGCGACGAATATGCTCAACGACGAGAACGCATCAAACTAGAATAATGGTGGATTGATAGATGAGTAATGAAGATAAATGATAGGAGGTAAAGATCACGCCGGAAGCGGAGGAACTTCAACTGAAGAAGGCCTCATATTAGTATTTTGACCATCCCTGGCTAACGATCGATTTTGGGGGAGTTGTGTCCGCAGAAGGATCCGCCGCTCGTAAAAGTCGATTATCTCATTTTGAGACTCTTCCATTCACCGATATCTTCTGAGAAATTCTATCGCACATTCACCGACATGCCTATCGAGGGAAGTGAAGGCGTGGCGACGCCCCTTGGTTCAAGGGATTAGTTTAGAGTGACGGAATTAGAGTGGAGGCTCATTGTATGTAGTATTGCCTATTAATATAATGCAGTGTTGAGACAGAATCAGAGGTTTGTCTTCCCGTCCAAATTGTCATGCTAAAACCGCTAGAATAAAACTTTACTTAGATTTGTTGTGAATCCAAAGACACAAGATAGAAGAATAAATAGAAAACTCAATTTTAAAAACCCCAAATAGAGACAAAATCATCTAGCCAAGAATAATCTTCCACTATGTATTTGTTTCAGGGTACAAAATTTTCCTGATAACGAGATTATATAATTGTATATGAGAAGAGATGATAATGAGAATCCTGACTGACAACAACAGCTTATATAGCTAGCCAGAAGTTAATGGTAATCGATGAACAATGGATGACCTACGAGATGGTCGGCGGATGATGCCGATGGCCGACCGGCTGACGGCAGCTAATGATGACCGACAATGGTGGTATAAATGATGATCGACGGGTGGCCAACGACGACCAAGCGGCGAATCAGCCAGAATATTACGGCGATGCGACACGGCGGATGACCGACGACGATGGTTTATGGAGCGATGACGACGGTCGGTGATGACGGCGATGGTGGTCGACGCGACGACCGCACGGTGGCCAATAGCCGGACGATGGTTGACAATAATGTCCGATGTGGACGGCGTGATGACCGGCGACGAGGTCGACGACGAGTGATCGACAGCGATGGCTGGTTGGCAACCAACGGGTCGGCACCGTGAGGTGGCAACGACATGCCGGAAGATTTTCAAGCCTCGAGCTCTCTCTTCTTTAAATTTACTCTCATATGAAGAATGAAAGACTGTTTATATATTAGAGGGAGAGCATTTACGTAAATACATGCAAAATCCAAACCACTCTATGGCTCAAGATTCTGATCATCCGATGTATTTTGAGTATTTGAATGCTCTCGAATCGAGATCGCTTGTTAAATCCACCAAGACGCTAGATTTGATCATAAACACTCCATATTTAGTAACTATTTAGGGATTTAGCTGATTTCCCAAAATTTTCAATGATATTTTAAATATTTGATCTCGATTAGTTTCGACTTAAGATCAGCTTACTTTTGACATCAAGATTCGTGATTCGACTAGTAAGATTTTTAGTGTCATATCAATATGCTATCTACAAATACATATAATGTAACTTAAGCGCACGCAACCACATTATCTATACACTAAATAAAGTACTCCGACTTATTTATATTATTGTAATCATAAGAGAAAGCAAAGGAAGAAACGACCTGCAAAAACTAGGCAAATCTAGCTCAGACAAATAGAATTTAACTAGTTAGCAATAGAAATAGAATAAGTGCATCAAAAGAGCTTAGCAGCATGGAATATTTCATAGGGAGCTGAAGATATAAGTACTAAGGCATTTTAACTCCCACCCAAGAAAAGTAAATTGATACTTCTTCAGCAGGATCGAGTTCATTACAAAAATATTAACTTTATGAATTCCTTCCACCTAGGAGACAAAACTAATGCTGTTATGAAAGAATTACAGCATTAGTTCACCATGACACACGGCATTAGTAATCTCATAAAGGTTTAAGATTGATTGCTTACTTAAATCATCACCTTTATGTTGAGGGCAGATTCATGTAAAACTTCCCAATCATGAGTCATCACAAGCAACTGCCCTGTTCCAGAAGTTATGGCCAGAAGAGCTCCATCCGGACTGCATGCAATGTATTTCACACCACCCTCCACTCTACCAACAAGTTCAGCTGTATTTTCATCCATAGTCTGCAGTATAAGGCATCCATCTGATGTTCCAAGTACCAAAGCCTCCTTCTCCATCAAGTAATCCATAGCAGTGATAAAGTCACCAGGATCAAGAGTAACTGGAGTAAATTGAGGCGATAGAAGAGATTTGTTCCATGCCTTATCTCTCTGATGCATTAAAATTGCAAAAATAAATAAAAAGTGTTCAGATTTAAATGAAAACTACAACAAATTAGAATGTCAAGCGATGAAGTCAGATCAATGATAACAACAAAATATCAAGTTCATGGGAACATGACCACCGAACCAAAAGTAGGAGAAAAAAATGTAATATGGCATCATCGCCAATGATTAGAAGCATGGATATTGCAGTAAAAAATAATAAGCAAATAACTGCTGATGCAAGCTACATAAATTAACAAGGTAACAAGCAAATTCAAGTACACAAGGCTAGAGCTGCAGATATTCATATTAGAGTTAAAAAAATAATAATCAATGCCAATGCTCCATAAGACGAAAAGTAGGGTGATTAACGAGGGGAAGGCTGAAAAAGCAATGTTTTGACGAGATATGTTGCTTACTTGAGATGAAGGAAGCTCAAATGAGTACAAGACGTTGACCGACGAGGCGAACAATAGACGGTTGCGGTCGATATCAAACGCATATAAGAGAAGGGTTTCCTCTTCGGATTGCAGGCCAAGCTCGAAGGAAGGGAATGAAGAGAGCTTTAAGTTTTTCATCTCCGTCACCAAGTATAATATGAGAGAATGAACTGAATTGGGGAAACCCTGGATTACTCAGAGATAGGTAAGGGAGCGACGAAAGAAACCGTGGCGCCAGAAGTTACAAGCACGAAGAATCTAAAAGAGGGCGTCGGAGGCCGTGGCGATCGACGTGAGTGGGAGAGAGAAATGCTTGATACCGAGGGAGCGGCCACTTTGAGTCGGAAGTTCATCCGCTGGAGGCGCTTGTACCTTGCTCAGGCGAACCATTGAAGAAGAGATTACCACGATAACAAATATGGTGAGCCGGTAGGGTAACCAATCAGTGTATTTTTTATTTTATTTTAGTATTTGGGGAATTCCAATCAGTGATATTACTAATTGATTTTTAGATATTCTCTGAGAAATTTGATTTTATATATCTTAATATAACAAAAATTAAAAAAAAATTAATTAATTAATTTTTTAAAATAAAATTTTTATTTTTATTTCTAACTAAAACACTTTTCTTTTCCGATCAGAAACTACTTACTTAGGCTCCGTTTGTTTAAGCTTTTTTGGTGCGTTTTACTATTGGCAGTGGGTATATTTATTTTTTGGAAGTGTTTGAATAGTGCATTTTGCTAAACTCCGTTTTATAAAAAACGGAGTTTTCGGCCGGTTTTAAAACGCTAAAGCATACCTCCGTTTCTCCATCGACCGACGTTTTGGGAAATAAAATGTCGTGATTGCCCCCATTCCACTCCTCCCACGATCCTTATCACGCTCCGTTTGTCATATATATTTATATATTATTTTGGGAGTTTTTGTTTAAATAATAATATGTCTGTTAGATATCACAATCTTTATTATACAATTATATATATATATATATATATATATATATATATATATATATATATATTAAAAGAAAAATTAAACATTTTCGAAGACATTGGGGTTCAAATAATAATTTATAAATATTTGAAGAAAAAAAAATTAAACTTCTTAAATTTGTAATTGTGATCTTTGTAGAAATAGTTTTCCTAATGAGATCAAGGGTTTTTTGATATTTCTATTACAATATTTTTCACGTATGTAAGTTAAGAAGTTAATTTTATCCAAAGATATTTTCAACTTTTCACCAAATAAAAGAATTCATATGAACCACGCTTTTACATAAGTCTTTAAAATGAGTTTTAAGAATCTCATGTTACCAAACAAAGTTCTTAAAGTCCGCTTCAATCGATTATAACTTCGATCAAATTTTGAATAATATTTGAATTATATTTAAATAAGATTTAAACTATATTTTGATAAAATTAGAATTTTATTTAAATATAAAAGTTTTTAGACTAAAATATTTCACTTTTAAATATTAACTATTTATTCAAATATAATTTAGAATATGAATCATGATAATATTTTTGATATGATATTAAAATTTATGATATTATATATATATATAAATTAAAATTATATTAAATATATAAATAAATAAATAAATATGTTAAAAAAAATTTACATACAAACCATCCAAATCAATTTACTTAAAAATGAAAGTATTTTGTTTATAATTTTATCGTATGAAAGTATTAACTCAGTTTATTAATGGTAAAGACGGCGGTAACCTCTCAGAGCTCAAATTCTCTCCAGGGGTGGTCATACTGATGTAGTAAGATGACATATTTTGATTTGATGAATATAACACTAAGTTCAGTTATAATGATATCCCACTCAAGATGAGTGGGGTGTTGTACCCATTGAAAAAAAAAAAAAAAACCATATAGGTCTCTGCCGCAGGAAACTGTAAACCCTACAAGGCCTTCGACATCCGCGTCGCCTCCGTCTTCAATTAATTTAGCAGCTCCCCTCTTCGACGAAACCCTAGACTTCTTTTTATCCTCCGTCTTCCAAAGATGTCGACTGCCTTGGACATGTCCCTCGATGATCTGATCAAGAAGAACAAGTCCTCCGGAAGTAATCCCCGAGGCCGGGGCAGAGGAGCCGGCCCCGGACCTGCTCGCCGCATCCCCAACCGATCTGCCAATCGGGCTGCTCCTTATTCCGTCCCGAGGGTATGACTAGGGTTTCGTAAAACTTCGCCGGATCTCCATCTATCCACTTCTTCTCCCCTTTTTTACGGATCGATTTCACTTATATCGTTGTGGACGCCATCGGATCCAGGCTCCAGATTCGGCGTGGCAGCATGATTTGTTTGCGGATCAGATGCCGGCGTTTCAGAATCCAACAGCGGCAGCTAGGGCGACGGCCATTGAAACAGGAACCAAGCTCTACATCTCCAACCTGGATTACGGTGTCTCCAACGAAGACATTAAGGTTGATCTTTATGTAACTCGCTGAAGGCTTATTAGCTTCGTTTGCCACTTTTTATTTATTTATTTATTTTGAGTTGTTTCCTCCCAGAAGGAAGAGTTTTTATTAGTTGTTCTGTACAATATATACTTTAAGGATTTAGTATTTTCAATCGTACCTCTTATAACTCTACGGTTCATGCAATCATTTTAACCTGCTCGATAGAAAACTTAAATGTTTGGAGTTTATGTTGTTAAAGCTAGATATATAGACCTAGAAAAGTCATGTTTTTTTGCTATCATTTTCTACTGTTTGTAACAAACTGGCTTGGAGATTGAGATATCTATGACTTAATTGATTATACGTGGTTATTATTATTTTTTTCTTATCCTAATTTTGTACTTGCTTTGTATTGTAAAATTTTATCTTTGGTTAATTGGCCGACTATTTTTTTCCATTATTTGCTGAAAACTAATGGTAGTCCCTTGATCTTATCAAGTTTGTTCTGCTTTATATGTTTTATGAAGTAATCAATTATTGTTCTGTTTGTTGATTCCAATGTTTTCATAGACATTGAATTACTATGTGGAGTTTGTATTTTATTATTAGTATTTGAAATCTTGACACTAAAAGGTAGCTTGTGGCATGAGGCGCTTGATTTTCTTAATCAAGTTTGTTGAAGGTTCAGTGCATTCTTTTCTTAATAACGTTAGTCTCCAGTCACATATTTTAGTTTATTTTTTTTACTGAAAGGAGTCATCATGTTGGGATTTTTTGTTGTTGAATTGTGTGATTGCATTTTAATAGAACATACTCTGATAGTCCATTCTTTAGGTTCTATGATAATTGGGTGGCATTTATAGATACATCCAAATCATGTCAATAATATGAATATTACATCTTCTAGTCTTATATCTTTTTATTACAGATTCTAATACAATAATAAGCATCTTTAATTGACTTATCATTTGTGTAATATATAATTTTACTTTTTTCTATACACCATTGCTAGGTTGGTTTGAATATTTTTTTTCATATAAATATTCTTATACTGTTCATGTTGAATCTATTTGATTTCATTGTTTGAAGATCAATTGGTTTAGCACTCTAATGCCTATGATAACGGGATTCAGAACTCTATTCACTATGAGAACTTAACTTTCCGGTAACTTTTTTGTTGGTATTAATTGTTCATGAACAAAGGGAACAGCAGAGGTTGTCTTTTCAAAGAGGGTAGATGCTTTAGCTGGTGTGAAAAGATATAACAATGTGCAGCTAGATGGGAAACCAATGAAAATAGAAATTGTTGGAACAAACATTCCAGCACCTGCACCCATGGTTGCACCTCAGTTGTTGAGTGATAACTTTCGAAATTTCAATTCAATCCCTAGAAGGTATTATTTCCTTTTTTCAACTTTTTTAATAATAAATGTATCTGCATTGGTATCAATGTATGCATATGTAAATATGTTTAGTTTAATGTCTATATTACATGTGCATATTTACTTCTGTATGCATATATATGCGTGAAACTATCAATCTTCATGTGTTTACCATAATTTGCATGTTTGTTTTGTATATCTTACTATAGCATATTTTGTGTGCAAGGCACCAACATTGGATGGTATGAAAGGGACTTGTGAATTTGTGCGTGCATTTGCATTGCCTTTTGTCTATTTGATTCAACTCTATGATCTTCAACTCATAGTAGAAATAATTACTATAGGTTGATCTATCTTCTTCTGATTTATTTTCTACTTTTATAACAGTGATGGGCATAAGTTGTCATATGATGCATTGCAAGGATACTTGGTTAGCAGAAATTTTTTCTTTGTCACATCATACAATTAATTTTAGTGGTATGTGGACCTTTAATATTTGAGGCTGGAAGATTGCTAGTAGAAGGTGCATTTACTTATGTGCTCTATCAAATATTTTTTGGGAGTGCAGTGAGGGATTAGTGGGGAAAGTTTACGTTTGTTTAAAGCGCATAAAAGTGGTGATCTATGAATTTATGATTATATTTATTTTTTATTTTATTGTGTTAAACATACATATTCTGTCAGCTCCTGTATGACAAGGTGTGTTCTCTAGTATTTTGCGTTGTATATTCAGCTTATTATTACATGGTTTTCACTCACCCTTTTGAATTTTAAGTCAAGCAACCAAGCTTTCAGTATTACAACTGCTATAATGAAAAGGGTTTGAAGGATTCTTGTTGATTCCTTGTCCCTATTTTTGCTTTCTTACTACTTACTGGTTGCTTCTCTATCTACTATTGTCGACTTTCCTGCCTAGCCCAGATGCTACTGTTGCCACATTCTATTTCTGCTATTTCGTTGTGTTTGTCCTTTATCTGCTTAACTTAATTTATTCTTTTCTTCTATTGGCCAATATTTTGCGTTATAAAGCATTGCAGGTCTCACCACCATCTTATAAAATTTACCCTTATGCCTACACGAAACTTTTCCATCACACAATAGGCTTGATGCGTTTCTCCACTTCAACCATCCGACTTGAATTCTACTAATAATATCCCCATTTATGCCACCATAATTTGAATACTAGACCTGAGATATTTAAAGCGTTCACTCTTTTTAATGACTTGATCACCCATTTCCTCCTCTCCGTCACTAGATCTTCTACAATTAAAATTACACTCCATGTATTTGGTTTTAGATCTACTTAAATCAAGCTTTAAGGTTGATCTCCATAATTCAAGTTTTTCTTGAACTCCCTCTCTAGTCTTATCAACAAGAAGAATATCATCAACATAAAATAGACACTAAGGTACATTCCCTTGTAAATGTCTAGTAAGAACATCCATAACTAAAGCAAAAAGATATGTGCTTAAAACCTATCCTTGATCTAATCCAATTGAAATAGGAAAATACTTGGTCAGTTATCTCTTTGTTTGAACACAAGTGATAGCTTCAGTATACATATCCTTAATGACTTGAATATAAGTAATATTAACTCTCTTTTTTTCTAGAACTTTCTAAAGTTCTTCTCTTGGAACTTTATCATATGCTTTTTCTAAATCAACAAATATCATATGTAGATCCTCCATACTCTCTCTATATTTCTCCATCAAACTTCTCAACAAATGCATAGCATCCATGTAGATCTACTTGGCATTAATTTAAACTGGTTTTGAAACTTTTGTATCACGTCGTAATTTATGCTCAACTACTCTCTCCCATAATTTTAATGCATGACACATTAATTTAATTCTTCTATAATTTGTGCACTCTTGTGCATCATCATTATTCTTAAACATAGGAACCAACAAACTCATTCTTTACGCATCTAACATCTTTTTAGTCTTTAAAATAATAGTAAAAAGATTACTAAGTTAACGAATTTCTTGATTTCCTAAGCATTTCTACACTTTTATTGAAAAATCATTATGTCTTATTGTTTTTTTCACACTTCATTTTCTTTAAGGCTTCTCCAATCTCAGTTCTATTAATACGATGATAAAAACAAAATCTTTATTTTTATTTAGGGTACAAAGATTACTAAAGTTAATCATATTCTCACAACTTTCGTTGAAAAGCCTATCAAAATATCTCATCCATCTATACTGAAAATTTTCTTTTAAGAAAGATACTTTATGATCTTCATTATTAATGTATTTCATTGAACTAAATCTTTACTTCTATCTTTATACATACATCTTTCATTCTTTTTAGTATCTAATTTATTATAGAAATAATTAAATGCTGAATTATTTGCATCACATTTTGCTTTCTTAGAATCCTTATGGGCTACGAAATATCCTTCCTAATTCTTTGAGCTTTTACAATTGAATCAATTTTATAATGAAATTTTTTATTTTTGATCTGCAGTTGCACATTTTGAATCCATCATTAACAATTTTTTTTAATAAGAGATTTTTCTTTTTATTCTTCAAGTACATCTTTTATAACTTGCTTAATTTCACTTGTTATTTTTTCTTACATAATATTAACTTCCTCATGAATTTCTAAATTCTGAGATCTTGTAGAGTACTTTTAAAAATATTTCTATTAATATTCTTTAAATACCCAAGCTTGATCCTAGGGCAACGTTTCGATTTATTTCTTATCTTCCAACTCTTTATCTTAAAATTCAAAATCAAATTGATGTTGGGTATTTAAACTTTTATTTGAAATGACCTTACAATCTTTATAATATAAACGATCTATTTTTTTATAAGAAAATAATCAACCTATGTTTTACTAGGTCTATTCTTATAAGTGATAATATTCTCTTCTCTTTTTAAAAATAAAATAAAATATTAACAATTATAAAATCATAAACTCAAGCAAATGCCAATATAGTCCTAACTTCTTCATTAATCACTCCATATCAATAGTCATCATGAATGTTTTTAAAATCTCCTATAACTTCACCAACACATCAATTTAAATTTCCTCCAATAAATTCTCTTTCTTCAAGAGGTATCTTTTGTATAATTCATCTAAGGGGCTATTAGTTTTATTTATTTTTAGAGTAAAGTAATGTAAATGAAGTAAATTATTATTTAAGTGTTTGGTTAGATTACAAAATTAAAGTAAAGTAAAATATTAAAGGGTTTCAAATACACCAAATAGTTATTTCCCGTGTATTACGAATTCGGACGAATCTGGGGAAAAGCAAACATTGCGTGCTGGATTGGGGCATCTCACGAAACCTTACGACACAGCTGACCCGTGCGAGTGCGATTCTTTGCTTGCTTGTGATTCTCAGTTTCTCATCGCCGTTTGCGTGCAATTTGGCACTTTAGGTAAGTTCTTCAACTCCGAGAGTTTTTTTGTCGGCTGGTTCTAACTTCTCCTTCTTCGGCTTGCACATTCCTTCCCTCATTTCCGTCTCTATCGAATTTCTTCTTTGCTACAACGTGAGGAGGTTTGATTAGACTATTATCAAAGCTTGTGACGCCGAAGATAGCCCCAAAATTTGCAATTTAGGGCTCCTTCTACAGTATGTTTTTTTTATATTTTTTTCTTAGTCCTGCCATGAACAACTTGTATGTAATTGATTTTAATTTTGTGTGCTTTATAGATGGTTCCTTCTTCTTTGCATTAAAATTGGTTATATCTAACAATTGAAGACCATTGAAATAGAAGTTAAAAAGTATGGTGACTCAAAAGCCAAAAGAGGAAGAATCAAAGATATAAAGACTAAAGTGAAGGAAATAACTGAAAATCAAGGATACCTCATGAAATTAGGAGCTACATTTCAGTGTAGAACTTTGTTTGAGAGCTGAGAAGTCAAGAAATTGAGGACATTGAGTATTGAAATAATTTTTTGGGTTTTTTTTTATACCAGCATATGGCTTTAAGTTTCTTTTTGGGTTTTTTATACCTATTTTTACTTATAATTTATCTATTGGCAAGTGTGTGTGATTGAAATTTTTATTCTTTTCATAATGTGATTCTTGATTATAGTTGAAATTTTATATCTATTTGTTATTTTTCTATTGAAGTTCAATTTTAATTGATATCAAATTGTTTTTTGGAATGAAGGAAGAGTGTTGGTTACTTTCACATTAAAAGTGATTAGTTTTTGCTAATATTAAGAGTTGGTAACTTGAGGATTATGATTTTCTGTGTGTTTTTTGCTTAGCAACGTAGGTTTCATTAGTGAACCTTAAGCCCTATTTTTTCAGCATCAAGCATGCGTTTCTTCTTTCTACCAACTTCTTTTACGTTAACGAGTGCTTGCTTTCCTTTTTATAACTTTATTTTATTCCGCATGTATGCTGTTTGTATTGAATTCTTCATATTCCATGAAAATTTGAAAATACAAATACATTCTTTGGGATTGTTCTGGCCACATAAATAACCTTCCAAAAATTGGCTCGATTAGGCTTACCTGCTTGAATTGATATTAATTTTGTACTCATAAAAATCTATTTGGGCTTTATTCATTGACCTAGCTTGTTTACCATTTTAATTGAACCACATTATTACTGCCATATTTATTATTCCCTACGTAATCCTTGCCACAAAGAAATTCTCTGTTGTGTTCAGTAATAAATGATAAGTCTTCCTTAAGGCCAAAATGTTGCAGGATTTGAAATGCCAAATTGGAAAATATTATTTTAGAATAGGAGTGCATGAAAGACTTTATACCTACAAAGTTAAGGATAGATGTACTACTTTCATTATATCCAAGATTGAAGGAAGCACAACCACCTATTGTGAAAAAAAGAAATAATGTACAAAATCACTAAAAAATAAATCTAAATTCTAAACTCTAATCCATAAACAAAATATTTCTGTAAAATAGAACTGTACTTGTGAGTATTATAGGATTAATCTTTATGATTTGTTATTGAAGAAGACTATTTCATAGCCAACTAAACACCTCAAAGACGCATTCGTTAATTCTATTCTAATACATCTCTAATATATAAATCATGAATAAGTTTTTTTATTTCAAAATAAAAATATAGTAATCTTTTTTTAAACAAAATAGTAAAATTTTATTTTATAATTGATTTTTATTTTATAATTGATTTTTATTTTAATATATATTTAAATTTTCAATTTAATAATTCAATTAGTGAAATGAAATTCTACAATTACTTTACACAAATAAGTATTTAGAATCCAAGTATTTACTTTACTTTATATTCACTCAACCAAACAGAAAAAATAATTTTCATGTATTTACTTTACACATAACCAAACAACCATAAAGTATTCAGAATTCACTGTATTCACTTTACACTGCATTTTTTTTATATTGCATTCATTTTTCAGCTAACCAAATAGCCCCTAAGCCATTTCAAAAATTTTCTTTTGAGCATTCATTAAAATCTATTTATGAGGCATAAACATTTATAATATTAATAATTTAGCATGAATAACAATTTTTAAAGGCATAATAAATCTTCAATTTTATTATTTTGTATAATATTATTTTTTTCAAACTTTTATCTATAATTATACTTATGTCATTTCTTGTACGATTTATACCATAATACTATTGTTTAAAATCTAAACTATCAATCTCCTTTACCCTCTCTCCAACCCATTAGTTTTTTGAATACGTAAGATATTTATCTTCCTATGCATCAAAATATTTATTATTTTTATTAATGTACTTGTAAGAGTACCTATATTCCAAGTTATTTTTTACGGCTCATTTTTGCGTTACTACTCACTATTTGGTACAATCTCGCAACTTAGAATTTGCTATAATGGTCTCACCGCTTTGTTTGTAATTTGGCACTGCTTTTTTCTCCTAGTTTGCCATGTCCTCAATCAAATTAGGAATTGGATTTTTGGAATGATTTTTATTGTTGGAATTCATGAAGGATTATTGAAACGTGATGTTTTTGAGTTGGTCTTGAAAGTTTTTTTGTATTCTATAAATGGACCACTGCATCCTTTAAATATTGAGTATTGAAATAAAATTTGAGTTTTTTTTTTTCTCTGTGTATTGCTTGTTGGTGCGAGTGCTTTATACATATGGATAACTACTTTTGGGGGCATGTCTTCTTGTACTGATGTGATCCCACGTCCTTGAGTGATTTCTATCTTTATTCTTATTTAGTTTATTTACTTGTTGGCATTAGATACGTGATTGAAATTTTATCATGTATGATTCATGTAAGATTTTTTTTGAAGCTCCAACTTGAGCATTATTAAAATTTTATTTTTGTACACTATTTTTCTTGTGAAATTTCATCTTTTGGTGCTATTGAAGTATTTTTTTTAGATTGGTGCATACTCATTGTTTTTACATTAAATAATTTTATTTTTTTAAAAACTAATAGTTGCTAGCTTGTGGTTTTCGATCATTTGTTTTTTTTTGTGCCGCTCATCCTAGTTTGCTTTATTCTTTTGATCTTTAACTATCCTACATTAATTTGATATAGCCTAGGTTGGTGTCAACATGTCACTTGGAAGTGGGGAAAATTATTAGGGTTATTTAATGAATCATCATAAGGTTGATGTTTTAAAACATTGCATTGAAATTGACAGTAAACCCTCATTTACCTTAAGTAAAGGGGTGCCATTTTACTCACTATTCATGTTAAAGTAATAGGCTTTAATAAAATCAAAAAGATTATTCTAGTTAGGATTTTAATGCGATATATCTCGATTTAATTGCTGCCTTAAACTATGCTTGATAATGATTTCATGATTATTAAAGTGATTTTCTTTTCCAGGAACTTGATTTTACTTCCCCGGTTCATCTTTACGGGATTTTATTAATTTAGAATTTCATGTTGATGGCGCTCTAGGGCATTTCCACTAAGAGAAATTGTAGTTATATTGAGGATAAGTTTTTTTGGCCTAGTTTAACACAACACAAAACATGCCATATGCTTCAAGGAAAGAAACATAATACTGTGCTTTATTTATCATTACTTATGCCATGTGAACCTCAGGAATATCTGAGCATAAATTTTGTTCTTAGATTATCTTGAATACTAAGGAAACATAGTTCTATTTTTATTTGCAATTGATCATTTTTTAAAAATGGCTTATTTTATTGTGTTAAAATTATTGCTGTATTATTCCAAATTATTTTTTTTAAAGTAGTTAAATTGTATGGGTTGCCTAAGATGATCTATTTGAAAAATAAACCAACTTTGGAAATGTCTTAGAAAAAGATGGGACTGCAATTTAAAAGATTTTAACTATTTATCATTGCTCAAATTTAAGTAGTTAATAGGAGCCATGGTGAACTATTATGATGTTTGATTAAAGAACATATATCTTGTTTGGATCTAAGTTTATGAATGATTTGAGTTTACATATAATTCATGCTTAAAATTTTGCGTGCATGAGTCTATTTGAGTTTGTCACATGTTATCAACCTAGTAAATCCATAGATCTTGTTGGATCTTTTTGAATAACAACAACAACAATAGCAACAACAAGCCTTTATCCCACTACGTGGGGTCGACTATATGAATCCTTTTTTTCTATTGTATAAAAAATGAGAGTTTTGAATTAAATGAGAATTTGACACATAATGACACACAGAAAAGATTCATATAGCCGACCCCACTTAGTGGGATAAAGGCTTCTTGTTGTTGTTGTTGTCCTATTAAATATAATTCTCATTTAATCCTAATAAATTTGTCATTTTTTATACTTCATAACCATGTCTTTTTAGGTCTACTCGTAACTTTCTTAACATAGACCAAATCTAATACATTTACTCTCCTAACCAAGTCATCAGATTGCTGGCATTTTATGTGTCCAAATCATCTAGGAGATTCTTTCTAATCTTATTTGCCACTGGAGCTACTATAATTTTATCACGTATATATTTGTTTCTCATTTTGTCTCTAAATGTAAAGTCACTAATCCACCCGATCATCCTCATTTCTTCACTTAACTTAATTTTATGCTTTTCTTTTACTGGTCAATATTCTGTGCCACAAAACATTGCAGGTCTCATCACCATCTTATAAAATTTGCTCGTAAGTCTAAGCAACACTTTATCATTAAACAATAGGCTCGATGCATTCCTCCACTTCATCCATTAACTTGAATTCTACTGATAACATACCCATCTATTTCACCATTATTTTGAGTAATAGATACGAGATATCTAAAACATTCACTATTTATAATGACTTGATCATCCATTATCACAACCTTGCATTAGATCTACTATTACAAAAGTTACACCTCATGTATTTAGTTTTAGATGTACTCAAATGAAAGTCTTTAGACTCTACGGTTGACCTCTATAATTCAAGTTTTTCTTGGACTCCCTCTTTAATTTTATCAATAAGAAGAATATCAACAACAAAAAGCATACATTAAGGTACATCCTTCTATAAATGTCTTGTAAAAACATCCATAACTATAACAAAAAGATATGGGCTCAAAGTCGATCTTTGATGTGATCCAATTGAAATAGAAAATACTTGATCAATCCTTATTGTGTTTGAACACAAGTAATAGCTCTAGCATATACATCCTTAATGACTTGAATATATGCAATGTTAACTCTTTTTTTTTTAGAACTCTCTAAACAATTCTCTTAGAACTTTATCATATGTGTACTCTAAATAAATAGATGTCATATGTAGATATTTCTTACTCTATACTTTTTCATCAAACCTCTCAATAAATGTATAACATCTAGAGTAGTCCTACTCAACATGAATCCAAACTAGTTTTGGGAAACTTTTGTATCACATTTAATTTATGCTCAATTACTCTCTCTCTCTCTCTCTCTCTCTCTCTCTCTCTCTCGTATATTTAATGTATGACACATTAACTTCATTTCTTTATAATTTGCATGCTCTTATGTATCTCTTATATTCTTAATAGGAACCAACAAACTTTTATCCACTTTTTTGACCATTTTTAGTCCTTCAAATAATTTTAAAAAGTTTAGTATGCCAGTAAATATCTTGATAACATTCCCACACTTTTATTGAAATAACATCAGGTCCTATTGCTTTATCACATTTTATTTTTTTAAAGCCTCTCTAATTTTAGATTTATTAATACGATAATAAAAACAAAAATATCACTAAGGTCAATCGAATTATCACAACTTTTATTAAAAGGTTTATCAAAATATCTCACTCATCTACATTGAATATTTTTTCTAAAAAAAACATTTTTTGATCTTCATTTTTAATGCACTTGAACTAAATTTTTATTTCTTCTATTTTTTTTTTTGCTTTGCTTACATACATTTTTTTTCCTATTTAATATTCAATTTATTATGTAAATCATTAAATGCTCAATTCTTTGCATTATATATTACATTCTCAGAATCTCTACAGGTCATTTATATCTTTCACTTTGAGTTTTTACATTTAAATTAATTTTTATAACAAATTCATTAACTTGATTTTTTTGCACATTATAACTACATTGTCAAATGTTTTTACTAATAGTTGTCTTTTTCTTGATTCTCTGAGTATATTTTTTGTAATTTATCTAATATTACTTACTACTTTTTTTTTCATATAACAATAGCTTTCTCATGAACATCCTAACTTAAGATCTCGTATCATATATTACTTTCTCAGAATCTCTATAAGCCATTTATATCTTTCTCACTTATTTGAGTTTTTACATTTAAACTAATTTTTATAACAATTTCATTAATTTTGATTTTTTTGCACATTGTAACTACATTGTGAAATTTTTTTACTAAGAGTTACCTTTTTCTTGATTCTCTGAGTATATTTTTTGTAATTTGCCTACTATTACTTACTATTTTTTTTTCATATAATAATAGTTTTCTCATGAACATCCTAACTTAAGTTCTTGTAGCTTACTCATAAAAATATTTTTATTAATGTTTTTTAAGTATCCTCTTCTAATCCTAGGATAATGTTTCATTTTAATTTTCATCTTCCAACCAACAACAACAAGCCTTAATCCCACTAGGTGGGGTCGGCTACATGAATCCTTCGTCTCCATTGTGTCCTATTATGTGTCAAATTCTCATTTAATTCAAGTATACTAAGATCATTTTTTTATACATCTTAACCATGTTTTTTAGGTCTCTACCTTCTTAACATGTAAATCTAATACATCTACTCCCAAATCTGGACGTGACACTTTATGTACAAACCATCTCGACTCTCTAATCTTATCTACTACCTGAGCTAACTTTTCTCGAATATACTCATTTTGCATTCTATCTCTAAGAGTAAAGCCACTCATCCACCTGAGTTCTTCCTAAAATCTAAAACCAATAATTGATGGTTGGTTCTTAAAATTTTATTTAGAATGACCTTATAATTTTTACAAGTTAGGCGAGCTATTTTCTTATGTGAAAATAATTAATGTGTTTTACTAGGTTTATTTTTATAAGTAATAATATGTTCTTTTTTCTTAAATAAAATATTAATAATTATAAAATTATAAGCTAAAGTAAAATTTAATATAATTATAATTTCTTTATTAGTCACTCCAAATTAATAATCCCAATGAATGTTTTTAAAATCGTCAACCACTCTATTAATATGTTCATTTAAATCTCCTTCAATAAATACTCTTTCTCTTTCTTTAAGAAATATACTTTATATTTAAGGCGTTTGATGGTGCACCAGATAGCTCTTTAACCGTGCATTCCTCCTGCGTTTTGAAGAATCTACAGAAAGGCTTTTTGAATCAATTGACTCTGGTTCTCGAGTTGTGGTTTGACTTTTTGAAAATTAAAAAAACCCCATCACAACTTCCTAAACAATAAATTTTTCTGTAGCACCTTCACTATTGTTTTTTCCAACAGCTGCAGCTGTCCTAAACATACCTTAATTCAAATAGGAACATAAATACTTTAATATTAATAATTTTATCATCAACAATAATATTAAAAGTTATAATTTTATCTCTAATTCTTTAAATTTCTATAATATTATCTTTTAAACACTTATTTAAAATAACACTTGCACCATTTTTAATACAATGTCTATCTGAAAATCAAAATTGGAAATCTAAACTATCAATTTTCTTAGCTTTTTCCCTAATTCATTTAATTTCTTGAATATTTAAGATATTTATCTTTCAATGAACTATAATATCTATTAATTTCATAAATTTATCTGTAAGAGTATTTATATTCTAAGTATTTATTCTAATTCTTATTTAATATATCTTTTTAGATCTTGTTAAAAATGCGTGATCATATAAAGTATTGCAACGTACTGGGTCTAGCATTTACAAATTAGAAAGTTTGAGAAATATTAGTATCAATCGTATCTTCATGTATTGGATTTAATTTTATTTCATGAATTTGTTGACTGTCTTGGGGATTATTCTGTTTTTCCCTTTACTCGGGAATTCACATCCAGCACTTTTTAAACAAGTCTATTTAGTTTGTTCATGAAGTTATTATGGATGATGATATTGTGTTTACTGCATTTATACCCATATTTAACAAATATTAATTGCTTAATTGTTTGAGGCAAAATTTTTAAAGTTGGGTAGATTAGATGAAATTAGGAAATTTACACTCACTGAAAGCACATTATCAAGTATAATAGTTCTGTTATTTTATTTTGCTTTCTTTTATTTAATTTTTTTTTTTGTAAAATATTCCTATAATTTTGACTCTTTACTACATGTTTTCAACTCTGCCCAATGGATTCGAAGTCATCTCGATTTTAATTTTACAATTATTGCGATAGGTTGGAAGGATACTTCTATTGAATTTTGTGCAATGCATTGCTTCTTTACCTGCTGTTGCCGACTTGTTCATATGATACTGTTGTTGTCTTTTGTCTTACCACTATCTCCCGCTGTTTCATTGTGCTATCTTTGTCTGCTTATGAGAGCAGTTGATTGTCGTTGTTTGCGCCACAATCTTGCACTGCTACGTGCAGTTTCTATAATCTTGCAATCTTGGATTTGCTAGTGGCCTCACTGCATCTCGGTTTGTATTTTTTGCACTATTTTTTAGTTTCCGTACCTTAAAAAAATTGTGGTGGACTTTTTTGAAGGATTTTCACCCTCGTATACTGAGTTACGTAAAATTCATTGGACATTGAATATTAAAATAAAATTTTAATTTTTTGTTGTTCTTGTGCACGTGCTTATTGTATGTGTATTTTATTTTATTTTTGAGTGCTTTACCCATGCAGACAACTACTTCCAGGGTTGAGTCTGCCTCTACCAACTTTAGGCGCGGTTCTTTCTTTGAGTGATTTCTGTACTTATTCTAATGTTTTTATTGTTAGTTTTATATGTGATCGAAAGTTTGCCAAGTGTTTTAATGCCAAATTCACTTTTCAAACTGTGAACTTGATCATTGCTAGAATTTTATGTTCTTCGTTTTTCTTGCGGAGCGCCAGATTCTGGTTCTAGTTGACATATCGCTTGGAGGGGAGATACTGTTTTTATATTAAAATCATTTTGTTTCATTAAATTTAATTGTCAATAACTTGTGAATTATGGTTTTTTTAACATTTTGTATCTTATCCTAGGTTGCATTAGTAATTCTATAAATTATTTTGGTAACTTTAGACCCTTAACCCTAACATATCAATGGGCTTTTGCGCGCACAAAGATTGTTAAAGTTTTTTGTAGCGTCGGCGTGTTAAAATCTTGGTGACAGGAAATAAATAGCAAAGTGGGAGCCATTCAACTATTCTTTATCCTTTTCATTTGATTGTTTTTTAACTCGTCTTCATCTTATCAGTCTTTTTATGTATTAGATTCCATGCCGTGCAATCAAATGATGTCTTACTTTCTACATGTTATCTTTAGTTCATTTTTGGTTGATTTTTTTTTTTTATTTTTGATTTGTCTGCCAGATTCTGCAGTAATATAAATTATTATGTTTATCTGCCTTTGTACTTTGACAAAAAACAAACTATATTAATGCTTACATGGATTAATCTCTTTATGTAGCAGTGGTCTAGGAAGAGGTGTTCCTGGAGGACGATCACGTGGTGGATTTGGTGGTGGTGGCAGTGTTGGCCGGGGGAGGGGCCGAGGCCGTGGTAGAGGCAGAGGCCGTGGTGAACCTGTTTCTGCTACTGATCTTGATGCTGATTTAGACAAATACCATTCAGAGGCAATGCAGACAAACTGAGACGTTGTTTTTGGACTTCATAAATGTACTGCAATGTGTTGTTTGCTTAGCTTTTAGCTTCCAAGTAGTAGTGTAACTGCAGAAGGAAGGACTGTTTATTCAGAGTATTTTAGTGCCATATGACCGTATTATTTATTTATTTTTGTTGTTTAGAAGATCTCGTTTGACTTTATATGAACTTCTCTTGACTGTTTTTTGTGCCAAAAAAAAAAAAAAAAAAAACCCAAATTCGTCGATCTTATTTACTGTCTTTGTTTAACTATCAGGTGTCTATAATGATGTATTATTCTAAATTTTGATGTCTTACTTTCATGTATCATTTGCTATTCTTAGCAAAATTTATTCAGGTCCTGTCTTGCAACTCAAGTAAGCGCTGGTGTGATGTTTATTTTGAAGGTTAGCTTCTTCTCCTTGCTATCTTTTATGGCGGCCATTTTCTATTTTTCTTCCATTTTTTTGTATTTTTCATTGTGTGATTTGTTCCTGTTTAATTGGCTTTTTTTCATGTTCAATTTGTTAGTTTTTAATTTTCTTAGACTGCTGATTCTGCAGTGGCAATTGGGGTCTGTACCTGAATACTTGTTGCCAAAGGTGGTCAGTCTTTGAGGATTCTTTTGGGGGGTAGCTGAGGATTCATTTGGGGCTATTGCAATTGTTTGTAAAAATTGTTGTAATATTGTAGTGAAAGAAATAGATTTATTTTATTTTAGTTGTTGTGAACATTATTAGTTTTTTAAATGATCAGATAATTTTGTTATGAGTATCACATTTTAATAGATTTGAGTATTTCACAAAAAGTTTTATACTTTATAGAAGTTTTATTTGAAAAGCAACATTGAAGTATAGGTAAAGAGAAATTATTATGTACGAAGTTTGAATATAATTTTTATATTTTGATTTTAATAGTATAATATCATTTTTCATCAATATATATATATATATATATATATATATATATATATATATATATATATTTATATTGTATTGATTGTGAAATATTATGTATTATTGTGTATTGATGTGTATATTGATATGGTATATTATTATATAATTAATATTATATTAGTATATAATAGTTTATAACTAAATTATATATATAACTATCATATATATAAGTTAATTATTTAAATTATTATTTAAATATTAAAATTTCTTATGTTTTATAAATTTTTAATAATTTGAGTGTCATATGTAAAGATATAAATTTAACAATTAAAAAATAAAAAAAATGTTAGATTTTCAAATATATAAAAATTTAGTAATATATATATATAATTCTGACTAAAATTTAATATATACGTTTATTAATTATAAACAATAACCTGCATAAAAAAATATATAAGTAATTTCAAAATACCTTCACTCTTTCAAAATTAGTTAAAATGTCCTCCCGCAGTTTTTAAGAAAAAAATAAGTAAATCAGGCCTGGCAACAGTAACACAAATTTGTGGCGAGATTCCGACGTCGCACGGGCATACAATGATTAGGACGGCTGCCTATTATTTTATTTAAACGTAATTAATCGCTACAGTTAATATCGATTATAACTTGCTCTATTTTAAAATTTTCGACGAAAAAAAAAATGTTAGTTCCTCAATTTTTCTGAAAATCGTGCGAGTAAGTGATGCAGCTGCTTATTATTATCTACTTAGGAAGCGTATGCATTAATTAATTAGTTAATTCTTATTAGCTAATATGTTTGTCCTTTTACTCGTGCTGGACATGTCCTATGTAGTAGTGTCGTGGAGGCAGTTTTTTGACGATAAATTTTTTTTTTTTACTCAAATATTGTGTGAACTCGATTTCACCTTCTTCCTGGTTTTGCTTATTTCCCTTTTCCCTTTGTTGCTTTTCTGATGTAAGTTTACATCAAATTGGTATCAGAGCGAGAATGACTGAAGGCGGCAACTGACCAACTCACGACACTGGCTGTTGTAGTACCCACACCACTGATGGAGGACACCGTCGTGGTGGCTCGAGATTGGAGGCGTCCCCAATGACTTGATCCATCAATTCAGTCTGAATTTTATGAATCTGACCAGGAGTGAACCTTCCGTCACCGGACAACTCTCTCCGATTCAGATTCGAAAGAAGATCCTCAACTGGGAGAACACACTCTTCGTCTTCGGAGCTGTATCAATCGACATAATAGTGAGTACCCAAAATCTAAATTGATATACCTTACTTTGATGGTCATTTGCACATCAAGCATTGCCTAGATTGGGAATAATCAGTGGAATCCTTCTTTGATTATATGGATATTCCCCCTAAAAAACAAGTCAGATATGTAGCATGAAAGCTGAAAGGTGGAGCAGGGGCTTGGTGGCATCAATTGATTCAAGCATGCAAAAGTAAAGGTAGGCGAATGGTCCGTAATTGGAGGCGAATGAAACAGCTTCTCAGAAATCACTTCCTTCCATCTGACTATGAACAACTCTTATACTTACAATACCAATGATGTGTACAAGGAAGTAGATCTGTGAGTTCTTATACCGAAGAATTCTGTAGACTTAGTGCAAGGAATAATCTGAAAGAATCCAACCAGCTAATTGTGGCCCGCTACATTGAGGGATTAAGAGAAGCTATTCAAGATAAGCTTGAAATGAATGCGATTTGGTCCCTCTCCCAAGCAGTAAACTATGCATTCAAGGCTGAATCACAACTCAACAGAGCTACCAAACCTTCTTTCAACAAACGTCCACCTTCTAATTTTTAGCAGGAAACAAATAAGAACACTCATACGGGAAACAGTCAGAGCCCCCTTCAGTCCCAAGTAATTTCTAACAATACGGGAAGTGGTGATGCCAAAGCATTAGCTGCTTGTGGGAACTACCGAGAAAACCTATACAATAAACCAGGACCATCTAAGTGCTTCCACTGCTTCCAACCTAGACATCAATCCAATGAGTGTCCAAGCCGGCGACAACTTCAATTCATTGATGGGGAAACTGGAACTGAGGTTAGTGATCCATGTTAAACTACTGAAGAAGGATTAGAGGACATTCCAGGTGATGAAGGAGAACCTCTCTCTTGCATGCTAGAAAGAGTGTTATTAGCCCCAAAACAGCCTGGAATGTCACAACGTAGTGCTATCTTCCGCACAAGATGTACTATTGGAGGCAAAATCTGTGACTTATTGGTGGACAGTGGGTGTACAGAAAATGTGATAGCTCAAAGGGTTGTGAAGGAACTCTAACTTAAAACCACAAAACATCCTCATCCATATAGGATGAGTTGGGCCAAGAAAGGCGTGGAGGTACTTGTGACAGATTTGTGTAAAGTGACATTCTCTATAAATAAGAATTTTATATGTGAAGTTACATGTGATGTTATTGACATGGATGTATGTCATTTTATCCTTGAAAGGCCATTACAATTTGATATGAGTGCGTGGCATGACTGTTGTGCAAACATCTATGCTTTTGATTGGAAAGGTAAGAAAATCCTATCGATCGACACCTCAACACAAATCAGTGGAGAAAGAACAATCTGTTTATATCACCGTGTCAGTTAACAAATGGATTTCAGCCTTCAAAACTGAAAACAAAGCCTTTGCTTTAATTTTCACAAAGCTAGAAGCATAACAGCAACAATTGGATCACGCTCTACAAGAATTACTGAATCAATTTGCAGATATCTCCCCCGCTCCCGCCCCCGAGCTTCCAAACCAGCTGCCACCTTTGCGGGCTATCCAGCATCAAATAGAGTTGATGATTCCGAGAGCCAACCTTCCAACTGCCCTCATTATAGGCTAAGTCCGAAAGAGTAAAGTATTCTCCAAGAAATTGTAGATGATCTTCTACAAAAAAAAGCTAATACAACCAAGCTTAGATCCTTGTGCCGTACTTGCATTGATTGTCCCAAGGAAAGACTGATCCTAGCAAATGTATGTGGATAGCAGAGCAATAAATAAAATCATCTTTAAATTCAGATTTCCTATTCCTCGAGTAGAATACTTATTGGACAAACTAGTCGGAGCCACTATTTTTAAAGATCAGACACATTAAATGTCGAAAAGAAATTCAGATATGGGGGAAGAGTAATAACATAGGCGTTGTCACTGATTTTTTTTGTAAGAGGAAAGGGGCCTAATTTTCATGATTGTAGTTTGGAATAAGAGCTGGTTGGCATCCATTCCTTGCGAATCCTGATCATCACTAGCTCCCCAACTTCAAATGTTTTCAGTCTTCTATGTCGGTCTACTGCAGCTTTGTAGATAGCATTGGATGTGGTTAACTTTTCTTTAACATCAGCAAGCATCGATTCGTAATGTTCAACCCATTAGGCTGCTTGGGAACTCACTGGTTTAAGTAGAATTGTAATGTCTATCACATGGTTGGGTGGCTTTGTGTATACAATACTAAATGGGGTGCGGCCCGTAGATGGATTTACCGTAGAATTGAAAGCAAATTCTGCTCGACCCAAAACATCAGCCCAGTGTTTTGGGTGATCTCCAGCGAGGCAGCGAATCATACTACTAAGTGTCCGGTTAACTACTTTAGTTTGGCCATCGTTTTGTGAATGATAGGCTGAACTAAGATGAAGTTCTGTTTGAAAACATTTCCAAAGTTCTTGCCAAAAATAACTCATGAACTTGACGTCTCGATCAGATGTAATGCTCTGGGGGTACAATATGTAATCGAACAACTTCCTTAAAGAAGAGTTTTGTAACGTTGACAGCGTCAAAGGCTTTCTTGCAAGCCAGAAAGTGTGCCATTTTACTAAATCTATCAACTACAACCATAATTGAGTCAACCCCTCGTGCCGTTAGTGGTAATCTTAATACAAAGTTGATGCTTATGTCCTCCTAAATAGAGTTAGGAATGGGTAAGGGAGTGTATAAACCTGTGTTTTGTCTAGTTACTTTAAACCTTTGATAAAGTGAGCATTTCTCCACGAATCGACAAACATCACGACAAAGTTTAGGCCAGTAGAATTTAGCTTGCACCAGCTGTAGTGTTTTATCCCTTCCTGCATGGGCTACAAGACCACAACCATGGCATTCATGGATGAGCTGTTGGCGAAGGGATGAATTGGAAATGCACAATTGATTGCCCTTGAAGAGGTATCCCTGTTGTACAGAAAAATCTGCAATGGGGGAGTGATTCCATTCCGATGATGCTTATTTGTACTGCAACTAATAGGCTTGCTCGACGACTTAGAGCATCGCTACTCAATTTTGGTTACCCTTGCGATGCTTAATCACAAAGCTAAACTTTTGTAAGAATAGGACCCATCGAACATGCATCTTATTGAGATTGCACTGTAATTGTAAGAACTTAAGTGGTTGATGATCTGAGAGTAATATAAATTCTTGGTACAACAGATAATGTTCACATTGCTTCAAAGTTCGTACAATAGCATATAATTCTTGTTCATACGTCGACCACTTTTGTCTTGAAGCGCTCAACTTTTCACTGAAGTATTCAATGGGCTGACCCTCTTGGACAAGCACAACACCTATTCCCACTGCTGAAGCGTCGGCCTCAACCTGAAAGGGTTTCCCAAAGTCTAGATTGGAGTGGAACTAAGTACTTCCTTCAATTGTTCGAAACTGTGTTGCTCTTCTACTCCCCACGAGAAGAATTTTTCCTTCAAGCGGTCTGTTAGTGGTGCAGCGATGGAGCTGAAGTTCTTGGTTAATCAACGATAAAAGTTAACTAACCTGTGGAAACTATGCACCTCTGTTATTGTTGTAGTAGTTGACCAAGTAGAGATTTCCTCAATTTTCTTTGAATCAGCCTTTACACCACCCTTACTAACAATAAAGCCTAGGAAGTATATTTCTTGGACAGCAAAGTTGCACTTGAGCATGTTCAAATATAGCTTTTTTTCTCTTAGTATGGAAAACATAAGTTTCAAGTGTTGTAGATGATTCTCTCGAGATGCATTGTATACCAAGATGTCATCAAAATAAACGACACAAAATTCAGATATTGGGGAAGAGTAATAACATAGCTTATTTTCCCTGTCGGCCTCACATACTTGATCTCGCCTCCATCTTGCACAGCAAGCCATTCATTCTTCTCATGCCGAATTCTCTACAACAGCTCACCGTCTCTCCACTCCCATCTTTTCACAAATGAAACTCCCCATTCAGCAAGCCATCACTTCCTCCTGCAGGTGACCCTTTTGGACTCCCTTGTTTCCCATCAACACATCAACAACAGACCCAAATATCAACTTCCCCATTCAAATCTCCAACCTTCTCCCTTTACCTGCTTGTTCATCTCGAATACGGTCCACCCTCCATACATCTGAAAATTCATGTATCCTGCAAATATAACATCAATCCGCATTTAAAGTTGTTATGCAACCTATAAATACCTCCACTACTTTGTACTTTTGCTTCATCTCCAAGAAAGGGTTGCCACCCAGAAGAATCAGAGAAGTCAGAACTTTGAGAAAAAGAAGAGTACGAACAGAGCTACCGAGTGAGGTGGTGGAAACAGAAAGACTTGAGAAAAGCAGCAATGGAATTGTGTCTAAGTTGAGTTTCCTATACTGCTAGGAAGAAGAAATTTTGAAATAAGCTTAAAGGAACAAATTGTGTAGTTGAAATTCTTGCCAAATGGAAAGATCAGGATAGTCAACTACACTCTTTAAGCACCCAACTTGTTGGGAAAGTACCTGCAAAGGGCTCAAAGAAAGGATGCATGCGAGGGAAAGGTGGGCCGGAGAACTCGAACTATAAGTATCGGGAGTGAGGCATCGAACTTGGGGAAAGTGGGTCACTGAAATTCGAGAGCCAAAACATGGCTGTCATTTGGGGTTAGGGATGTATGATACAGCCTTAGATGCTTCTTTTGTCTATGATGAAGCTGCTCAGGCTATGTATGAATTATATGCTCATGTCAATCTCCCTGAATATGTGGTTGATTTAGGTGATCATGTCAGCCTACAAGAATGCTGCATGAGTGTTTAGGATGCTCTTTCCAATCTTTCTCAATGTAGAAGAACTAAATCAGGAAATTTTGAATCCACTACCACATCAGGCACCACATTAGAAGCTGATGATCTAAAACCTAAAGCTGTGAAGGTGATAAAGAGCATTACTTCTCAGCCATGTTATTCTGAAGATCCTTTGAACATGAATAACAAGAAGCCTGTGCTAATATAAGAGTCAATTGAAAAGCATGATCATGTAGAGGAGACCCCATTTGATTTGTTTCACATTGATGAGATTATTGGGTTTGCTAATGGTTGTCAAGATGGGGTTGGCTCATTCATTCCTCGATGCTCAAGAGAGTTAACTGGTTTGAAGACCCGTTATGATCGAAGTAATGGGTAGAAACCCACCATACACACACATAATGCTATGCCTAGAAAGCTAAGGTCAAATAGACTCAATGCAACCTCTTATGAGAAGATAGATCAAAAATTGATGATAGAGACTTAATTAATTTAATATAAAATGAACTCTAAGCTCAAAATTAAAATTTGAATTGAAATTACAGGTGCTTGAAGACCCTGTTATGCATAATAGAGCTGACATGTTAGAAGACTACAGCTCTAGTATCATAAGACACCTGACCTTATGCTTCTATAGAATGAAGATCGAATCAATGACGACGCCGTGAGGCTCAAATTTTAGATTAATGGGAGACTTAAACAAGAACAAATAAAAGCATTGATGAGCTTAAATCGAGCTTGTTTGAAAATGATAAATTAAAGAATAAACCTACCTATAACATTTTAAAAGTCTTCAAATAAGAATGATCTTACAGGGGACTCGACGACTTGTTGATGATTAGAAATAAGACTTTTAATGAACTTAAGGGTTTGTCTCCTAACAAGAAAAATTCAAGTAAAGCTTCTGGTGATCTTGATAGTTGCCTACCAGCACAAACAAAACTTACAATGGATTTGAAAGCTCATCTTTTAATTAGAATAAGAATTAGATAAAATCTTCCTAGAACTTGTAAAGAATCCAACAATTATCTACATGCTTAAAGAGGTTATAATAACTATTATACAAATAAGAATAAGTATCGAAAATATTGAAGTAATATGGTTTGAGAACTCTTCAATGAGTAGAAATCATATTTCTTATTTAACAATCAAATTATGTTATGATTCATACCGAACAATTTGGATTGTGCTATATACCACATCACAAAAATCGTTCAGAGCAAAAAGAATTTGAATGATACTTATGATGAGCCTATGACCTTCTCAATGATCATAAGTTAAGCACCATTGAAACTTAAAGAGCTAAATAAGCTATGAACTAGATGCCAATAAATAAATATTAATCTAAATAATTGAACAAGATCTGAAATGTCAAACGCCACCGAATTCGTAATTCACACGTATAAGCGGATATAAGGCTTTAGGCTTTAAATTAAACATTACACGTACTACAAGATATATTTTTACAAACACTGTGCTTCAAAATCTATGTAAATACATAAGAAAAATGGTCTTATAATATGAACTTTGTAGTGATTCTATACTTAATTTAAGTTCCCTAAAATATGTGCATGCCTTCAAATAAAATTAAAGTGCTTACATGGATCATAAAGTAACTATGTATTCAATCTTATTGCATCTACTCGTAGATGAGTATTTTAAGAGATTAATAAATTCTCCATGATTCACCTAAAAGTTTAGAATGATCACTCGCATGGGTTTCGACACTATGCCGAATACTTAAACTTAGTGTATGGATATTCTTGTTAATTCTGGTTTGACAGTCAAGCTAACAAAAATCTAAAAATCCAATAATCATATTATAATATTTTTAATCTAATAAAATATCTGAAAAGGTAATTCTATTATATGATAGTAGATCTAATTCTCTATTATTAAATTAATAAAGTTGAAAGAATCTGAAATAATAAACTATGTGATCAACACCCCGAGATGGCCGTGTTGATTGAATATTTCAACTGAAGGAGTTTCTCATAATAATAATAAAAAAATATATTCAAATTTTAATGTCAAATCATTATTAAATAGTCAAATATATATATATGTATATATATATATATATATATATATTAAATGAAATTAATTATTTAAAGTAAAATCTATCCACCCATCTACAACGGTTTATCGAGGGTGACAAAGTAAAAAAACCTTTGCTCACAAAGAGCTAATGTCAAATCAAATGCATAGCTATTTTCACACTCAAATAATTTTAAGCCCGTAAGGATGTGACCCGTGTGCTTTGTCCGCGTGATTTTGCCACAAAATGACATCACATAAATGATGGTTACTGAGCCCTCCGACGAGTGGTTTCGAATGATACAAATTATGATCGCAACTGTATGTTCCCCAATAACTTTGCTATTTGAGATGTGAACTATATAATGTATTTTGATTGGGAAAAAAAATCCTATGTTAAGGTTGACTTGTATTTGTCCCAGACAAACTCCATCCCGGTCTGTTCCAGACGATAACCCATGCAGACAAGGATCCTTCAGTCATGTTGGGTTGTCTATCTCCTCTGACTAAGTAGAATAGGGACCACGACAACCTAGGATGACAAAACCATGAGATCTAGATCGAGCGCGCCATCATTCCCCCAATCAAAAGTTTTAAATTAAATAATAAATCTCATAAATCTTAAACTCCACTCATTACTATTATATACTCATTATTTAACGATTCATCGACTAACCTAAATCGAAAGTGCTCTCTCAGTATTGAGAGGGGTAATTAATTATAGGTTCTTGCACCTATAGAAAACTTGAAATCAGATCTAAAGTCCTTATAAAATGAGAGTGAAATCTCTGGGTAGTGTCTTATCTACTATTTCATTTGCCTTCTGAAAATTTCACCGATACTTTAAATCACTCTCTTAATTGAGAGATCAGTGGTGAATTTTTGGAGCCCACACTAGAAAATGTATGGAATGAAGAGGTTTGAAGGCCTCATCATCCGTATGCGAAGTAGCCCAAAAATCATTAGATGCACCGACGAAATGCCAAAATTTGGAATGAGTTTTAGACATAAAAAAAGGAGAAAGAGGTTTGAATGCATAGAAATTACATATATATTTGCTTTTATGTAGGTTATTGATGGTTTTATTATGCTCATCAGAGCGTAACATGATTGAAATTCGGCTGAGGTGCTTCAAAACACCAATCGTTATGCTCATCTGGGCGTGACAGATATGATAAATTAGTTTCGATGTAGCCCCATACATGAGGATGACACCGAAATGTTGCCAAAATGCTGCTAAAATTTTGATTAAATCAAAGACTTAGAAAAAAGGGGAGAGAACATTTGAATGTGTAGAAATTGCATATATATTTATTTTTATGCAGGTGATTGAAGGACTTGTTATGCTCATCAGGGTATAACAAGATTGAAATTCAGACGAGGTGTCTTAAAACACCAACTGTCACACTCATCAGGGCATGACGGATAGACCAAAATAGTTTCGATGTAGACCTCTTGTAGAGAATAAATTCCTATAAGAGTCGCCTTTCAAATCTATGGTGAGAAAAGAAAGAGGAGACTTATAAAAATTCATCCTTTTAGGATGCCACACAGATCCACTGATGTACTTGTTTAGGTGATATGGTACATCATCAAAGAATAGTGTCTTATCTCAAAAGACAGAAGTCACTATCCTTTAATGGACCTAATCACCTCAATAAGGACTCCTAAGGATGATGGGTCTACATATGTACCAAAGATTCTTCCCCTACTTTATATGGAAAAGTAAAATAGGGTTTATTTTAAACCGGGTTTGTTAAGTTCCCTACAGAGGCAAGCTCCCATAGTTAATTACATCTTAAGGAATGTAAATTTCTTACAAAAACTCTCGATTAAGGTAAATGATCATTGTATTTGAAGATTTCAATAGGAAAGGACTATCAATCGATTGGTTCATTTGTGAAGATCAAATAGGATTGATCAAAAGAGGGGGAGTTATTATCGAAGTCAAAATAAAAAATAAGTAGGAGATGCCCACGATACTAGGAAACCTAGCGAACATCTCAAACTATCCTGCAGTCGGGCTTTACATTATTGAAATTGATTTAGTTTATTTGAGTTAAATTTTTCATTAGAAATTTAGGACTTAAGATTCCTTAACACAAGGTTATGGAAATGCATAAAAGGTGAGAAATTTTACTTATAGCTTGCAAAGGGGAGAAACAATCTCAGAACCTAAATCTAGGGAGCTTCGACGAGGGCCGGAAGCACAACATAAATCTAAGGAGAAAAAAATGGGTAATTGGTTTGCCTCCACAAGAGAGGACAAACCACTTGATAGCTTGGACTTACAACCGCTTGGGGGTGGCCGCTAACTAACTTCTATGATTTTAAACATATATAAGTCATTTTGCTCATGCAAGATAGCTAGACTGTTATTTATTTAGAAAGAGACTAAGTCCTTAAAACTCACTCCCTAAAGAGACTAGATCATGTAAAAGGACATGGTTTAAATGACCTAAATCTAATGCAATTCAAATTTTATTTTATTTTCATTTTGGATAATTATTTTGACTTAGGCTAATAGGATTCATATGACTAATGCATGAGAAAGAAGGTTATTGACCAAAATCAACGAGAAGGGAGGAGGTGAATTTCCACCATGGCTCTCAAAGGTCAAGTCAAGTTTTTCTGGCAAAGGTGAAAGTCCTCCAATCAAGAGTGAAATAAGATGTATTTGTGCATGATATTATAAAAGAAATGCTCATCCAGCTAAGGGGTTACTAATTTTTTTATCTTGATTTTAAAACTAAGCTTTATGTGAGATTATGAGTTCTTTATTTTTATTTTGAGTTGTTAAGTTGGGTAAAAAATTTATTTTTCTCTAAAGAGGCTAATCCACATCCAGACCATACATAAAGCAAGGAAGAAACGATCATGCCACTTAATATAAACTCAAATCAATTTATAAGGATACTCCAAAATTAAAATGTGGTCACCCTTATACAACTGATTATAAATTAATTAAATTACAATTAAGTAAATAATTCATTATTATGAGGGTCTTCAAGCTTCATTTCTTCATTCTTCTTTTCTTCTTTCTTTTTTTTTTTCTTCTTTGGTTCCTTCTTTTTGATGGTTGGAAGGTGGATGCTCCAAGGCTTCACATGGTACATAAGATATGATCTTATGATCAATACTCATCCTAATCCCCATAATAATCATTGTAAAATCCTAATTGCACAAATTTACATGAAAAGGAAAATTGGAAATCTAACTAACACCTGTAAAATAAAGGTTAGCTAAAACAAACCACATAAATACCAAGCATGTATATTGGACTTATCACCCCACATATGGGTGACTAAGTCCACCTGGCCTATTAGATTATTCTTAGGGGAATAAAGCACCTACAAGCAAAAGCATTTATATTTTAATTATGATAGTGCCCCTTAAGCACAATCCCTACGAGAAATAAGAATGTCCTACCATTCATTCTAGAACACCAAGACATATATCACAAAATATCAAACCATATATCTAAAGCTAAAGTGGTGACTTGCATTTAATGTATGCTTTGAAGGTTTGTGTGGTATGCTTAGCTATGGCTTTAGGTTCAAATTTTTTAAGTATGAAAATATATTCAACTTAGAGGAAGGTTTCATTTAAGTTATTTAATTATTTTGGATTGATTTTATTTCATGTTTTGATTAGGTCTAAGTGGATCCTACAATTAGTTACTAAATTATGAAGAAAGAGAATGAGAAGAAAACTTCTCTTTCCTTTCCTAACCTAAGTAATTTCTAAAGTAAGTTCACATTTTAGTTTTGTTTAGGTGAGTGTTTTGATTCAATATTTTAATTAATCTAAAGTTTAGATGAACTTTAAACAAACTTATTAAAAAAAATATTTTAAGATTAAATAAAATGAATCAAAATTCACATAACACACATTACTTTATTTCTTTCCCAACATATATAACATGCATATGGATGGACCCGAAGCATATCTATAAATACAAATGAGAGTATTTAACACACTTTATGATGCATGCTAAGTAATCCATTTAAGAAAATTTAGAAGTTGAATATGCATGATTTCTTAAGTAGAAAGGGGTTTCCTTATCCAAAATTTCACATATACACATGAAAGTAAGAAATGTTTAAGTGAGTACAACATCATTGTTAATCAGTGGTGTAAGGTAAAAGACCTACTTAAGGATACTTAAAACCTCACAATCTTGAGGTTGTTCAGAATAATATTCCACTTTCCTTAAATACAAACATATGTATAAACTAAATGAAATGGAAAAGAAGAATGCAAAAGTTGCATTAATGGATTCATTTAGTTTATGCAATTTATGTATGCAAGTATAGGTAGCCCTTTTTAGGTGATAGCATAGGGATGAATAGGATATGGAATTAAGTAAGTGTTAGGTTTTTTTCAAATGAACCATACATCTTACCAAATTCTATTCAAAACTATACCAACATAAGAAAGAAAGAAAACATGCTAAGCATACCTTTATAATCTTCCATATGCAAACTCATAATTAAAGTATAAGTTGCATACTTTCAGATTTGATATTTGATTTATATGTTCTGAAAATAATTTGGATTTAGTAGTGATAATAACCACTCATATTTCTACTTTAGTCAACACATGCAAATTTGACATAAAGTAAACAATTTCATTTTTTAAAACTTGAATTTGAAAAGTATGAATGCATGAAACCACATGTCATACATGTCATACAAATTTAACATGTTGGGAAAAGATTCAACGCAATGAAAGCATGTAAAAAAGTTCACTTCACTTGAATCCTAAAAGCATTCTTATAGAATAAGAAAGTTTAAAATAAATCAAAGTGAATTCAAAGTTATTTTTGTTAAGATTGGAGTTTGATTTAATTTTGAAAAGGTGAGATGAGTTTGTTGTTCATAACCCATTCTCATATGTGTTTAATATTTTTGTTTAATTTTTAAATAATTAGATATATTTTTATGCATTAATTAGATTAAGGTATGAATTAAGTAACTTAATTAACCCTTACCTACACCACCACCACCACCAACAACAACAACAAGCCTTAATCACTAAGTGGGGTCGGCTACATGAATTCTTCATCTCCATTGTGTCCTATTATGTGTCAAATTCTCATTTAATTCAAGTATATTAAGGTCATTATTAATATATATTAACCAAGTCTTTTTAGGTCAACCTCTACCTTTCTTAACATAAGGCAAATTTAATGCATCTACTCTCTTAACCGGGTCATCAGACGACCGACGCTTTATATGGCCAAACCATCTAAGGCATTCTCTAATCTTATACTTGACTTTTTCCCAACTTATTTTGCATTTTATCTCTAAGAGTAAAAACTCATCCACCTAAGAATCCTCATCTCGTAACACTTAACTTAGTCTTATGCTTCTTTTTGGCCAACATTCATATAAGTCATCAGTCTTACCACCATCTTATAAATTTTTTTCTTAAGTTTAAGTGAGACTTTTCTATCACACAATAAGCCAGATGCATTCCTCCACTTCAACCATCCAACTTGAATTCTACTAATAACATCTCCATCTATTTCACCATCATTTTGAACAATAGAGTCTAAATATCCAATCACTCTTATTAATGATTTGTTCACCTAATGTCACTACCACTAGAACTTCTACAACTAAAATTACACTCCATATATTCGCTTTAGATCTACTTAAACTTTAGAAACCTTTTAAGTTGACCTCCATAATTCAAGTTTCTCTTGGACTCCCTCTCTAGTATTATCAACAAGAAGAATGACATCAGCAAAAAGCATACACTAAGGTACATCTTCTTGTAAATGCCTAGTAAGAACATCCATAACTAGAGTAAAAAGATAAGGGCTTAAATCTGATCTTTGATGTAATCCAACTGAAATTGGAAAATATTTTATCAATCCTCCTTGTGTTTGAACACAAGTAACAACTCTAGTATACATATCCTTAATGACTTGAATATAACCAATATTTACTCTTTTCTATTCTGGAACTCTCCAAAGAACATCTCTTGAAACTTTATCATATCACGGGTAACTTTCATCATAATTCATAAATGATTTTGCTATTGGTTGTACCGTATATGTATGCTACATGATATTTTCCATATGTATGGAAATATATTTGTGCATTAATTATTTCTTGATATAAAGAATATTGTTTCCAGTTTTTTTGCATATGTATGAAAATATATTTGTGCATCAAAAATAATATATATATATATATATATTATTTTTGAGCTCCTCTTTGGAGTATAGCAGAAAATGTAATTTCTTTTTCGATATTTGTGATGGGGTTTTTTTTTCCGAATTAAGTCGCTGGAAATCTTTTAATTCTGCTTGTAATTTTGATACTGACGGTAACTGTTCTTCATCGAGTTCTCCAAGGAGATATTGCTTCACCTTTTGTAATTCTGTTAGGATCTTATTTCATATTCTATTTTGCATTCAAGCTTCCATATTTGATGCTCCAGTATTTCAAGATAACTATCGAATTTATGGTCATCAGATTTGATCGAGTCTCTTGTAGAATATGTATCCATATTGAGATTGTCAGGTAATTTGTCAAGAGATAAGTCAGTATCTGGTTTGGCACTCATGACCTGCAAAACTTTCAAGTTAGAGTATCAGCTAAAGAGATACGTTTCCCTTCAATATATTCTAAATCAAAATTATATCCCAACTTTGTCATATTAATCGCTTATTTGGTAGAGAATCTATAATTTTGCATTTTATAAAAGAAATTGCAGTTTTATTATATATGCGAATGATAAAATATTCATTTAAAAATAATTCAAATTTTTTGATAGCCTTTTTAATAGCTAAAAGTTCTTTTTCATTAATGTGATAATTTTGTTCAGTAGAGGTATATGTTCCGGATGAGTATCGACATAAAACTTCATTATTTTGTCGTATAGCTTATATGATTGCTCCTCAGCAAGTTTCAGAGCTATCTGTTTTGATTATTAGTTTTTCTTTTTTATTTGGTAAAGTTAGCTTAGGAAGTTGCTTACATCTCTTTTTAATTTGTTGTAACAGGTGTTGGTCATTTTCTTCCCAAGACCAAGCCATATTTTTACGAAGTTTTTTTAAGGTGGAGCAGTGAGTAAGTCTTGTATAAATGCTTTAATTAATTACACTAAAATGTTGTAAATCTTTTTGAATTGTGATAGTATCGAATTTATCAATTTTTTGTAAGATATGTTCTTGTAATTCAATAGCACTGTGATCTATTTTTAGCCCAAGCAACTCAATAGTATTAGTAATAAAAATGGCTTTCTTGTTGCTTAAAGCAATACCATGTTTATAAGCTTTTTCTGCAAATAATGTAAGATGTTTTAAATGTGAAGGAAGAGTAGAAAAAAATAAGGATATCATCAACATAAATAAGAGAAAACATATTAAATTCAGAGAATAAATAATCCCTAAGGTTCTGTATAAAACATCCTATATTCTGTAAACAATCTATTCTTATAATCTTATTATGCATTACTAGGAGTTGACCTTGATATCTCCGGTTCCTATCATATTCTTCAATCACCTATTGGTGCTAGTGGATTTTAGGAAGATTCAGGCTCAACAATTCGGTACCCTATTGAAACAAGCAACCATTGTTCGCTTTTACTAAGTAAATAATGCGAATAAGATCATAAAAGCATATTATTACAGAATCAAGATATTAATACATCATTATACCAAACCAAACATAAAATATATACTTACAGACATAACAGGGAGAAGTATTATTTAGCCTGACAGGCTATAATACATATGTTTATTTGGAACTTCTCCGACAGAAAGGAAGACGAAAGCACAAAACCTTACAAGTAGCACACAAAACTTGACAAGCATACACACTCACACTTTTCATTTTGCCCCTCTAACTCTTAGAGATCCCTCTTTATAGAGGTGGTTGAGGCTGATAATTGTGCTCTTTTTCTGAATGCTCCATTATTATTCAATAATTGAGATACTTTTTTCGAGTGCTCAATAATTGGGATTTCTGAGTGCTCTATTATTGCTCAATAATTGAGATACTTCAGATACTTTTTCTGAGTGCTTCTATTATTGTTATCGGAGTGCTCCATTATTATTTCTGAAATAATTGAGATGCTCATGCATTGATGTAGTTTTTCTTTCTGTAGTCGTTCGCAGAATTTTGCTTTAATTTTGTTGCTGGCTTTTATCATATTTTTTTAAGCAGATTTACCCATTTTTGATATAATACTTCATGAATTTTTCTTGTGTTTTGTCTGCTATAGCTATAAATAAATAAAGTATCCAAATGATATATAGATATTTCTTTGGATCAATTTTCTTAGTTTCAATCTCGATATAAATCTTCATCCTTTTGTCTTTGGTAAAAAGGCTTTTCAATAGTATATTTTGGATAGAATGGTTCAACACTGATTCCGATTTGTATAAGAGATATGTGCCCTTCAGGTATTTCTGAATAAGTTTGAAATAATTTTATATAAATATTCCAATATTTGACAACTGTCTGAAATGTTTCTACTGCTTCGACGAATACCTTTGGTAATTTTTGAAGATTTGACAAATCTTGAGATACATCATCGAGTAACTTTCTTATAATTCATAAATGATTTTGCTATCAGTTGTACCGTATATGTATGCTACATGATATTTTCTATATGTATGGAAATATATTTGTGAATTAATTCTTTCTTGATATAAAGAATATTGTTGCCAGTTTTTTTGCTATTTCTAATATATTTTTTTGTTTTCGAGCTCCTCTCTGGAGCATAGCAGAAAATGTAATTTTTTTTTTCGATATTTGTGATGGGGTTTTTTTTTCCGAATTAAGTGGCTGGAAATCTTTTAATTCTACTTGTAATTCTGATACTGACGGTAACTGTTCTTCGTCGAGTTCTCCAAGGAGATATTGTTTTACCTTTTGTAATTCTGTTAGGATCTTATTTCCATATTCTATTTCACATTCAAGCTTCCATATTTGATGCTCCAGTATTTCAAGATAACTGCCGAATTTATGGTCATCAGATTTGACCGAGTCTTTTGTAGAATATGTATCCATATCGAGATTGTCAGGTAATTTGTCAAGAGATAAGTCGGTATCTGGTTCGGCACTCTTGACTTGCAAAATTCTCGAGTTAGAGTATCATCTAAAGAGTTACGTTTCCTTTCAATATATTCTAAATCAAAATTATATGTTGAAAACCAACTTTGCCATCGTATTAATTGCTTATTTGGTAGAGAATCTATAATTTTTCCTTTTATAAAAGAAATTGTAGTTTTATTATCTGTACGAATGATAAAATATTCATTTAAAAATAATTTAAATTTTTTGATAGCCTTTTTGGGGGGTAGCTGAGGATTCATTTGGGGCTATTGCAATTGTTTGTAAAAATTGTTGTAATATTGTAGTGAAAGAAATAGATTTATTTTATTTTAGTTGTTGTGAACATTATAAGTTTTTTAAATGATGGCATGACTGTTGTGCCTACATCTATGCTTTTGATTGGAAAGGTAAGAAAATCATACTCCTACCGACGACACCTCAACACAAATCAGTGGAGAAAGAACAATCTGTTTATATCACCGCGTCAGTTAACAAATGGATTTCAGCCTTCAAAACTGAAAACGAAAGCCTTTGCTTTAATTTTCACAAAGCTAGAAGCATAACACCAACAATTGGATCATGCTCTACAAGAATTACTGAATCAATTTGCAGATATCTCCCCCGCCCCCCGCCCCCCGAGCTTCCAAACCAGCTGCCACCTTTGCGGGCTATCCAGAATCAAATAGAGTTGATGATTCCGAGAGCCAACCTTCCAACTGCCCTCATTATAGGCTAAGTCCGAAAGAGTAAAGTATTCTCCAAGAAATTGTAGATGATCTTCTACAAAAAAAAGCTAATACAACCAAGCTTAAATCCTTGTGCCGTACTTGCATTGATTGTCCCAAGGAAAGACTGATCCTAGCGAATGTGTGTGGATAGCAGAGCAATAAATAAAATCATCTTTAAATTCAGATTTCCTATTCCTCGAGTAGAATACTTATTGGACAAACTAGTCGGAGCCACTATTTTTTCAAAATTAGATCTTCATAGCGGATACCACCAAATTCGCATTCGTCCAAGTGATGAATGGAAAACCTCCTTCAAAATTCAAAGAGGCTTGTATGAATGGCGGGTCATGCCGTTCAGACTCTACAATGCACCAAGCACCTTCATGCGCTTGATGAATGAGGCATTCAAGTCCTTTATTGGTAAATTTTGTGTCGTTTATTTTGATGACATCTTGGTATACAATGCATCTCGAGAGAATCATCTACAACACTTGAAACTTATGTTTTCCATACTAAGAGAAAATAAGCTATATTTGAACATGCTCAAGTGCAACTTTGCTGTCCAAGAAGTATACTTCCTAGGCTTTATTGTTAGTAAGGATGGTGTAAAGGCTGATTCAAAGAAAATTGAGGAAATCTCTACTTGGTCAACTACTACAACAATAACAGAGGTGCATAGTTTCCACAGGTTAGTTAACTTTTATCGTTGATTAACCAAGAACTTCAGCTCCATCGCTGCACCACTAACAGACCGCTTGAAGGAAAAATTCTTCTCGTGGGGAGTAGAAGAGCAACACAGTTTCGAACAATTGAAGGAAGTACTTAGTTCCACTCCAATACTTGCCTTTCTAGACTTTGGGAAACCCTTTCAGGTTGAGACCGACGCTTCAGCAGTGGGAATAGGTGTTGTGCTTGTCCAAGAGGGTCAGCCCATTGAATACTTCAGTGAAAAGTTGAGCGCTTCAAGACAAAAGTGGTCGACGTATGAACAAGAGTTATATGCTATTGTACGAGCTGAAGCAATGTGAACATTATCTGTTGCACCAAGAATTTATATTACTCTCAGATCATCAACCACTTAAGTTCTTACAATTACAGTGCAATCTCAATAAGATGCATGTTCGATGGGTCATATTCTTACAAAAGTTTAGCTTTGTGATTAAGCATCGCAAGGGTAACCAAAATTGAGTAGCAATGCTCCAAGTCGTAGAGCAAGCCTATTAGTTGCAGTACAAATAAGCATCATCGGAATGGAATCACTCCCCCATTGCAGATTTTTCTGTACAACAGGGATACCTCTTCAAGGGCAATCAGTTGTGCATTTCCAATTCATCCCTTCGCCAACAGCTCATCCATGAATGCCATGGTGGTGGTCTTGTAGCCCATGCAGGAAGGGATAAAACACTACAGCTGGTGCAAGCTAAATTCTACTGGCCTAAACTTTGTTGTGATGTTTGTCGATTCGTGGAGAAATGCTCACTTTATCAAGTAACTAGACAAAACACAGGTTTATACACTCCCTTACCCATTCCTAACTCTATTTGGGAGGACATAAGCATCAACTTTGTATTAAGATTACCACTAAGGGCACGAGGGGTTGACTCAATTATGGTTGTAGTTGATAGATTTAGTAAAATGGCACACTTTCTGGCTTGCAAGAAAACCTTTGACGCTGTCAACGTTACAAAATTCTTCTTTAAGGAAGTTGTTCGATTACATGGAGTACCCCAGAGCATTACATCTGATCGAGACGTCAAGTTCATGAGTTATTTTTGGCAAGAACTTTGGAAATGTTTTCAAACAGAACTTCATCTTAGTTCAGCCTATCATCCACAAAGCGATGGCCAAACTAAAGTAGTTAACCGGACACTTAGTAATATGATTTGCTGCCTCGCTGGAGATCACCCAAAACACTGGGCTGATGTTTTGGGTTGAGCAGAATTTGCTTTCAATTCTATGGTAAATCCATCTACGGGCCGCACCCCATTTAGTATTGTATACACAAAGCCACCCAACCATGTGATAGACATTACAATTCTACTTAAACCAGTGAGTTCCCAAGCAGCCTAATGGGTTACGAATCGATGCTTGCTGATGTTAAAGAAAAGTTAACCGCATCCAATGCTGTCTACAAAGCTGCAGTAGACCGACATAGAAGACTGAAAACATTTGAAGTTCGGGAGCTAGTGATGATCAGGATTCGCAAGGAATGGATGCCAACCAGCTCTTATTCCAAACTACAATCATGAAAATTAGGCCCCTTTCCTCTTACAAAAAAAATCAGTGACAGCGCCTATGTTATTACTCTTCCCCCATATCTGAATTTCTTTTCCACATTTAATGTGTCTGATCTTTACAAATACCATCCACCAGATGATGGCACAACTCAGATTTCCGAACTCGAGTCGAGTTCTTCAGGGGCGCATGATGACCCTCTTTTGTATTCCATTACTAGAAATAATAAAAAATAATAATAATAGTATATATATATATATTCAAAAAAAAAGGGAAAGGAATGAAAATGAAATGGAAATGAGCTAATTAACATAAATTAACTATATAGAATTTGTGCAAAATGAATCTTAAAATGAAACCTGAAAATAATTTCTCCACCTTTTTTGTCTTTTGCTGTATTACAAAAAAAAAAAAAAAAAAAGGCACTAGCTCAGTTCTTACACGCACGCTCCCTGTCGGTTTTCGCAACCGTTCCCACTCTTCGTTTCGATCTCCCCTTTAACCGCTGGAAACCTCTCCCACTCCCGCTTCCTTGAAGCCACAAGTCCTCGTTCGGTTTCACTCAAGGGCAAGAAACCGAAGCCTCACTTTGGTTCCTTGGGGTATTTCTCCAAACCGCAAGCAACGATCTTTTGTCCGTTCCCTCAAACTCACAAGTGAAGGCTCCCATTTGTCTTCTTAAAAAGAATCGAAAAACTATTTTTCCTCTCCTGCTCGCATGTCCTGATTCCCTCAACCGCAAGTCCCCTGCAATACCTCCGATGCCTAACTTGTGATACTTCCTCAAGCCATTGATGCTTTGTTAGCTCGGAGTAACAACGAAAAATTTGCAATGCCTAAGTCCATAAAGAAGAAGGGACTTCGAATCTTCTGTAAAATCAGGCCTTTCACTGAATTAGAGAAGTAGGGCTCGGAGAATTCTCCTCGAAATACTATTTCTAGAGTGGACAATCATGCATCGGTTATTTTGCATCATCAAGCGAACGGTCTCAAAGATACTTATGTATTAGATGGTTGCTATGAGCAAAATGAGAGCACGAGTAAACTTTTTTCCCATGAGATAAAGCCTCTCCTTGAGGGGAGTCTTCATGGAGATAATTGATGTGTTATTCATGGTGTTGAGGAGTGGAAAAAACCCAATTGATCTAGGATCTATGGAGACTGGTCTGATGGCATTTTGTGAAATCTTCTTCTATTGAAGAAGTGGGTGGCTCCATGACTATATCATATTATGAAATTTATAATGATAATATATATGATCTCTTGGATCTTAAAGATCAAGAGGTCCAGATTTTAGAAAATTCTGAAAAGTCAATTCAACTAAAGGGGCTTTCTTAGATCCCTGTGAAATAACTCTCAAATTTTGAAAACTACTATTTTCATATAAGCAAACAGTGTAATCTTCCACAGAAAGTTGAAAATGATGTCAAAATCAAAGTCATAAAGGCTTGATCATGTATGTTACCTCAATTGATAAGGAATCAAAAGTTTCTCACATTGGAAAGCTAAACTTCATGGAGTTGGCAGGATACGAGTTCGAAGAGAAGAGAAAAAAGCTCCTTATTTATTTGCATTAAAATTAACAAGTCATTATCGTTGCATGTTGTGAGTGCAATAAATGGTGATAAAACATACATTCCATACCGAGAAATAAAATGAACTAGATTGTGCAAGATTTTTTTATGCCGCACAAACAATGATGTGCTGATGACATGTTTGAGCCCCAGTTTATGCCCTCAAACTTTTCCCGTGATTAGCTTAGCTTCCAGATCATGTCAAGTTGTTAATAGACAAAGGCATGACCTTAGAAGTACCAGTAAAGAATCTAGAAGATATTTTCCATCAAATTCTTTTATTGATGAAATTCATCCATTAGATAAAATAATGATAAAGCAGGGAATTTATCAATTGAGATCAAGTAGAAAGAGGATCAAGGAAAGTATATCCCCAACTAATGGAAGATTCCAAGGTCATGGCAGTAGAGTCAAAATATCCACTCCCTCCCCATGTTGTTCAAAGAAAAGAAAGTTGATTAATGTAGCTCGTCCCCTTATGAAAACTTAGAAACTGGATGTTGACCTCTATGTATGTCATATCAGTCATGTCAAGTTCACAAGACGAAGTCGATCAACTTTAGATGCTACGATACACAAATCGAAGCTAAAATACACTCGACGTCACTGAAATTAGTCAAAATAGCCTCCGATCAATGAACGGACTTCGCTGTCACATTCAAAATATCAAAATTTGATCAGAATATACATATTGCATAATTCGACGACCGATTGATCAAGAAAGAAGTTCGTCGATGCGCTGACTCATATATCAAAGTTGAGAAGCTGTGACATTGCCCAAACGACCTCTGTTCATGAAGTTAGTGCTGAAATGTCAAAACTTATCAAATGAGACTGTTCGTGCTCAATTTAGACGATTTTATGCGAACGTCGAACGATCAGAAGCAATAATGCACATTTTTGAACTTGAAGTGACTCAATTTGATGCCTACTTGAACCAAATGGTCTCCGATTACAAAACGAACTATGCCATTTAGTCCAGAACGTTGAAATTACCTAAAATAGATATCCAATTTAACTAAAGTTATCGTACTTAAAATTTCATCGAAATTAGCATGCATTTCAATATAAATCCGTCTAATTATGTCCTAATTGCACCCAATCTATGGTTCAAAACTTGTAGCCGCACACTCCCATGCCTCCACCTCTAATTTGACTAATTATAGGCCGCTGCATTATCCCTCCCATACCACCCTTGGCCTTATCGCATCCTTGCTGCAGGCCGAATGAAAGAGGTGATTCAGTTCTCTTCCATTTCCCTGCTCCTAGTTGAAGGAAAGCCTCTGAATCCTCCCTCTCTTACTTGTCCCAGCTAACGTTCCCTGCCGGCCTCACATACTTGATCTCGCCTCCATCTTGCACAGCAAGCCATTCATTCTCGTCATGCCAAATTCTCTACAACAGCTCACCGTCTCTCCACTCCCATCTTTGCACAAATGAAACTCCCCATTCAGCAAGCCATCACTTCCTCATGCAAGTGACCCTTTTCCCTTGTTTCTTGTCAACACAGCAACAACAGACCCAAATATCAACTTCCCCATTCAAATCTCCAGCCTTCTCCCTTTACCTACTTGTTCATCTCGAATACGGTCCACCCTCCATACATCTGAAAATTCATGTATCCTGCAAATATAACATCGATCCGCTTTTAAAGTTACTATGCAACCTATAAATACCTCCACTACTTTGTACTTTTGCTTCATCTCCAAGAAAGGGTTACCACCCAGAAGAATCAGAGAAGTCAGAACTTCGAGAAAAAAAAGAGTACGAACAAAGCTGCCGAGTGAGGTGGTGGAAGCAGAAAGACTTGGGAAAAGCAGTAATGGAATTATGTGTGAGTTGAGTTTCTTATACTGCTAGGAAGAAGAGATTCTGAAACAAGCTTAAAGGAATAAATTGTGTAGCTGAAATTCTTGCCAAATGGAAAGATCAGGACAGTCAACTACACTTTTTAAGCACCCAACTTGTGGGGAAAGTACCTGCGAAGGGCTTAAAGAAAGGATGGATACGAGGGAAAGGTGGGCCGGAGAACTCGAACTACAAGTATCGGGGAGTGAGGCATCGAACTTGGGGAAAGTGGGTCACTGAAATTCGAGAGCCAAAACATGGTCGCCATTTGTGGTTAGGGATGTATGATACAACCTTAGATCGCTTTTGTCTATGATGAAGCTGCTCAGGCTATGTATGAATTATATGCTCATGTCAATCTCCCTGAATATGTGGTTGATTCAGGTGATCATGTCAGCCTACAAGAATGTTGCATGAGTGTTCAAGATGCTCTTTCCAATCTTTCTCAATGTAGAAGAACTAAATCAAGAACTTTTGAATCCACTACCACATCAGGCACCACATTAGAAGCTGATGATCTAAAACTTAAAGCTGTGAAGGTGATAAAGAGCTTTACTTCTTAGCCATGTTATTCTGAAGATCCTCTGAACATGAATAACAATAAGCCTGTGCTAATAGAAGAGTCAATCGAAAAGCATGATCATGTAGAGGAGACCCCATTTGATTTGTTTCACATTGATGAGATTCTTGGGTTTGCTAATGGTTGTCAAGATGGGGTTGGCTCAAGTATTCAAAGACCCCATCATGTTCAGTAGAGTTAACGAGTTTGAAGACCCCGTTATGATCAGTGGAGCTAATGGGTAGAAGACCACGATCATAGTGTCACAAAACACTGATCGTTATGCTCAGTAGAGCTAACAGGAAGGTCAAATAGACTCCCGATGCAGCCTCTTATATGGAGAAGATGCCGGGAGGCTGTCGAAATTCAAACTGATAGAGGACTTAATTAATTTAATGTAAACTGAACTCTAAGCTCAAAATTAAAATCTAAATTGAAATTACAGGTGCTTGAAGACCTTGTTATGCTTAATAGAGTTGACAGATTAGAAGACCACAGCTGTAGTATCATAAGACACTGACCGTTATGCTCTGTAGAGTTGACGGGAAGGTCTAATAGCCCCCGATGTGGGGACGACGTCAGAAGGCTGCCGAATTTTAGATTAATGGGAGACTGAAACAAAAACAAATAAAAGTATTGATGAGCTTAAATCGAGCTTGTTTGAAAATGATAAATTAAAGAATAAACCTACATATAACATTTTAAAAGTCTTCAAATAAGAATGATCTTACAGGGGACTCGACAACTTGTTGATGATCAGAAATAAGACTTTTAATGAACTTGAGGGTTTGTCTCATAAAAAAAAAATTTCAAGTAAAGCTTCTGGTGATCTTGATAATTGTCTACGAGCACAAACAAAACTTACAATGGATTTGAAAGCTCATCTTTTAATTAGAATAAGAATTAGATAAAATCTTCATAGAAGTTGTAAAGAATCCAACAATTACCTACATGCTTAAAGAGGTTATAATAACTATTATACAAATAAGAATAAGTATCAAAAATATTGAACTAATAAGGTTTGAAAACTCGTCAATGAGTAGAAATCATATTTCTTATTTAACGATCAAATTATGTTATGATTCATACCGAACAATTTGGATTGTGCTATATACCACATCAAACAAATCGTTCAAAGCAAAAAGAATTTGAATGAGACTTATGATGAGCCTACGAGCTTCTCAGTGATCATGAGTTAAGCACCATTAAAACTTAAAGAGCTAAATGAGCTATGAACTAGATGATAATAAATAAATATTAATCTAAATAATTGAACAAGATCTGAAATGTCAAACGCCACCAAATCCGTAATTCATACATATAAGCGGACATAAGACTTTATGCTTCAAATTAAACATTACACGTACTACAAGATATATTTTTACAAACACTGTGCTTCAAAATCTATATAAAAAAGAAAAATAGTCTTATGACATGAACTTTGTAGTGATGCTATACTTAATTTAAGTTCCCTGAAATACATGCGTGCCTTCAAATAAAATTAAAGTGCTTACATGGATCATAAAGTAACTATGAATTCAATCTTATTGCATCTACTTGTAGATGACTATTTTAAGAGATTAATCAATTCTCCATGATTCACCTAAGAGTTTAAAATGATCACCCGCATGGGCCTCAACACTACGCCGAATACTTAAACTTAGTGTCTGAGGATGCTGCGCGGGTTAATTCACGGTTTGGTCTTAGGACCAGGTTTGGGCTAACAAATTCTAAAAATCCAATAATTATATTATAATATTTTTAATCTAATAAAATCTCTGAGAAGGTAATTCTATTATATGACAGTAGATCTAATCCTCTATTATTAAATTAATAAAGTTGACAGGATCTAAAATAGTAAACTATGTGATCAATACCTTGAGATGGTCGCGTTGATTGAATATTTCAACCGAAGGAGTTTCTCATAATAATAATAAAAATATATATTCAAATTTTAATGTCAAATCATTATTACATAATCAAATATTCAATTATATATATATATATATATATATATTAAATGAAATTAATTATTTAAAGTAAAATCCATCTACAGATCTACAACCATTTATCGAGGGTGACAAATTAAAAAAACATTTGCTCACAAAGAGCTAATGCCAAATCAAATGCATAGCTATTTTCAAACTCAAATAATTTTAAGCTCGTAAGGACGTGGCCCGTGTCCTCTGTCCGCATGATTTTGCCACAAAATAACACCATATAAATGATGGTTACGACTAGACCCTCTGACTGAGTGGTTCATCACGATATGACACCACTAAATTATGATCATGACCACAACCTGTATGTTCCCCAATGAATTTGTTATTTGAGATGTGAACTATATAATGCATTTTGATTGGACAAAAAGTCCTATGTTAGCTAAGGTTGACTTGTATTTGTCCCCTTAGACAAACTCCACCTCAGGTCTACAAGGTTCTCCTAGACGACGCAACCCATGACTGCTGACAAGGATCCTTCAGTCATGTTGGGTTGTCTATCTCCTCTGACTAAGTAGATTAGGGACCACGATAGCCTAAAATAACAAAACCATGGGATCTAGATCGAGTGCGTCATCGTTCCCCCAAACAAAAGTTTTAAATTAAATAAGAAATCTCATAAATCTTAAACTCCACTCACTACTATTATATACTCATTATTTAACGATTCATCGACTAACCTTAATCGAAAGTGCTCTCTCAGTATTGAGAGGGGTAATTAATTATAGGTACTTGCGCCTATAGGAAACTTGAAACCAGATCAAAAGTCATCACAAAATGAGGGCGAAATCTCTCGGTAGTGTCTTATCTACTATTCCATCTGCCTTCTGAAAATTTCACCGATACTTTAAATCACTCTCTTAATTGAGAGGTCGGTAGTGAATTTTTGGAGCCCACACTGAAAAATGTATGGAATGAAGAGGTTTGAAGGCCTCGTCATGCTCATTAGGGCGTGATGGGTAGCCCAAAAAATCATTAGATATAGTCCCTTATGCCGAAATGTTGCCAAAATTTGGAATGAGTTTTAGACCTAAAAAAAGAGAAGGAGGTTTGAATGCATAAAAATTGCATATATATTTGCTTTTATGCAGGTGGTTGAAGGTTTCATTATGCTCATCAGGGCGTAACATGATTGAAATTCGGCTGAGGTGCTTCAAAACACCAATCGTTACACTCATCAGGGCGTGACAGATAGGCTAAAATAGTTTCGATGTAGCCCCATACACAAGGATGATACCAAAATATTGCCAAAATTCTGTTAAAATTTTATTAAATCTAGGACTTAAAAAAGGGGGAGAGAACATTTGAATGTGTAGAAACTGCATATATATTTATTTTATGCAGGTGATTGAAGGACTTGTTATGCTCATCAGGGTATAACGAGATTGAAATTCGGCCAAGGTGCCTTAAAACACCATCTGTCACACTCATCAGGGCACAACAAATAGGCCAAAATAATTTCGATGTAGGCCTCTTGTAGAGAATAAATTCCTATAAGAGTCGCCTTTCAAATCTGTGGTGAGAAAAGAAAGAGGAGACCTATAAAAATTCATCTTTTTAGGATGCCACACAAATCCACTGATGTACTTGTTTAGGTGATCAGGTACATCATCAAAGAATAGTGTATTATCTTGAAAGACAGAAGTCACTACTCTTTAATGAACTTAATCACCTCAATAAGGACTCCTAAGGACGATGGGTCTACATATGTACCAGAGATTCTTTCCCTATTTTATATGGAAATGTAAAGCAGGGTTTATTTTAAACCGAGTTTGTTAAGTTCCCTGCAGAGGCAAGCCCCCATAGTTAATTACCTCATAAAGAATGGAGATTTCTTAGGAAAACTCTCGATTAAGGTAAATGATCATATTTGAAGATTTTAATAGAAAAGGACTATCAATCGATGAGATTGATCAAAAGAAGGGGAGTTATTATCGAAGCCAAAATGAAAAATAAGAAAGAGATGCCCACGATGCTAGGAAACCTAGTGAACATCTCAAACTATCCTGTAGTCGGGTTTTACATTTTTGAAATTGATTTAATTTATTTGAGTTGAATTTTTTATTAGAAATTTAGGACTTAAGATTTCTTAACACAAGATTAAGGAAATGCATAAAAGGTGAGGAATTATGCTTATAGCCCGCAAAGGGGAGAAGCAATCTCAGAACCTAAATCTAGGGAGCGTCGATGAGGGCCGGAAGCACACTTAAATCTAAGGTGAAAAAATGGGTAATTGGTTTGCCTGCATAAGAGAGGACAAACCACTTGACAGCTTAGACTTACAACCGCTTGGAGGTGACTGCCAACTAACTCCTTCTATGATTTTAAATACATATAGGCAAGTCATTTTGCTCATGCAAGATAGCTAGGCTGTTATTTATTTAGAAACAGACTAAGTCCTTAAAACTCACTCCCTAAATAGACTAGATCATGTAAAGGGACATGCTTTAAATGACCTAAATCTAATGCAATTCAAATTTCATTTTATTTTTATTTTGAACAATTATTTTGACTTAGGCTAATAGGATTCATATGATTAATGAATGAGAAAGAAGGTTATTGGCCAAAATCAGCGAGAAGGGAGGAGGCGAGTTTCCACCATGGCTCTCAAAGATCAAGCCAAGTTTCTCTAGCAAAGGTGAAAGCCCTCCAATCAAGAGTGAAATAAGATGCATTTGTGCATGATATTATAAAAGAAATGCTCATCCAGCTAAGGGGTTACTAATTCTTTTATTTTGATTTTAAACCTATGCTTTAGGTGAGGTTATGAGTTCTTTATTTTTATTTTGAATTGTTATGTTGGGTAAAAGATTTATTTTACCCTAAAGAGCCTAATCCACATCCAAATCATACATAAAGCAAGAAAGAAACTAGAAAAATCATGCCACTTAATGCGCAAGCTAAACAAATCATCAATCAATTTATAAATATAATCACAAAAAGAATAAAAGGCCATTATGGTTGGGCACCACCACACAAAATCTGAAAATATCAAATGTGGGTAGCCGAGCTCTGCCCTTATACAACCTGGATTATAAATTAATTAAATTACAATTAAGTAAGAAATTCATTGTTATGAGAGTCTTCAAGCTTCATTTCTTCATTCTTCTTCTTTTCTTCTTTGGTTCATTCTTTTTGATGGTTGGAAGGTGGATTCTCTAAGGCTTCATATGGTGCATAAGATAGGATCTTATGACCAATACTCATCCTAATCCCCATAACAATCTTTCCAAAATCCTAATTGCATAAATTTACATGAAAAGGAAAAGTGAAAATCTAACTAACACCTGCAAAACAAAGGTTAGCTAAAATAAACCACACAAATCTCAAGCATGTATATTGGACTTATCACCCCACACATGGGTGATTAAGTCCACCTGGCCTATTAGATTATGCTTAGGGGTATAAAGGACCTGCAAGAAAAAGTATTTATATTTTATTTATGATAGTGCCCCTTAAGCACAATCCCCTACAGAAAAGAATAGTTAGACTAAGAATGTCCTATCATTCATTCTACGAGCATACACCCTAATATCGAGTCTAAAACATATATTACAAAATAAAACAAACATCAAACCATGCACTGACCTAACTTAAAGCTAGAAGTTGTGACTTAGGCTAATGTGTATGCTTTGAAGGTTTGTGTGGTATGCTTAGCTATAGCTTTATGTTCAAATTTTTTAAGGATGAAAACATGTTCAACTTAGAGGAGGGTTTCATTTAAGTTATTTAATTATTTTGGATTGATTTTATTTCATGTTTTGATTAGGTCTAAGTGGATCCTACAATTAATTACTAAATTATGAAGAGAGGGAATGAGAAGAAAACTTCTCTTTCCTTCCCTAACCTAAGTAATTTCTAAAGTGAGTTCACATTTTAGTTTTGTTTAGGTGAGTGTTTTGATTAAATATTTTAATTAATCTTAAGTTTAGATGAACTTTAAACAAACCTATTCAAAAAGAAAGGTATTTTATGATTAAATAAAATGAATCAAAATTCACATAACACACATTACTTTATTTCTTTCTTAACATATATAGCATGCATATGGATGGACCCTAAGCATATCTATACATACAAATGAGAGTATTTAACACACTTTATGATGCATGCTAAGTAATCTATTTAAGGAAATTTAGAAGTTGAATATGCATGATTTCTTAAGTAGAAAGGGGTTTCCTTATCCAAATTTTCACATACACACATAAAAGTAAGAAAGGCATAAGTGAGTATAGCATCATTGTTAACCAGTGGTGTAAGGTAGAAGACCTACTTAGGGATACTTAAAGCCTCGCAACCTCAGGATTGTCCAGACTAATATTCTACTTTCCTTAAATACAAATATATGTATAAAAGAAATAAAATGGAAAATAAGAATGCAAAAGTTGCATTAATGGATTCATTTAGTTTATGCAATTTATGTATGCAAGTATAGGTAGCCCTTCTCAGGTGATAGCATAAGGATGAATAGGATATGGAATTAAGAAAGTGTTAGATTTTTTTCAAATGAACTATACATCTAACCAAATTCCTATTCAAAACTATACCAACATAAGAAAGAAAGGAAACATACTAAGCATACCTTTATAATCTTTCACATGCAAACTCATAATTAAAATATAAGTAACATACTTTCAGATTTGATATTTGATTTATATATTTTGAAAATAATTTAGATTTAGTAGTGATAATAGCCACTCATATTTCTACTTTAGCCAACACATGCAAATTTGACATAAAGTAAACAATTTCATTTTTTTTAAAACTTGAATTTGAACAGTATGAATGCATGAAACCACATGACATACAAATTTAACATGTTGGGGAAAGATTCAAAGCAATGAAAGCATGTAAATAAGTTCACTTCACTTAAATCCTAAAGGCATTCTTATACAATAAGAAAGTTTAAAATAAATCAAAGTGAATTCAAAGTTATTTTTCTTAAGTTTGGAGTTTGATTTAATTTTGAAAAGGTGAGATGAGTTTGCTATTCCTAACCCATTCTCATATGTGTTTAATAATTTTGTTTAATTTTTAAATAATTAGATCCATTTTTATGCATTAATTAGGTTAAGATATGAATTAAGTAACTTAATTAACCCTTACCTACACCAACAATAACAACAACAACAACAAGCCTTAATCCCACTAAGTGGGGTTGGCTACATGAATCCTTCGTCTCCATTGTGTCCTATTATGTGTCAAATTCTCATTTAATTCAAGTATACTAAGGTCACTATTAATACATCTTAACCAAGTCTTTTTAGATCTACCTCTACCTTTCTTAACATAAGACAAATTTAATGCATCTACTCTCTTAACCGGGTTATCATACGGCCAATGCTTTATGTGGCCAAACCATCTAAGGTGACTCTCTCTAATCTTATCTGCCACTGGAGCTACTCCAACTTTTTTCCGAACATACTTATTTTGCATTTTATCTCTAAGAGGAAAGCCACTCATCCACCTAAGCATCCTCATCTCTGTAACACTTAACTTAGTCTTATGCTTTTATTGGCCAACATTCTGCACCATAAGTCATTGCAGGTCATACCACCATCTTATAAAATTTTTCATTAAGTTTAAGTGGAACTTTTCTATCACAAGAGCCGATGCATTCCTCCACTTCAACCATCCAACTTGAATTCTACTAATAACATCTCCATCTATTTCACCATCATTTTGAACAATAGAGCATAAATATCTGAATCGCTCACTCTTATTAATGACTTGTTCACCAAATGTCACAACACTACCACTAGAACTTATATAACTGAAATTACACTCCATATATTCAGTTCTAGATCTACTTAAATGAAAACCTTTAGACTCTAAAGTTGACCTCTATAATTCAAGTTTCTCTTGGACTCCCTCTCTAGTCTTATCAACAAGAAGAATGTCATCAGCAAAAAGCATACACTAAAGTACATCTTCTTGTAAATGCCTAGTAAGAACATCCATAACTAGAGTAAAAAGATAAGGACTTAAAGCTGATCCTTGATGTAATCCAACTAAAATAGGAAAATATTTTATCAATCCTCCTTGTGTTTGAACACAAGTAATAGCTCTAGTATACATATCCTTAATGACTTGAATATAACCAATATTAACTCTTTTCTGTTCTAGAACTCTCCAAAGAACATCTCTTGAAACTTTATCATATCATACGGAGTAACCTGCTTTCATATAATTCATAAATGATTTTGCTATCGGTTGTACCGTATATGTATGCTACATGATATTTTCCATATGTATAGAAATATATTTGTGCATTAATTCTTTCTTGATATAAAGAATATTGTTGCCAATTTTTTTGCTATTTCTAATATATATTTTTTATTTTTGAGCTCCTCTCTCGAGTTTAGCAGAAAATGTAATTTTTTTTGATATTTGTGATGGGGGGGGTTTCCAATTAAGTGGCTGGAAATATTATAATTCTTGCAATTTGATACTAACGGTAACTGTTTTTCATCAAGTTCTCCAAAGAGATATTGTTTCACCTTTTGTAATTCTAGTAGGATCTTATTTCCATATTCTATTTCACATTCAAGCTTCCATATTTGATGCTCCAGTATTTCAGATAATTGTCGAATTTATGGTCATCAGATTTGACCCAGTCTTTTATATAATATGTATCCATATCGAGATTGTCAGGTAATTTGTCAAGAGATAAGTCGGTATCTGGTTCGGTACTCATGACGTACAAAATTTTCAAGTTAGAGTATCAGCTAAAGAGTTACGTTTCCCTTCAATATATTCTAAATCAAAATTATATGCTGAAAACCAACTTTTCCATCGTATTAATCATTTATTTGGTAGAGAATCTATAATTTTGCCTTTTATAAAAGAAATTGCAGTTTTGTTATCTGTGCGAATGATAAAACGTTCATTTAAAAATAATTCAAATTTTTTGATAGCCTTTTTAATAGCTAAAAGTTCTTTTTCATTAATGTGATAATTTTGTTCAGTAGAGGTATATGTTCCGGATGCGTATCGACATAAAACTTCATTATTTTGTCGTATAGCTTTTAAGATTGCTCCCCAGCAAGTTTTAGAGCTATCCGTTTTGATTATTAGTATTTCTTTATTATTTGGTAAAGTTAGCTTAGGAAGTTGCTTACATCTCTTTTTAATTTGTTGTAATAGGTGTTGGTCATTTTCGTCCCAAGATCAAGCCATATTTTTACGCAATTTTTTTTGGAGTGGAGCACGAAGTGAGGCTAAGTCTTGTATAAATGCTTCGGCATAATTAATACAGCCTAAAAAAGCATTGTAAATCTTTCTGATTTGTGATAGTAGCGAATTTATCAATTTTTTGTAAGATATGTTCTTATAATTCAATAACACTGTGATCTATTTTTAGCCCAAGAAACTCAATAGTATTAGTAATAAAAATGACTTTCTTTTTGCTTAAAGCAATACCATGTTTATAAGCTTTTTCTGCAAATAATGTAAGATGTTTAAAATGTGAAGGAAGCTAAAAAAATAAGGATATCATCAACATAAATAAGAGAAAACATATTAAATTCAGAGAATAAATAATCCCTAAGGTTAGATAAAACATCTATATTCTAAACAATCTATTCTTATAATCTTATTAAGCATTACTAGGAGTTGACCATGATATCTCCGGTTCCTATCATATTCTTCAATCACCTACTGGTGCTAGTGGATTTCTTAGGAAGATTCAGGCTCAACAATTTAGACCACAACCCTATACGATTACTTCAAAGAAACAAAGCACAACCATTGTTCGTCTCCTACACTAGGCGTAACCAATAATGCGAATAAGATCATAAAAGCATATTATTACATAATCAAGATATTAATACAGCATTGTACCAAACCAAACATAAAATATATACTTACAGACATAACAGGGAGAAGTATTATTTAGCCTGAAAGGCTATAATACATATGTTTATTTGGAACTTCTTCGCTAGAAAGGAAGAGGAAAGCACAAAACCTTACAAGTAGCACACACACTCACTCTTTTCGTTTTGCCCCTCTAACTCTTAGAGATCCCTCTTTATAGAGGTGGTTGAGGCTGATAGATAATTGGGCTCTTTTTCTGAATGCTCCATTATTGTTCAATAATTGAGATACTTTTTCTGAGTGCTCAATAATTGGGATTTCTGAGTGCTCTATTATTGCTCAATAATTGAGATACTTTAGATACTTTTTCTGAGGGCTTCTATTATTGTTATCGCTTTTCAGAGTGCTCCATTATTATTTCTGAAATAATTGAGATGCTCTTCTTAGTGTTATCTGACATCATTGTTGTCATTTTTCAAGTCCTTCTCGGAAGGACTGTAATGTCTGCTTCTTTTTGCAATACATGCATTGATGTAGTTTTTCTTTTTGTAATCGTTCACAGAATTTTGCTTTAATTTTGTCGCTGGCTTTTATCATATTTTTTCTAAGCAGATTTACCCATTTCTGATATAAGACTTCATGAGTTTTTCTTATGTTTTGTCTGCTATAGCTGTAATTAAATAAAGTATCCGAGCAATGATATACCCAGATATTTGCTGGATCAATTTTCTTAGTTTCAATCCATATCTGATATAAATCTTCATCCTTTTGTCTTTGGTAAAAAGGCTTTTCAGTAGTATATTTTGGATAGAATGGTTCACTACTGATTCCGATTTGTATAAGAGATATGTGCCCTTCAGGTATTTCTAGATAAGTTTGAAATAATTTTATATAAATATTCCAATGTTTAACAACTGCCTGAAATGTTTCTACTGCTTCAACGAATACCTTTGGTAATTTTTGACGATTTGACAAATCTTCGAGATACATCATACGGAGTAACCCGCTTTCATATAATTCATAAATGATTTTGCTATCGGTTGTACCGTATATGTATGCTACATGATATTTTCCATATGAATGGAAATATATTTGTGCATTAATTCTTTCTTGATATAAAGAATATTGCTGCCAGTTTTTTGCTATTTCTAATATATTTTTTTGTTTTAGAGCTCCTCTCTGGAGTATAGCAGAAAATGTAATTTCTTTTTCGATATTTGTGATGGGGTTTTTTCCCAATTAAGTGGCTGGAAATCTTTTAATTCTACTTGTAATTTTGATACTGACGGTAACTGTTCTTCGTCGAGTTCTCCAAGGAGATATTGTTTCACCTTTTGTAATTCTGTTAGGATCTTATTTCCATATTCTATTTCACATTCAAGCATCCATATTTGATGCTCCAGTATTTCAAGATAACTGTCGAATTTATGGTCATCAGATTTGACTGAGTCTTTTGTAGAATATGTATCCATATCGAGATTGTCAGGTAATTTGTCAAGTGATAAGTAGGTATCTGGTTCGGTACTCATGACCTGCAAAATTTTCGAGTTAGAGTATCAGTTAAAGAGTTACGTTTCCATTCAATATATTCTAAATCAAAATTATATGTTGAAAACCAACTTTGCCATCGTATTAATCGTTTATTTGGTAGAGAATCTATAATTTTGCCTTTTATAAAAGAAATTGCAGTTTTATTATCTCATGCGAACGATAAAATGTTCATTTAAAAATAATTCAAATTTTTTGATAGCCTTTTTAATAGCTAAAAGTTCTTTTTCATTAATGTGATAATTTTGTTCAGTAGAGGTATATGTTCCGGATGTGTATTGACATAAACTTCATTATTTTGTCGTATAGCTTTTAAGATTGCTCCCCAGCAAGTTTCAGAGCTATCCATTTCGATTATTAGTTTTTCTTTATTATTTGGTAAAGTTAGCTTAGGAAGTTGCTTACATCTCTTTTTAATTTGTTGTAACAGGTGTTGGTCGTTATCGTCCCAAGACCTATCCATATTTTTACGAAGTTTTTTCTAGAGTGGAGCACGAAGTGAGGCTAAGTCTTGTATAAATGCTTCGACATAATTAATACAGCCTAAAAAATATTGTAAATCTTTCTGATTTATGATAGTAGCGAATTTATCAATTTTTTTGTAAGATGTGTTCTTGTAATTCAATAGCACCGTGATCTATTTTTAGCCCAAGAAACTCAATAGTATTAGTAATAAAAATGGCTTTCTTTTTGCTTAAAGTAATACCATGTTTATAAGCTTTTTCTGCAAATAATGTAAGATGTTTTAAATGTGAAGGAAGAGTAGAGCTAAAAATAAGGATATCATCAACATAAATAAGAGAAAATGTATTAAATTCAGAGAATAAATAATCCATTCTTCGTTGGAATATTTGAGGTGCATTTTTTAGTCCAAAAGGCATAACATTTCAATGATAGTGTCCTTGTGGGGTACTAAAAGCCGTTAGTTCTTTATTATCGGGATGTATTTTAATTTGCCAAAAGCCGGATTTACAATCTAATTTAGAAAACCATTTTGCATTTTTAATTTGATTAATAAGGACCTCTTTTTTGTGTAGAAAATATCCATTAAATGTGATTAATAAGGAATTTTTGTACTTATTTTTCAACTTATTCAAAGGAATCAAGTTAGTATATACATAAGTCAAGTAAAATTAAAAGAGAATTGATTGTCTTCTATTTGCATCAATTTTGTTTGTCTTTGGTTCAATAAATTATGATATATTACACTAGAAGATTGATTGCCACAAATTGATATTTTCTATAAATGCATATGATTAATTAGGGATATATTATTAATTATATTAGAAATTTTATTTTATTTTAAATAGCTTATGGAAGAACAACACAAGATTTATTTAATTTTGAGGATTGTGACTTCTCAAAAGAGTAAGTTCTTAGGATTCACTACATCTTGGCTAAGAAAAAAAATCCTTGAATACTCCTGATTAATTTCATTGATTAATTTTCCTGATGAAATACAGAGCTTTGGATTACAAGGAGAAATATGAAATCTAATTTATGTAGTGAATGCTAAATAGACCTAAAAGACTTGTGACCCTCGATTTAGAAATGCCTAAATTGAGTGAAAGTTCATTGTTTCAATGAACTTTCAAAAAATACAACAAAAATTTTAGGATTGAATATTTTATATTTATTTAGTTTATTGAATGAACTAAGGGAAGTGCCAAAAGGAGGGACTTGCAACATCACATAGTGATAAAGCTTTTCTAATTCTATTTTTTGTATTTTACTCTTTCATAACATAATGATTACCTATCATATGTTTTGCATGACGAATTAAGTACTATCATATATAAACTAACTTAATTTATTTTAATTAAATAATAATGTACTTATCCTCACTTGAATGATATTTATTAAAATATATAGCATTCTTAATAACGAGAGATTAATATTATGTGATAGAAAATTTTGAGTGGCAGAATAATATTTTTGCATCCTAGCTAGGTTAATATGAAGATCTCCTCACACACATATAGGAGAAAAATCACAAAAGGCACAAGAGTTTTCATGCAAAAGTAGGTAAGAGAAAAACTGGTGCGTGGTCTATTTAAAATGGTCCACAAGATAAGTAAAATTATAGAAGTTTGCTCTTCCTTTCAATTAAAAAAAAAGATGAAATTATAGAGTGAAAAAAAGTTCAACTTCTGTAAATGTAGTGGAGAATACTAAGGATGATATAGTAAAGATGGCAATAACTATCAGGTAATGTTAATCAGATATTGACAAATGAGTAATGACAGTCAAGAGATAGCGATTAAATGATAATATATCAGAAATATTGATACTTCTGCACAAAACAATAAAAGATGATCAAAGATATTACCATAGGTAGATGCTTTCATGCCATGAAATGTATATATCTAATCTCATGAGACTTTCCCCATATATTACCTCAATAATACTTAACCCTCTAGGAATGAATCATTCTCTTAAAAAATCAACCACAACCCTTCAATAATTTACACATTTTTAACATTGGGACATGCTTCTTGGTTAACTCAATATAATAATAATAATAATAATAATAATAATAATAATAATAATAATAATAATAATAATAATAATAATAATAATGAAGTACTACGATTTAATCATTAATTGCTTATTTTACCAACAAATGACTAGGAATTCTTTTTATATTTCCCCTTCTTGATCAACTTTTAAGGAGGGTTTTCAAAGTGTGATAATTACTAGCATCATAATAGAAATTATCATGGTAGAGATAGAGTTTATTTATTTTCTTCTCTAAATAGATTTTTTTTTAAGAAATCCAATTTTAGATGATAGATATAATTGTAAATATCGATATATTCAAAGAAGAGTGATTGACATCCTTTTACATTTGAAAAGATCATAGAGGCGAATATATTGATGGTCATGTGAGCACCTACTTCAATTGACTTCTTTGATTAAAAAAAAATAATGATTCACATGTGCTACTTCTTAGGGTGATACTAATGGTAGTGGTCTCTCTCTCTCTCTCTCTCTCTCTCTCTCTCTCTCCTTTTTAAAAGAAAACTCATCAATCAACCTAGCTAAATGAAGGAGAAAATGAACAGACTTTTTGATATTAATATAATTGGCTAAGTTTTCTAACATCTAGGTCATAGATTTGTTGCTCTTGGTGACAATAAACGAATATTCTCACGAAGTTTGAGGATAAGTGCAAAATTGGTAACAGTGGGGGTCAAAATTCATCATCTAGTGATGTATGATTGGAGTATATGACCTCGGAGGCCTTCCCCCTCTTTCTGTTTGTTAGAGTATAAAGATTGAGAGAACTTCATAAGCTTCCGAGAGGCAACAACGAATTAGAATATAGATTTGGGTTGGAGAGAATTTTAAACAAAGAAATGCATGCAAACGACGTATTATTGTATCATCTTTAGGCAAAATTCCTGAAGATTATGATAAAGACAATGCATTTGACAATATCAAAGATGCCATACAAGAAGGAAGCATTTTCCAAACTCTTGATGGCATGAATTGAGAGACTTTGAACTTGAAAGAAACTCAATCCAGAAGGGAGAACTAGCTCGTCAAGAGTAAATTTGAATCAGCACCAGCTGTCTAATCTTTCTAACGTATGTGATTCTAATGCCCTCACAAAAAATTTAGTTAAGTCTCAGTTAGACAATTGCCAAGATTGCTGTAAAAGATCTACAAACATCCATAATACACACATATGCACGAGAAAATATTATGTGTGGAGTCCGCACGTAGCTTTACGTGCGGACTCCAATCATAAGCTCAATTTTTTTTATTAAAAAAATTATTGGAGTCCAGATTGTATCCCAATTTCGCACGTACACATTTACACACCAGGTTGCCAGAGTTCATTTATACTCGGGACAAGAGTAGCGAATAGACTGCTGCCATAAGAAATCAAAACAGAAGATCCGGTCAATAAACAACGCCTCAACCTGTCATAAAAGAGCAAGAATCATTCAGATGAAAGCTTAAGAAGGGTTCTGTAGTCTAAATTGTTCGCAATTAATAAATAACAAAAATTCCAATGCCACTGTTCAAATGCGTACATTACATGGGAACTCTAGAGGCCTACAAAAAAATTGATAGAAATGAACAGAGTAAGATTTGAATATATAGGAAAACTCCTATATTTTCAAGAGTTTAATAGATCATTTAATCTTTTAGTTTCTATGATTTGTATAGGTAAATCTCCTTGAATGACGTAAATTATATATATAAATGTACTTGATCTCTCCTTTTTGCTCTTTTGCTCGTTATTATAATTCTAAGAACTAACATAAGAGTTTTTGAATAAGCAAATTCCTTGATTATCAGACAATATATGTAAGTCGAAATGTTCCAAATCAACCAAATTGATGGTCGAGATTTAACACCATAAGTATTCCAAATGCGATGACAGATATATCAAAATAAAATATTAGAAGATTAAATTATCATATTTGATTGACCAATTTCTATAATAGCAAACAGCAGGTAAGACAATTCAAATCGATCAATTTTCCTTCAGATTTATTTGATTTATGTAATTAACCGATTCCCAATGTGAACAGACTCAAATATAGGCCACTAGCAAATAATTATGATTATGCAGATGCCCAAAACTCCTTGTAAACGCCGTCCCTATTTATTAATTTGGTACTAAGCAAGAAGGCGTTATTACCAAACTTCTTTCATTTCTTATTAATTGCCTAGCTAGCATATGGCATCAGCACCTTCGATACTGAATAGCCCTTTGGGCATTGATGCTTCAAATCTATCTGTGAATGATCTTCAAAGCTTACTAGCAGATATTATGAGATCGAGCAGAGAGAAACATAAAAAAAATTCAAGAAGCAAATAAATAATAAATACAGGTGGGCATTATGATCTAAATTCAAGGCATATAGGATGACCTTGAAAGATGCAAACTTCTGGAGTTCCGTTGACCTGAGTAGGTGCCATTAGAGACCAAGGCCAGCTCGCCGAGGTCATGGGCAAGTGCACCTATATGCCATGCACTGCTCGGTAAGCATAACCTAGATGCTGGACAAGTGCCGCTTAATCTTGAGTGAGGGCTTCTTACTCCTCGTATGGATATTGCCACGTATTTAATGTACACATAAATATATAAGTATACAGACATGAAACATCAAGATATATGCCTTCTCAAACTAGCTCTTCTTGCTTTTTGTTCTACTCTCCATTTCTTCAATTAGCTACAACACTGATTTGATCACTAAAGAATGCGGAAAATTTGATGAGATCTTGTAAGGCAATGTCAAAACGATCATTCTAGACCTGATGACAAAGACAACCACTGATGTCTTCAACAACTCTACCTATGCCACCAATAGCTGCACCGTCTACAATATTGTGAAGTGTCGAGAAGACATGAGAAAGCCAGGCAATACGATCGAACCATGCACACTAAAAACTTTGCGGTCAGTCTGACACGAAGTGCTTTTATATTATAATGTGATAGTTTTTACAATAATAATCACAACCCTAAGAATATATATGAGGAGTCCTAGAGACTTTTAAGCGTGTTTGAATGCGAGTTGTGGTGCAGAGCCAAACGATAGGATCAATGTATTATTAATGCCAATTTAAATTGGTAAAATTTAATTATGAATAAATTATAAGTGAATCAAGATTTTCTTAAATAAGCACAACGCATCATAGTTAATAATCAAACTAAATTCGTATTTTGTATAAGTAGTGGCAAATGGTTTATATTTAACTTATTTAAAGGAATCAAGATAGTATATAGACAAATTAAGTAAAATTGAAAGAGAATTGATCATTTTGAATTGTATTTTATTAGTTTCTATTATGTATTAAAACTGTGAAGTCAATTTTGTGCTTGTTTCAATAGATGATGGTGGATTACAATAGAAGATTGATTGTCTATAAAGACTCTTTTTGGAGATATAACCTCCTAAAACAATCTTATTGAAGCCTTTATTTATTAAAACTGATAGGTTAAGCAACAAGCTAATGTTTTCTAAAGGTGAATACGATATTGAATTTGGGATTATTTTTAAAATAGGCTTAGTGTTAATCTTAATTAGCCGTTTAGGCACCAAAAAATTTTATTTAGCAAAATAGTATTCCGTCAAGCGGACGTGGCTAACGTGGAAAGCGTGGCCGATCCGCTTGACGACGGGTACTGCAGTCGTCCGTCAAACGACGACGGCCCAGCTCTATCGTCAGCTCGTGGTTTGACGACGGCCGCTTTTAATTTTTTTTTTTAAAATGCGCAAAACAGAATAGCATATGAAAATTTTCCCATGAAGGACACTTTAGTGGCAACACAGATACTCATTGACATTGAAGCCTCTACTATAAATAAAATAGAAAGCCGCTTCAAACTACGTAGTATCTGGGATGCCATATTTAGGCTGAACAATGATGTTTTAACATATATGAAGGCAACCTAATAAAGTCCTTCTATGATGCAAGTTAGAAAAAAAAAGTTTAGAAAGTTCAAGCGTAGTCTAAAGCTAAGAACGACAATAGCATTTTAGACTATGAGATTAACACCAAATTTCCTTCCACATGATAAATGAAATACATATAGTAAAAATGAATAAATTATTTCGAAAATAACAAAAACAAAAGATTTACTTGTTTCATATAATAGCCACGAAGTACACATACAACAAAATATGATCTAGCATGGACATAATATAATGGTACATCTGACTATCTCCAATGATGCCTATGATGCGGTATCGCATCACTACCGGGTGTATAATGGGCGTGTGTAGGTCTCGGCGATGCTCCAAGCGGTCCTCCGGATCGACTTTTGGGATGGTTGTTGCGGTATGATCTGACCCATACGGGGTGTCATATGGAATGAGGGAGGCCCATACATAGGAAGGCTTGTTACCAAGGGTGCATCGGCCACATGATCCTCGAATCGTGATGGCGTGTAAATGTATCGTATATGGTCCACCACGGTGGAGATGATGGACCAATATCCATCACGCGAGCCATCCGACGCGTGAGGTGCACCTGGAATGCTAGTGTCCCCATGCCGGCTATCGGAAATATACATGTTTGTGTGCAAGTCTTTGCACAACCCCTCATACTCGTTGATTGATTCCTGCATCTCTGTGTCATCGGCCCTCCCAAAATAGCGTCTGAATATATCCTCGTTCATATGTGCTCACGGCATTGACGCCAGCGTATTATGATGTAATTAAAAAAAATGATTATCACAATTAAGAAATGCGGACTTACCATGAGTCGATCTCCAGGAGCTCGAGGGTAATACGTGTTTGGGGTACCTGGGTGCCAGATATCTGATTAATAAGACCGATATCATCTCATCGATTAATGGTTGCACCGCCTGGCGGGTAGAGTCACCACCACCAACTGCTCGTCCTCTGCGCAATATATATGTCTGGTGGTAAATGACCCAGTCCATGTCGGCTTTCCTCGACCATCCACTCATCGAAGAAGACTACCGGTTCAACCTCTCGTGGGTGGGAAGGCTGTCGAGCACCGCGATCGGTGGGTGCCACTCAACTCATTTCCAACTAATTAGGGTACTTTTAGCCAATATGTCATCCCCATGCAAGCATATATCTACGACGCGTTAGCGGTCGAGCTCGTATGGCTCCCATATCACCGTGTTGTTTTAGATGAATAGTAGGTTGCTATTTACATACAAAAGTTGTCCAAATTATGCACATACAAAAAACATACCGACTCTCTGAGAGCCATCTAGCTCGTCTCGATAAACTCTAATATGGTGCGTCACCTTCTGACAAACCCTTCATTCCGACAACCCACACGAGCCCATCTATGTTCTGCAGAATATGTAACGTCGGTCTGCCGACATGAACATGCTCCCACACCCATACCTGCAGTAACTGTAAGCAACCAGCCATATTCATGCGCTTCGGCTTCGTTGCCTCATGGAGCTCCCTGTACAAATGAGCAAGCACCGCTGCTCCTAATGAGAACTCTCTAAACGTGTCAAGATCCTCCAGTAGAGGCGGAATCAGAAGAATCTCGAACACGAAGTGTCCGCATAAGGAAGCGTGCCAAAAGAATGTAAGCTCTGAGATGAAATATTTAGTCATTATTACAATCATTTTGAAATTAATTTAATTGTTTTCTAGAAAATAATTAATTAAAATATACCAATAATATTTTAATCCCAAAGTGAAAGTAACATAACTTGGTTAAATATCATCTCACATGAGAACTCTCCATTATATGAAAGTCGATCCAATTCGAAGCTAAACAAATTGAACAAGTTCATTATGAACTATACGAGCTAAACATGAATAATAATTTTTCTAATAATTTCGAATACACCCAGATTTCAATTCACAAATTTCACAAATTTTTACAGCACAACTCAAGAGATTTTGCTAGATCTTTTAAACAAAAGATAAGTGCTGCATTCAGGGAAGAATTACAAATGTAGCTAAATAACTCAAACGATTTTGCTAGATCTATCACAAGTTGCAGAAAAAATTACCTTAATCGGCGCACGAACGAAGAAATATCCTGATTCCGACAGTGCCGCACTCGACGGATGGCGGGAGCTCTCCCTTGGCGTGACCTCCCTAAGCGGTGCTTATTCTTGAAATCCAGAGGGCGGACATTTGGGAGGAAAAGGAAATAAAATCTGCTTACGGTTTGTTTGCAAATAGGGGCGGCGACCTCTCCTTGCCCGACGAAGCTTCCTTGGTGGTGGTCCCTTCTTGAGATCTGCCGGGCGATGGCGAGCAGGCGGCGGCTGCAACGCAGAATAGAAATAAAGGAAAGTAGATCGAGCTCACGGGTTTTTTTGCCATAAGTGATGAGCGGTCGTCCGTCAACGGACGACGGTTGACATAACTTAGCCTGGCGCCCGTCGTCCGTTTGACGGACTCTCAGTATCGTCGGTCAAGCGGACGATTGGCGCTCGCTTCTCAGCGTCCGATCCGTTTGACGGACTAGGCCTATTTTGCTAAATAAAATTTTTTGGTGCCTAAACGGCTAATTAAGATTAACACTAAGCCTATTTTAAAAATAATCCCATTAAATTTCTCTATTAGAGGATTAAATTTAGAGCTATCAAAAACTATATCGAAGAGCTCTCCTCTAATGGCTCCTTATTTTAGTTTGTAGAGGACATTGTCAAAGAAGTAATTTTGCACTTTTCTAATCTACTTAACTACTCCAACAACTCTTGGAATCCAAATTTATCTGATATTCTATTGGATTCTGTTCTAAGCATGTAAGATGATGATGGCCCCATGAATACTTTCATGGATAAGAAAATTGAAAGAACACTTTATAGCATTGGACTGGTCAAAATCACTAGTCATAATGGTTTCACATTTAAATTATTCAAGGACCCTTGGATTATCAAGAGGCCTTCCTTTATTGAACCTACCATAAATTATTTTTTATTAAGTAAGCTCTCTGATAAGGTGAAACGTTTAGTCATTACTCTCATTAAAAAAAAAAAATCTCACATTGAGTCTCTTAATAACTATAGGTCCATTTCATATTGCAAAATAATATATATGGTCATCAAAGTTTATTCCTGATAAGATTAAGCCTTTGCTTCCTAAGTTTATTCAACTTGCTTAGGCTTCCCTCATATCTGATCATGATATTGTTGACAACGTTATTCTTTCTAAAGAACTTCTTCATGGCTTTAATTTAGCTTGTGGACTAGAACACTTATGTTTCAAAATTGATTTTAAGAAGGCTTTTGATAATGTTAATTTTCAATTTCTTTATGATAGACATATGGGTTTTCCACTAACCTTTATTAACTACATTGACACTTGTACTACTCGTGTCCATTTCTTTGTTGTCATTAATGGGGAATTGAGGCTTCTACTCTTGGTTTAAAGCAAGATTGTCATTTTTCTTCATGCAATTTCACTTTAAGATGGCTGTCTCTTCTAGAATGAAGACACAAGTACTGTCAGCTTCTCTTTTGTTGCTACTAGAAATTTTTTTTTGCAACATCTCACATCTTATATATATAAATGATCTTTTGATATTTTACTACAATGCCATTGTCAATAAATCAACTATATATCTCTCCAAATCTATTATGAGAGTTTAAGACTTTCTATTTTTATTACCCCTAGCTTTCAATATTAACCTATCCTTGGAACAATATAACCTTCACAATTTTCTCTTTAAAATTGAAGTTGTTGATTGTTCCATAATTATGGATAAAATATGGTTTTGACTCGTTGGCTAGAAGAAAAAATTACTCTTTTTTGCTGATAAAATTCAATTAATCAAAACCACTATTTGGAGCTGTCTTCATTATTAATTTTGTCCAATTACTATTCTTAAAGGCCTAAGAATAAAAGATCTCTTTTTTGATTTATAACTTTTTACATAACTGTAGAACTGATAATAAGTTTTGTATGATAGTTAGAAAAATATTACTAAACCCTTGGACTATAAGGGTTTGGGTCTTTCTAATCTGGATACCCTTAATCTCATGCGCAAGGCTAAAATCATTGGAAAACTTTACAATTTCAACTCTTCATTATCATCATGATTCTTCAGCACAAACGATTCTCTTTGAAAAAGTAAATTATAAACTCACGTCTTTTTGTAGGGATTAATGCAAATTACTAGAAGGATCAGAAGATTTTTTTCTCTCAAGCATGACGGCCATGAGAAGTTACTTTTTCTCTTTGATCCTTGATTAGATAGCTCTTCTCTTTTTAAGAAATTTAGGAATCTTACTTTCTCATGTTTCTCTTGCCCCATTATATACTAAAGTTTGTGATACTATTACTAACATTTTATGGTCCTTCCCTATCATCTTCCAAGCTGTTGATCATGTTGAATAAATTGGCTGAGCATGTCATCCAGCTTTCTCGAAAAAAAAAAACATCACATCAATTAATACATAAGCAAACACTTTTACTACATACAAGTGATCGATCGATCGAAGTTATTCAAAACACCATGATAAAACATCTTAATGGAAACACGTAAATCGATCACTGACCACTAATTATTTAAGACACGCACTGATATCGATCGATCATATCTAACTGCCGATTACAATGGAGGGAGCTGGCGCAGCAGCATCAACCGGTGAGTTGAAAGATAGAAACTTGTAGATTTCATATCGTATCACACAGCTGCTACCGACATCCATCTTGATTTTCGCAGGAAGATCTCATCGCTTCAAACGCATTATCCAGGCACTGTATTGCATTCCAGATTCACCAAGATCTCACCGTAGCTGAATTTATCCCTTGCCATCCACCTCCTCCATCAGCTCGCCCACGGCATATGCCAGCAGATTTGCAGCAGTGTTACCCGAAGCCCACACGCGGGCAAAGCTTTTGTCGTGCTTGCCGAAGAAGTTATCGGTGTCGTAGCGGAGGAAACAGTTCTCGTACCATATGCGAGACTTGCCCGCATCAGGACATGCTGATCGGATCTTCTGTGCGGCGTTGGTGATGCAAGCGGAGCATGCTGCTACGCTCAAGTCTCCTTGGCATCGTGTGATGCCATAGACAGTCTCGCAGCTATCGATAGCGTAGGCGGAGATGGCATAGCCGCGAAGAGAACTCTTCGCCACCATATCGAGAAGGACGTTGTTTATGCTGTTCTGCAACCTGTTATTTTGGGTAAAGTTTTTTTCGCACAGTTGATATGGTACTAAATTAATGCTGAGAGTGGCAACGGGGAGGAGGACGAGGGAGAGGAAGAAGAGCTGATATCTTGAGAACAAAGCCATTGCCACCACCAGTTAAGCAAGATTAGTATGATCAGCTTCTGTGCTTTTTGAGTACTGGCTAGTCTCCTAGCTTGCTCTTTATATCTGTTTATTTGTAGAGAGAGGAAGAGAGATAGATAGAGAGAGAGAGAGAATAACCGGCTTTCGAAAAATTATTACGTGCGGAGTCCGGATGCGTCCGGACTCCAATCAAATTTTTCTTTTTTTTTTTTAATTTTAAAAAAAGAAAAAAAATGGAGCCTTCTGATTGGAGTCCGCACGGTGCGGACTCCGCACGGAAATATTTGCTCCCGGCTTTCTGGTACAATTGGCACAAATTAAGTGCAACTTTCTGGCTATTATTGAATACAGGTAAAAAATAAAATATTTATATACATATTATATAATATTTATTTATTTTCATATAAGATTAATATTAAAACATTACAAATGTTGTGATACAAAGCTGAATTCATTTCTTAAAGCTAAAACATAGAAACGGCTAACCGGCATGTGGCACTTTATTGAAGAACATATATAATGGACAAATTTCATTTGTAAAGAAAAAGTCAATAAATCGGCAAAGAAACATTTGTTTTGCTTTCAAATTTAAATCGATAATTTAAATTTGCAATTTTTATCGATTGGTTTGAAATTTTCGATTTCATTGTTGAGAAGGGTTTTAGATAAATAAATAAAGGCCATGGTTTTTTTATTTCAATGTGTTGTCTAATTCTCTCTTCACTATTGCATCTTTTTGGTTGCTTATTCATTTCTTATGTCGATGGCTTTGGTTGCTTTTAGAATAATTAAAAAGAGATTTGGCCAAATCAATATATATATATATATATATATATATATATATATATATATATATATATATATATATATATATATATATATATATATATATATATATATATATATATATATATATATATATATATATATATATATATATATATATATATCTGTGTGTGTGTGTGTTTGTGTGTGTGTATATGTATGTATGCATATTTAAAACACCTTGTTGTCTTATATTTCAAAAAAAAAAAAAAAATCTCATGGTAATATAAATATTTGTTCTCAACCTAAGAGTCCGCAAGTTGTGGGCTGGTAATATAAATATCAAAATTTTTTGCTTCATAATTAATTGTAAGTCCTAACCTTATTATTGTAAGGAATTTTAGGTGAAGTCTATAGTTAAAGATGTCATCTTAGGAAGATATGAGGAGAATATCTGTCCTATCGTCAAAACTTTTTGATGTTCCTGTGGGCTCCGAAAATTCGCCACCGACCTCTTTTGAATGAAAAGAGTAGTTTTAAGTGTTAGTGTAATTTTTAGAAGACAGATGAGATAGTAAATAAGACACTACCTAGAGATTTCATTCTCATTTGGTGAGAACTTTAGATCTGGTTCTAGGTTTTCTATAGGTGCACGCCCCTATAGTTAATTATCCCTCCCAGTAAGTGAGAGAGAACTTTCGATTACGGCTAGTCGTTAGATTGTAAAATACGTAGTGTAGTAGCAACATGTGGAGTTTTAGAATTTAAGATATGAAATTCATCAATTTAGCTTAAACCAGATGGTTGGGGGAATGATGATGTGTCCGATCTAGATCCCATGGTTCCGTCATCCCGGGCAGTCGCGGTCCCTAGTATACTTAGTCAGAGGAGGTAGTCGACCCAACCTGACAGAAGGATCCTCATCAGCAACACATAGATTACGTCATCCAAGAAATCCTTGTAGACCTGGGGTGATATTTGTCTAAGGAGACAATCTTAAGTCCACTTAGGCGGCATTTGCCTTATCAAGTATATCCATGATTCATAACTCAAAGGATGAGCCATTGGAGAACATAGATCGTGATCGTAATATAATGGAGCGGTGGCTAAACCACCGTCGAGGACTCGTCATAACTCCTTCATCCGGAGTGAACTCGCCAGCCAGCTTTGAGGACACACCGCTTCTACGGCGTGAGATTGATTGAGATTGAACATAGTAGAACACTTGATTTGACATTGGCTCTTTTGTGAGCTAAAGTTTTCTTAATTTATCACCCCCGATAAACAGTTGCGGAAGGTGGATAGATTGAGTTTGATTTAAGTTTTCAGTGATAGAATTTCATTTAAGATATTTTTAGATTGATATTTGAAAATTGATTAATTAGAATATGTTTAAGAGTTTTAGATCCTGTCGACTCTATTTAGCTGTTAATAGAGGATTATATCTACTGTAACCTGACAGAATCAGTTTCTCAAATATTTTACTAATCTGAAACTCTTATTATAGGTTTTTAAGTTTTGTTAACCTGGACCTAGTCATAAGACTAAACCGGGAAGCAACCCACGAAGCATCCTTATACACTTGAATTTAGGCATTTAGTATTGTGTCGGGGCACATGCAAGATTTTATAGCTTAGACAATTTCACTTAATTAGTGATTTTGTTGACTCTTAAATCATAATTAGAATAAAATTCATTAATTCTTGATTGAAGGAAGCCTCCATGATTTTTATAAATTTTGATTTAATATCGTCTTTCTGCTTGCATAAAGAGTTCCAGATTCGGTGGCGAATAAGGCGTTTGATTTAGATTGTAGTTTAACACATTACTAGCACTTAATTTACTTGTTGAGTTTTTGTAATTTTTTCAACTTGATTATGCTAAATTTGAATCAATTTGATAAATTATGCCGATTTCAGTGTTTGTTGCTTTAGCTCCACTTATGCTTATTAGCTAGCATAGTAATCACTTCCACATTCATATAAGAGTTATTAAACCCAAACTGAATTCCTCCTTAGATTTTGAGTTTATTTCAAGTTTGTTATGAGTTTGATATTAGAACCCCCCAGATTCTAATCAAAGCTTGCTTAATTTTGAGGAATTTGCAAGAAAAGGGAACTCACTTTGCCACTTCAATTTAAGGCATAGAAAATTATAATTAGAGTTTGTGAGTTTAATATTAGCCTCTCCCAAATTTCACTTAGATTTTGAATGAATATTCTATTTTTTTAAAAAATTTGCTTTAAAGGCTTCCCCATCTTTTTTTTTCATTTAATGCTATAAAATTAACTACATATTTTCCTACTGAGCGCACCTAAGTTAGCTAGTTTTACCCTCCCTTTTAGTCAAAAAATTTGACAAAATTTTGGCAGTCTCCCGACGTCATCCCCGTGTAGGGGGTTGCATCGGGGTATTTTCGCTCTGCACGCTCTGGCGTAGCGAATGGTGTCTGCGACCATGACGGTTTTCTCTCTTTGACTGTTGTGGCGAGGCCTTTAAACCGAAAGAAAGCGTATACATATATAAAGCTCATGCGCCGGTCAGCCGGCTGGCTCAGTCGCTGGTTGGCGGCGGCAGGGCCGCGTGTTTGGACGGGCAGACGCAGCGGAAAGGAGGTTGCGGACGGTGCGCTGCGGCGGGCCACGCGCGGGGTCATAACGGGCCGGCGGGTCGGTTCGACGGCAACGGGCTGAGCAGCGCGCGGGCCGTGTGAAAGAATGTGCAGCGGAACGGGCCGGGCCTCGGGTCGGTAGGACGGAACGCGGGTCATACGCTGCAGCGAAGCGGGCCGACGGCAAATCGCGCGAGTCGGCCGGGGTCGGTGCGGCAGGCTGAACGCGTGGGTCGGTGCGCGGGCTGCGGGTCGCGCGGCGGGCTCGGATCGGTGCGGCGATCGGGTCGGAGCGGCAGAGCGGGCCACGGGAGGCGGGCGGGACGCGCAGCGCCGGGTCGCAAGTGCGGAAGACAGACCCGTGGAGTTGACTTTGCGGCTTGCGCGGGACATCTCCGGCGGTGGGGAAACGGCAGAATCGGGCCCAGCGGAGCGGGCCGTGCGCGGAAGGCAGCGAGGTGGGATTTTGCGCCGGCGGGGGCTTCGCGGGAACAATTGCACGGCGGAAAACAGATTGTCTCTCTTTTTTTTTTGTTCTGCCGACAGGAGAGATGCAGGAGAGAGAAAGCCATTGTTTGCTGCCGTTCTCCCTTGCGGTTTGAAGGAGACGAACGGGAAAGAGTGTTACACAGTGAAATTCACGGCTCCATCACTGCCTTACGGTTTGTCGGGATCAGGCCAGCTAGAGTGATCCGACGGGAAGCATACTGTGGCCAGTCCCATAGCTTTTACTTGGACCTAAAAATGACTGTCTTTTCCATTTTCGACGAGAGAGGGAGGCAGGAGAGAGAATGCCATGCACGAGAGGGTTACGTCCGTTTTCTGCATGCGGTTTTTGGCCAGAAAACGGAGAAGGGGGCTGCGGTTTCCTTTGGAGGGAACGATTCTCTTGCGGTTCCGGAATGGGAGGAAACGGTTGAGAGATTCAAATTATCGGGGTGAGAGAGCCGAAAAATTTAACAACGGAGAATGGTTTTGAAAATCAAACCAGCAGGAAATTAATAGACTCTTTTTTATTTTTAAATTAATTTTCTAAATATTAATTAATTTAAAAAATAGATTTTATTCCGACATCATTATATGGTCAATGTATATATTGATTCAAAGTTATTTCGATGTTCTGAACGCAACGGCTCAGTCTGTTTTCCGATCCGAGACCGTGATTTGAGTCGGCGATAAATTGAGTCAATTTCAGCTCAAAATGCGCGTCGTCATTTTCGACTGCTCGATTTTCACGCATACTCATCTGAATTGAGTACAAACAATCTCACTTGATATATTTCGACGTATCGAAGGCAATGACGTGATCAATTTTTTGAACGGAGGTCATTTGATTCTCATCGGTGCCTTCTGGCCTTGATATGCGTGCAGACGCGTTGACGATTCGAGCGCTTGATTGATTGCTCATCAAGTCGTCCAATATTTATATCCTGACCAATTTCGATATTCTAAATGTGATGGCAAAGTCCGTTCGTCGATCGGAGGTCATTTGAGTTGATTTCGGCAATGTCTAGTACGTTTCAGCCTAGATTTACGTGTTGTCACTTCAAATCATTCGATATTTGCACAGACACGTCCGAATTGAGCGTGGATAGTCTCATTTGATAGTTCTTGATGTTTTAAAGCTAATGACCCAATCGATTTCATGAACGGAGGTCGTTTGGTCATCGTCGCAGCTTCTCGACTCCGATATGCATGTCGACATATTGATAGCTCGAGCGCTTAATGGATTGAACGTTAAATTTTGCGATATTTATATTTTGATCAATTTCAATATTCTGAACAATATGGAAAAGTCTGTTTGTCGATCGGAGGTCGTTTCGACCATTTTTGGTGACGTACAGTGCATTTTAAATCCCGATTTGCGCACTGTCACTTCCGAAGTCCATCGAATTCGATTTGTTGGCTTGTTTTGATTTGTGGCACACATATAGAGGTCAACAGTTCCATAAATATATAGTGTCTCATAAGTTAATGAGAAGAAAAGAGGGGATAATTCAATATGTTCAAGAATAGTGCATTTGATCATAAAGCTTGCAAGCCTTTATAACTTGATAGCTAACTTGCACAATAAATATATATCAAAATTTTATTCACTGACTTCTTAATTGATTTATTAGAAGCTTCTAGTTATAGAAGGTTGTTTTTGAGTGAAACCTAGGTATAAATATTAAAGAGATGAGCTTAAAAATTTGGATACAACTTCCCAATTGAAAATATTATCTTTAGAGAGATCTTATTTATTAGTGAATGTTGTTCACAAGATGTTGATGATATGATAAATAAGGTGTTGCCCTACATTCTCCTTTAGGTATTATGTTTTAAATTTAATATTAAAAGCTTTTAATTTCAACACAACATTGAGTTTCATGCTTGATCAAGTAGTTTTTTTTTTATGACATATCAGCTAAAAAGTTAAATTTTTTGGTATTATGTTCTTCATGATAATGAAAAGTTGACTAATCTTCTTAATTATTTTGAAAATCGTATCATCTCAATAGATTTAAATGGAATACTGATACGGTTTAAATTCTGTTAATGATGAGATGGGCCAGTAATTAGGCTCTGATTGTATTAAATCCGAGTTTGTTGGACCTGAATTTCCTAAATTGGCCTGATCAGGTTTGATTTGGGTCAAGACAATGAGTTAAACCCTTTCCATTGAGTTAACCCTAGTTAATAGGCTATATATCGTGGGGGTGTTATCGATCCAGGATCTAGCCTTTATTTCTCGCGTTGGATGGGCTCACTTGGATTGAGTTCTTCTTATAATCTTGGTAAGCCGTTGGATCTGTAATTAATCTCGACCTTGGATCGTGTTTTGATCCTTCTCTTCCTTCTATGGTGAGTGGATTACGATGGTTGCTTCTTATCGGCTTGATCGTCTTCGATTAAGGAGCGTTGGATGAGTTTTAGTGGATATGTCGAAGATCAGCCTGACTATTTGAATTCGGATTTGAATCAGTAAACCCTAATTCATTTGCTTCCTTGCGTTTGCTTGTTTTGTGCTAGGGTTTGAGGGAAACAGAGGAGATGGAGAAGAATAAGGAGTTTCTGGGAGATCCTTAGGAGAAGGTCCATCCGTGCAGATCCGTAGAGCGGACTTAAGGAGCTCGGCTGGGCTCGAGACAAGGATGAAGCTCTCTCCACTTTCCTTGTGTCAGGGTGGTTTTCATTTCCACCGAGATTTGACCAGGGAAGAGGGGAGGAAGGAGAGTAAGAAGACGAAGCTAGGCAGAAGATCTAAAGATAATTCTTCAACTCCTTTTCTAGATTTCTTCATCCCTATTTATAGTGTTGGATTTCTGCATCTCTGTTCATATTCTAGAATGTTCTTGAGCTCTATAACTAATTTTTGTTATTTCTGTTAATTTCCTTGCCTCTTGTATCGGTTGGATATCTTGATTTCTTCTTTATTATCACGTCATCTGGTTATTCTTGTTAGAGTTCTTGATCTTAGTTACGTCCTTGTCATCATCTTCGCTTTTATTGATTTAATCTTATACAAGTTTATTTCGTATCGTATCGAGTCTACCTTGGAGTTCTTCGTAGTAAAAGCGGTTTTGTTTATTTATTTCTCTGTTTATTTATTTTGCTTATAAATGGAACTTCTCGCCTTCTTATAACGTTTGGGAATATTAATGAAGTCTTTTAGCCAATTTGGCCTTCTTCGATTCTTTTATCTCTTGTTGGCTTGGGGATATGTGTTCATATCATTACTCCCCTCCCACCCACGACCTTGTCCTCAAGGTCAAAATCTGAAAATTATCCTGTATTTCTTTCTCTACCCGTGATATATCTTTAATAATCCTTCCCATTGGATTAGTAATTCTTTGATCTGTTGATCTCCCTTAGTAATTATGATCCAAGACTTTAGGTGTGATAAACATGTGGCCCTCTCGAATTGATTTGATCATGTCGGATGGATATTAGAGTCTTGTCGTATGGCTTTAATCTAGATATGTGAAATACATTGTGTATTCTTCTGTTGCAGGTAATTCAATTTTATATGCCACCATACCTACTTTCTGTAGTACTTTGAAGGGTCCATAATATCTTCTTTGTAATTTGGTATATTGGTTCCCTGTTACTGAAGTCTATATGGTTGTATCTTGACTAATACTAATTGATTGACTTCTAATTGAATGTCTCTTCTATGTTTATCAGCCATCAGTTTCATTCTGTTTTGAGCTTCTTGTAAATTTGTTTTCAGGATCTGTATGATTTGGTCTCTTTGTTGTAATAGAGTCTACTTACTACTTGTAGTGCCCTCATATGGAATTAATGTAGGAGGAATTTACCATAAAGGGAAAGGAGTCATTTTGGTTGAAGTATTGATGGATGTGTTATAGGAAAACTCAGGCATAAATTGTAACCAAGTCTTGGTCATATAAAACTCCTAGATCGTAGTATTCATTAGTCCTCGGTTTGTCCATCTGCGTGGATGATAGAACCGTTGTGGCTTAATGTAGTACTGAGTTTGAATATTTCTTGCCGAATTACTCATGAATATAGGGTCTCTATCAATTATTCCTTTGGGTATCCCATGCAATTTGACAATGTCCAAACAAATAGATGGGCTATGTAGGATCTGTAAAAGCGGTTGGTAAGGGCGAGAAATGTGCATACTTTGACAATCTCTACCACCACTAGTATAGCTTTGTTATGAGACTTTGGTAGACACAATAAAATCCATCGATACTTCTTCCCAAATGTTGGGTATAGGCAGAGGTTGTAGTAACCTGCAGCCTTTGAGTATCATATTTCATTTGTTGACATATAGGGCAAGTTGCTATGAAATGTTGTATATCTTTTTCATTTTTTCCAATAGAATTGTTGAGTAATTCTTGTTTTATGAATTCCCATATGCCCTCCAGTTGGTGTAGAATGTAACTCTCTGATAATTAGATTTCTGATATCTGAATTCTGGCATATGACAATCCTGCTTTTATAGTATATTAGTCCATTCAGATATTTATGTTTTGGAAACAATTCGTCTCTGCTATTTGTTGCTGCAGCTTTTGTAGTTCAGTATTGGCTGTAGTTTCCTCTTTAATTTGCTGTAGCAATGTGGTGAACTGTTGAGTATAAGCATATAGCTGTAAGAACATATGCAATTCTGACTGATTCTCCTTACATTTTGTTTCTGTGCATGGTTCCTTCCTTGATAATGCATCAGCCACTTTGTTTGCAATTCCTAGTTTATACTCAATAGTATAATCAAATCCCAATAGTTTAACTAAGAACCTTTGTTGTTCAGGTGTTTGGATAGTTTGTTGTAATAATTCTCTAATGCTTTTCTGATCAGTTCTGATTGTAAATTTGGCTCCCAATAAGTATTGTCGCCATCTGGCAACTGCTTCAGTAATTGCATAGAGTTCTCTAGCATAAGTTGAAGACTTTTGCATTGTAGGATTTAACTTTTTACTGAAATAAGCTAATGGGTGATTATTCGAGCTATCTGACTCTATGGTGTCCAGGATGCATCTGTTTCTAGTATAAATGGCATAGTAAAATTAGAAAATGCTAGTCCTGGTAATGTTACTATAGCCTCTTTCGGTTTGTGAATCTTTGTTGATTGATCTCCAATGGAATTGTTGTTTGGATTGATGTAAGAGGAGAAGCAATTTGCATAGTTTTGACAAACTTTCTATAATAACCTTAATCCCAAAATCCTCTTAACTGTTTCTTGATTTTGGCATAGTCCAGCTTGCTTGCTTGTATTTTCTTGGGATCCACCTCTATCCCTTGAGCTGATAGAATATGTCCCAAATATTCTATTATGTTTTGAATAAATGAACATTTGGATGGTTTGACATATAATGTGTGTTGCTTAAGTTGTTCCAATACTCGTAGATGTTCTTGATGTACTTGGTTTGGGTATATGAGTATATCATCAAAGAATACTAGAACAAATTTCCTTAAGAATGGTTTCAGCACAGAATTCATTAGTGCTTGAAAGGTAGATGGGGCATTGGTTAACCCAAAAGACATTCTATGAATTCATAATGGCCTTCATGTGTTCGGCTTTATGAATATCCTTTTCGCCATTCTTATTTGGTGATAACCTGATCTTAGGTCCAACTTGGAAAAAACAGTGGCTCCATATAATTCATCCATTAATTCCTCAGGAGTTGGTATGGGAAACCTATCAGGTATGGTGCACTTGTTTAAAGCTCTATAATCAACACAAAAATGCCAAGTGCCATCCTTTTTTTTAATAAGCAAAGCTGGAGATGAGAAGGGACTAGTACTTTCTCTTATAATGCCTGTATCCATCATGTCTTTAATCAGTTTTTCTATTTCTGTTTTCTGAAAATAAGGATATCTGTAGTTTTTAACCTTAACAGGCTGAGTCCCAGGTTGCAGCTGTATTTGATGATCAATATCCCTTTGGGGAGGCAAAGTTTCTGGTTCCTGAAACAGTTCTTGGTATTGTTCTAATACCTGTTGTATACTTACAGGTAGATGGCTGAAATCATGATTAGGGACAGCTGTTCCCTCATTAATTTCTCTGATCTGTAAGTAAGAACTGATATTTTTCTGATTGTGTAATTTGGTAAACTGATGGAATGTAATATTGTCTATTTTGTTTGAAGTGTCTCCTTGTAATTGAATTAATTTTCCATTTTGATAGAACTTCATTGTGAGCTTTTTGTAGTCCATTGTGCATTCACCTAATTGTTCCAACCATTGCACTCCTAACACCACATCTGCCCCTTGCATTTGCAGTAGGTAGCAATCTGTATTAAAAGTGTGTCCTTGTAGGTGAATAGGCACATTAGAGCATACTCCAGAACATTGTAGGGTCTCTCCATTCCCTACTAACACTTTAAAAACTGATATTGATGTTACTGTCTGGTTTAGAAACTTGGCAAGTTTAGATTGGATAAAGTTGTGGGTTGATCCACTATCAATCAGCACCTGAACTTGTTTGTTGCCTATTCTGCCCTGTAACCTTAGAGTTCTAGGGTTTGACTGTCCTGTAAAGGCATTTAAACTGATTTCAGGGAGCTCTTCCTGAATTAAATCAGTATCTTGCCATGATTCAGTTTGAATAGGATTATCTTGTTCATCATTGACTGCTACAAGGGTAAAGAGTTTTGATTTGCATCTATGACCCCTGTAGAACTTCTCATCACAATTGAAACAAAGACCTCTTCTTTTTCTGTCTTCCAATTGAGCAGTAGTTAATTTCTGAATGGGTATTTGTGGTCTTTGTTGAGTATTTTGGTTAGTTGTTGCCATTGCTGGTGTTGGCAGCAATGGGGGCTGTTTGTTCAATCCATTTTGTGGAGGCAATCTATAAGGTCTGTTTGTAGATATATCATCTTGTAATCTATCTTCCATTAACTTTGCCAATTGAAAGGCTTGTTGTAAAGAAGTTGGTTGCAGTGCCCTTACTTCTCTTTTAATGTCATGTTTTAAACCTGATTCAAAACAACTTTGTAAAAAATCAGGGGGAATTCTTGAAATCTAGTTGGCCAGCTCCTCAAACTCATTGTAGAAATCACGTGGATTTACATTTGTAGTTAGCCAATTCTAAATCTCTATAAAGGGATGGTCCAAACCTCGAATTACACGTTCTTTGAACTGATTCCATGTATTTAATTGTTTATTCTGCATCCACGATACCGAGCTAAGAGCGGTATATATCTGAAGCAATTAGAAACTTCGATCTTCGAGATAGATTATAATATTGAAAAATTGATCGCTTAAATAACCAACCCCAGGTTGTCACCATTAAATCTTGGCATATCAACTTTGGCTCTACTTGCGATTGATTTCTAGGAGGATTAGTAAATTCTGGTGGGTATGAGTTACATACCTGTGATTGTTGCTGATCTTGAGAGAATTTGTCTAGTTTTTTCTCTATTGCTGATAATCTTCTGGATACTTCATTAAGTATCATGGTAATGGATTGCATTTGTTCATCATTTTTGTTTAGTCTGTTGACACATTCTTCCATAGTTTTCTTTGAATATCTTGTACCTTCGCCATTGTTTGATATGTGGAAAATCAAGCACCAATGATACGGTTTCTCGTTAATGATGAGATGGGCGATTAGGCTCGATTGTATTAAATCCAGTCTGTTGGACTAATTTCCTAAATTGGCCGATCGGGTTTGATTTGGGTCAAGACAATGAGTTAAACCCTTTCCATTGAGTTAACCCTACGAGTTAATGGGATATCGTGGCGGGTGTTATCGATCCGTAGGATCTAGCACCTCTACCGCATGGGCTCACTTGGATTGAGTTCTTCTTATAATCTTGGTAAGCCGTTGGATCTGTGTAATTAATCTCTGACCTTGGATCTGTGTTTTGATCACGCGGCTTCTCTTCCTTCTATGGTGAGTGGATTACAGATGGTTGCTTCTTATCGGCTTGATCTGTCTTTCGATTAAGGAGCGTTGGATGAGTTTTAGTGGATAACAGATGTCGAAGATCTGTCGGCAGCTATTCGAATTACTGGATTTGAATCGAGTAAACCCTAATTCATTTGCTTCCTTGCGTTTCAGGCTTCGTTTCGTGTCTGCTAGGGTTTCTGAGGGAAACAGAGGGAGATGGAGAAGAATAAGGAGAGTTTGCCGGAGATCCTTACCGGAGAAGGTCTGTCCAGCGCAGATCCACCGTAGAACGGACTTAAGGAGCTCGGCTCAGGCTCGAGACAAGGATGAAGCTCTCTGTTCCACTTTCCTTGTGTCTGAGGGTGGTTTTCCGGCGATTTCCACTGGGAGATTTGATTTAGGGAAGAGGGAGACCGGAGAAGGAGTAAGAAGGCGAAGCTAGGCAGAGAAGATCTAAAGATAATTCTTCAACTCCTTTCTAGATTTCTTCATCCCTATTTATAGTGTTGGATTTTGCATCTCTGTTATTCTAGAATGTTCTTGAGCTCAGAACTAATTTCATTTCATTAATTTCCTTGCCTGCTGTATTTGGTTGGATATCTTGATTTCTTTATTTGTTATCCGTCTTGTCTTATTCTTGTTAGAGTTCTTGATCTTAGTTCTCCTTGTCATCATCTTACGTTTGATTTAATCTTATACAAGTTTATTCTCTGTATGTACTGTATCCTGAGTCTACCTTGGAGTTCTTCTGTAGTAAAACTGGTTTTGTTTATTTATTTCTCTGTTTATTTATTTTCTGTTTATAAATGGAACTTCTCTTACTTTATAACGTTTTGGGAATATTAATGAAGTCTTTTAGCCAATTTGGCCTTCTTCTGATTCTTTTATCTCTGTTGTTGGCTTGGGGATATGTGTTCATATCAAATACAGACTAAGAAAGTTTTACATACATATGTGAGTTTTACATACATAAAGTATGATAAATATCAATTTATTTGAGCGAAGTTTGATTGTTAAACAAGATGAATTAATTTCATATTTTGAATCATCAAAATATTATTGTATTTTCTTTATTTTAAAGAATAACTAGAATAACATCTTAAAATTTTCAAAATATTAATTAAGCTCGTGGAATTATTTAAATAAAATTAATAAATTAACATCTTGAATTTATAAAAAATATTAATTTGTGGATAATCCAATATTTAGGATTTGCCAAAAATATAGAGTTATTTTTTAATTTATCAAAGTAAAATAAAAATTAATACCTTGACCATACAAAAATATTAGCATACCCTACCAATCGAATCTTGTTTCTTAAATTACTTCAATAAATACGGATTTCAAAACATGGCAGCCAATAGTAAATCATAAATACTTTTTAACACATACAAATGATCGATCGAATTTATTCAAAAGAAAGGAAAAAAAAAAAAAAACTCTATGACATAACTCGTTAATGCGAACACGTAAATCGATCATCAACAACTAGTTGATTAAGACATATTTAACTGCCGATTACAATGGAGGGAGCAGGCGCAGCAGCATCAGTCGTCGAATAGAAAGATAGAAACTTGTAGGTCTCATATCGTATCACACAGCTGCTACCGAAAATACGACATCCAGCTTGGTTTTCGCAGGAATATGTCATCACTCCCAACGCATTATTCAGGCACTCGTTGCATTCAGATTCACCAAGATCTCGAGTGCACTGTGCCATTCCATAGACTTTTAACTTTTTGTTCACATAATTCTCACCGTAGCTGAATTTATCCCTCCTTGCCGCTGTTTCCGCCATCACCTCCCCCATCAGCTCGCCCACGGCCTGTATAAAAGCCTTGGGATTTGCAGCAGTGTAACCCGAAGCCCACACGCCGGCAAAGCTTTTGTCGTGCTTGCCGAGGAAGTTATCGGTGTCGTAGCGGAGGAAACAGTTCTCGTACCATATGCGAGACTTGGCCGCATCAGGACATGCTGATCGGATTTTCTGTGCGGCGTTGGAGATGCAAGCGGAGCATGCTTCGACGCTCAAGTCTCCTTGGCATCGTGTGACGCCATAGACAGTCTCGCAGCTATCGATAGCGTAGGCGGAGATGGCATAGCCGCGAAGAGAACTCTTCGCCACCATATCGAGAAGGACGTTGTTGATGCTGTTCTGCAACCTGTTATTTTGGGTAAAGTTTTTTTCGCACAGTTGATATGGTACTAAATCAATGCTGAGAGTGGCAACGGGGAGGAGGACGAGGGAGAGGAAGAAGAACTGATAGCTTGAGAACAAAGCCATTGCCACCACCACTTAAGCAAATATTAGATTGATCAGCTTCTGTGTTTACGAGTTCTGGCTTGTCTCTTCTAGCTTGCTCTTTACATATGCGTGTGTGTATATATACATAAAGAGAGAGGGAAGTGCCGGCTTTCATGTACAATTGGGACAAGCTGGGAGAAGTTTTGAGGACAACCAATGAGAGAGAATTTGTAATGACTTTTGGCTACTGCTAAATAAAATGAGAGGCCGGTAAAAAAAGTTATAATAATAAAAATAGACAAATAGTGTGATACAAATGCAGAACTAAAAAATGGTTAGCCGGTGGCATTTTATAAATGGACAAGTTAAATTTCATTTGGGAAGAAAAAGTCAAATAATCGGCATATAATTACATATATACTCCTGCTAATGAAGTCCATCCAAACATGGGTTACTTAATTAATGATCTTTATTTTAAGTCGCACAAAGTGCTTTGTTTCATTAGTTAATTTTTAATTTTTAAAATAGGTCTAATCTCTATTCAATGAAGAATTATTATCTATTTATAATTTTTTTGAGTGGTATTTTTTTTTAAAATTTTAGTCAAAATCTACAAAACATTTCATCAAAGTAGTTCAATGATCTTAGAATTGAGGGATTCCTCTTGCTGAAATGCTAATTTTTGATGCTAAGCATGAAAAATTAGAGATCAACCTATCATTTAATTTATATTCTAAAGTTTTAAAGTACACTTTAAGTATTTAATTTATGCTTATTTGAATTGATGTAAGATTTACTTTAGATTTGTCTTACATAGATGTTTAATTTGATTATAAATTTATTAAAAATGAAGTAAGATGATTTTAAATCTTAATTTAAAAGCCTGTAATTTCAACATTGAAATGAGATTTATATTTGATCAACTGAATTTTCTTATGAGATAAAAGCTAGTGTGGGCTTCAAAAATTCACTACCGACCTCTCGATGAAGAGAGTGATTTAAAGTGCCAATTAAATTTTCAGAAGATAGATGAAATAGTAGATAAGATACTACCCAGAGATTTCGCCCCTATTTGGTGAGTATGTTAGATTTGGTTCTAGGTTTCCTATAGGCTTAAGCACCTATAGCTAATTACCCCTCTCAATGGTGAGAGAGATCTTTCGATTAATGCTAGTCGTTAGGTCGCTTAGTGCATAGCGTATAATAGCAGCATGTGGAGTTTTAGAATTTAGATTTATGAAATTCATTATATTTAGTTTCAAGCGAATGGTTCGAGGAACGATGACGCGCCAGATCTAGATCCCATGGTTCCGTCATCCGGGCGTCGATCCCTATCTATTTAGTCGGTGGTAGTCTCATATATGAAGGATCCTTATCACACGTGTTACGTCATCCAAAAAATTCTTGTAGACCTAGGGTGGTGTTTGTCTGAGAAGATATGCTTAAGTCTACCTTAGCTAACAGAGAGCTTTTGCCAAATCAAACGCATTCTATAATTCACAGCTCAAAGAGCAAAGCCGTTGGGGAACATACGGGCTGTGGCCGTGATCGTAATTTAGTGGTGTCATATCGCGGCGAACCACCCGGTCAAAGGGCTTTAATCGTAACCGTCATTTATGTGGTGCCATTTTGCGGCAAAATAACGCGAATAGAGGACACGGGCCACGTCCTTGCAGGATTAAGATTATTTGAGTGTGAAAATAGTTATGTATTTGATTTGATATTAGCTCTTTGTGAGCAATAATTTTCTTAATTTGTCACCCTCGACAAACAGTTGTGAATAGGTGGATGAAATTTACTTTAAATTTAAATAATTAATTAAATTTAATTTATATATTTTTTTTATTTGAATATTTGATCGTTTAATAATGATTTGACATTAAAATTTGAATAGATTATTATTATTATTATTATGAAAATCCCTCTAGTTGAAATATTCAGTCAACACGGCCATCATCGGATTGGTTTATTATTTAGCTGTTTCAGATCCTATAGCCTTTATTAATTTAATAATAGATGATCACATCTACTATCATATGACAGAATTAGCTTCTCAGATGTTTTATTAGATTGGAAATATTATTATAACATCATTTAATTTTTAGGTTTTGTTAACTTCGGACAGTCCAAAGAGAATCAACGCAGATCCTCGACACTAAGTTTAAGCATTCAGCATAGTGTCGGGGCCCATGCAGGTTTATTTAAGAATGCTTGCACACTTTTGAGATATTAAATTTGGGTTGTAATCATACTTTATAATATGTGCAAGAGTTTAATTGAATATTTAATTAACGCCTTCTGTTCACTTGTACAATGTGTTGCGAATCTGGTGGCGTAACATATTTTAACTTTTGTTCAATCATTTGAAATAATATTTGTTTGCTTTGCATTTAGTTTTGAATTCGTTGAATTTATGGGTTTTTATGAAGCTTGATTTCTTCTTATTGCCGAGCTTCTGATTTTCTATAAGTTTATCATGTCTAGCATTGATTTTCATTCATGGACAAACTGTTGCATCTTCTTTCATGATAAAATATAAGTATCATTTAAATGTTTACCAAAAGATCACATGTAATGCATGTAGGTGAATAAATTATAAGCATATATTTCTCCCCATTTTTTATTCCTTCAGCTCTTCTTAATAATTCCAAAGAGAACTATAATAAAATTCAATAATTCAATTAATATCTTTATTTGCCTTAGATGCAAAGCTATCAAGTTATATTTTTGCTTGCAAGCGACCCTTCAAGCCCTCTTGTAAATCACCTTTCGAATCTAACTTGAGCTTTATTTTCATGTGGAAGATAAATTTCAAGCATAATATCCTTTATATATTTTATATAAGTTCTGAGTTTGGCTCACATTTGAATCTAGTTCTTATAATTATTTGGATACAATACAACCCAAATATTCATTGAATTTATCATTTCAGAGGTGTAGAATCTCTTGTAAGACTTGTTTTACGTTTCTTTTTATCCAAGGCCAAGCTCTTAAATCCACGATAAGCTTTATTTGTATTCATAATGAGCTATTAAGTCGTATTACAAATATCGTTTGAATTTGCTTGTTGTAGCTTGATTTTTTATTATTTTGATGTTTTAGAAGTTTTATATTCAACTTTAATTTTGAATTGATATTCAATTTAAGTCCAAAAATCTGACTAAATTCTGTCCTAACATCATCCCTGTAGGTCGCATCGAGGACTTTGACCTACCCGCCACACTCTTCTAAGCGCAACGGTCGGTGTAATGTCACAACACAATCGTAGTCTTCAAACTGGCCACGCCCTTCTGAGTGTAGAGGGGTCTTCAAACTCATCAGCTCTACTGAGCATAATGAGGTTTTCAAACACCTGCAATTTCAATTCAAATTTTAATTTTGAACTTAGAGTTTATTTTATATTAAATTAATTAAGTCCTCCTCATCAATTTTGGTAGCCTCCGGCGTCTTCTCGTCGAGTCTATCCAGCCTTCGCTCTCGAGCATAACGATCAATTTCTTGACATTACAGCTGCGATCTTCTATCTGTTAGCTCTACTGAGCATAACAGGGTCTTCAAACACCTTTTATTTGTTCTTGTTTAGGTCATTTGTCAGTCCAAAATTCGACAACCACCCAATATCGTCCCCGCATAGGGGGATGCATTGGGGGTTATTTGGCCTTCCCGTTAGCTCTACTGAGCATAACGATTAGTGTCTTGTGATACTACAGCCGTGGTCTTCTAACCTGCTGTGGGCTCTGAAAATTTGCCACCGACCTCTCGATAAAGAGAATATAATTTAAGGTGTTAGTGTAATTTTCAGAAGGTAGATGGAATAGTAGATATGACACTACCCAGAGATTTCGCCCTCATTTTGTGAGGACTTTAGATCTGGTTCCAGGTTTCTTATAGGCACAAGCACCCATAATTAATTACCCCTCTCAATAGAGAGAACTTTCGATTAAAATTTGAGTCGTTAGGTTAGGCGTGGCGTATAATAGTAGCATATTAAGTTTTAAAATTTAGGTTTATGAAATTTTTTATATTTAACTTAAAGCGGATAGTTAGGGAAACGATGACGCGCCCGATCTAGATCCCATGGTTTCGTCATCCCGGTCATCAGTCTATTTAGTCGAGAGGAGGTAGTAAATGAAAGGATCATGTCGAACACATGAGTTACATTATCCGAGAAATCCTTGTAGATCTGAGGTGATGTTTGTTTAAGGAGACAAGTTTAAGTCTACCTAACAGAATTTTTTTGCCTATCAGTATCTGCATGGTTCCTCAAAAGCGAGCCATTAGCATCACACTGATGCAATAATATATTGGTTCTATTTGGCAGCATGAGTCGGTCGAATCGCATCATGTGGAGCCTCTTGGCCAAGCGTGGTCGGAGGACAGAGCTACGTCATTGTTGAGATGCTTGAGTAAATATAGTGTGTACTTGATTTGACTTTGGCTCCTTTGTGAGCTAGGATTTTCTTAATTTGTCATCTCCGACAAACTATTGAGGAAGGTGGATTAATTTTTAGCTTTAAGTTCTTTAAAAATTAAATTTCATTTAGACATTTATAGCTTAATGATAATTTAAATTCTACATTTGGATTGAGATTCAATCTAAGTTAATTTGTTTTGATATTGTAATAATATTTTGATTGAAGTATCCCCTCCGATTAAATTTTTCATTTAACACGGCCATCATCGGGGTGATTAATTGATTGAATCAAATATATTTGAGAATTTTAGATCCTATCAACTCTATTTAGCTCCTAACAGAGGATCAGATCTACTATCACATGATAGAATTAGCTTCAAGATATTTTACTAAGTTGAAATTCTTATAATAGATTTTAGGTTTTGTTAACCCTAGACTAAACCGAAAATCAACCCACACAGCATCCTCAAACACTAAGTTTAAGCATTCAGCATAGTGTCGGGGTCCATGCGGGTGTTGATCACTTAATTTATTATTTCAGATCCTGTCAACTCTATTAACTTAATAATGAAGGATCAGATCTACTATCATATGATAGAATTAACTTCTCAGATGTTTTATTAGATTGAAGATATTATAATAACATCATTTAATTTTTAGATTTTGTTAACCCACCGCTAAGACCAAATCGAATCAATAACGCATCATCCAGACCTAAGTTTAAGCATTCAACATAGTGGGGCAGTGTATTTAAGAATGCTTACACACTTTTGAGGTATTAAATTTGAGTTTTAATCATGCTTTATAATGTGTGCAAGAGTTTAATTGAATATTTAATTAACGCCTTCTGTCCGCTTGTACGATGTGTTGCGAATCCAGTGGCATATGTTGTAAGTTTTGGCTCTTATCAAATTATTTAGATTAATATTTATTTATATGCATTTAGTTCATAGTACATTAAGTTCTTTAAGTTTCAATGGAACTTAGCTCGTGATCGCTAAGAGGATTACAGACTCATTCTAATTTAAGGACCTTTAGAATTTTTTTGTGAGTAAGTTTGGCTTCGATTCATCATTTTTTATTTAAATTTAACTTAAGCTTATTAATACTCTTATTTAATCATATTTAAGCTTTTCATCCAATTCGATAATCGCGCCCCACATAAATTCGCATTTTTCGGCCTTCGTCATTTCTTGAAGATAACGGCTAAGATATCTTCGACCATGATCGTGATCTTCTTACCCGGTTAATTTCGAAGCATAAGTCTTCAAACACCTGCATAAAAAGAGCATATATGTAGGTTTATTCTTTAATTTATCATTTTTAAATAAGTTCAATTTAAACTCATCAACACTTTTATTTGTTCTTGTTTAAGTCTCCCAACAACCAAAATTTTCCCTTAAATTTGTCTTCCCACATAGGTTCATTGGCATCCCGTCTTCTCGGCATGCGATCGGTGTCTTTGATTCTGATTTTATCTTACTGTTATATTAGCATAACAGAGTCTTCAAACATTTGCCAGTACGCAGAACTAGTTCCTCAGTTTTATTAATAAGCTCTTCTGTTAAAATGGGACCCTCCTGGGGAACTGGAGAACATATTGGTTCACCAGTTTCCAACATTGTTAAATTTTCAGAAAGATGATCAACCCCAAGTCTAAGAATATATTCTCGAGTGATGAGTCTAGCATATCTCATGCTATTTGACTTCACAGAAGAACAGACCAAACCATTGTAAACTAGCTTCCCTTATTACAGAATCTAATGACTTGATAGCAGCATTTCATCGTATTTTCCTAGAAATACAATAATTAATCACCTGCAATTGTTGATGCAGCAAACATGAATCTAAATCAGGATCTGCAGGCAACGACATTCGTGGAACTAGTAATCCTTCAGACCACAATCTCTTAAGTTCAGCAACAATGTAACCCCAAAAAGATGCCATTTTTTTAAGGGATTTGAAGCCTCCAATAACTTCAAAAAGTTTAACAGTAAAGCTCTCTGGAGGTGCGCCTTTGATGTCCTTAGGCATAAATGTGATGGGAAGGGATGTTACACCAGATCCACTATTTGAATGTGCATAGGGTTTCTATGAATCAAATAAAAACTGTATTTTGGAGTGAAGCTCATCATCATCAGAACAATTGGATAATGAAATGTCATCTCTTTCATGAAGAACCAAAGACTTGACAGCAGAAAAGCTCAAGCCTGATTTTTCCTTGGTTGGCAATGGATCGTCAACTAAATTCAACATATTTTTTGAGCATGTAAAATTATTTCCAGCCACATAAGCTGTTGCCAGCTCCTTCAGAATAGAAGCTGGAGGAATCACTAACTTGTTAGAAAAATTATTTACATATGGTCCTTCAGCAGAGCGTGCTTAGGACATCTCCTGCCTTGGCTTGCTAAATCCATCGTTTCCAGCAGATTCCTGCTCCTCCATTTTCTTCAAATCCTTCTTTCCCTACCCATCGACATCCCGATCATTCTTCAAGTCCGCCTTGATCTCAGTTAAGACCTTTTCAGCCCGGGCCGCAGCAGTGTGTAGGGCTGTCTTGGCCCTAGAAATGAAGGAGAATGCGGGAAAGGAGGCGCCTCCAACGGTGGAGGAGGCGGACTCCATTTAAGCGTGGTCGCGAGGCATATCGAAGGGATGGATGTGTATATTCTCGGCCACTATATGTAAAAATGTATGAATGAGTATAGAAGGGAGATGAGAGGAACTATGCTGCTTTTTTTTTGTCGCCGAGACGAAGAGATCGTCCTTTTTTTTGGGTAAGGTTTCTCTCGGCTGTCCCCCCTTGTCCGTTAAGCTTGCACAAGGATAAGGTTTAATTAAATGAGGTGGTATGGGAGGATGACGTGGCAGCACCTTATTGGCCAGATGGGAGGTGGAGCATGGGAATGAGCAGCTACGAGTTTCGAGGTATTGATCAGATTTGATTAATATATAATCAAATAGATTTATCATAAAATGCGTGCTAATTTTGACAAAATTTTAAATACGAAAATTTTAATCAAATTGGATGTATACTCAAGATAATGACATTTTGATCTGATACGCCCGCTTCACTTAACGGCGGAGGTCGTTTTAAGTTTGGCGTCAATTGGCCACTTTCGCTCAAAATGCGTATTATCGCTTCTAACCGTTCGACGTTCACGTAAACTCATTCGAATTGAGCGCGAAAAGTCTCATTTGATAGTTTTTGATATTTCAAAGCTAACGACATGATCAATTTCATGAATAGAGGTTGTTCGGATATCGTCGCAGCCTGCAGATATAGCTATTCGATACCGGCATTTAATCAATTGCTCATTAAATTTTGTAATATTTATATTCTGATCAATTTCGACGTTCTGAACGTGACGACAAAGTCCGTTCGTTGATCGGAGGTTGTTTTGACCATTTTTAGTGACATCCAAGATTTTCGCTTACGCTTCCTTCGTTCGAATTCGACTTGTGGGCTTGACCCAACTCATGACACATATGTGGAGGTCAACAAATGCCCCCCAACAAATGTGATTCGTGCATGAAGCGAGTCACGCTTGAAAAGCTGACACTTTGGGCCGCCACGTCTTGGATCACTTCAGCTTTCAACTTCCCTGGATTCACTGAAGAGCTTCTTCCACCATCTACTCTCTGCTTCAATGAGTTTGCTAAAGATCTCTTTCTTTTGTGTTATTACATATTTGGATTTCCTCCAGCCTTTGCTTCTTGCTTGACCGGGTTGGATGGATGAATCAATTTGTTTACTTTGAAATTTGAAATTACTTATGTCCTAGCTTTAAGCTTGACATACTTGATGAAGGATGGACCTGATTTGTCTATATTGACTTGTCAGGAAGTCTATGTATGTCTTTAGTCCTATGTTTGCTGCTTTGACGGACTTGTTGAAGGGTGCATATAGATGATCTACTCTCATATTAGTCTATAAGAGTTATCGTCTAAATGTGTGCTTTAATGACAATAATCACGAAATTTCTTTAGTTCGACCATTGCCTTTGTGCCAATGATAGAATCACTTTCTTGGTCCCATGCTTTCTGCTTTGGCGGACTTGATGAGGAATTTGGCTTTGATGTGTGCTTTGTGCTTCATCAATTCTTGAAAAGAGGTTAAAATATTACCTTGCAAGTAATATAGAGATTGATTTGAGACAACTCTAAATTGAGAGTTTCCTCATATTGTCTTGGTCTATCGATCGAGTGGAAAGATATCTTGAATTTTGGTTGCTTGTAGCCATTAAGCTGTATCTAGTTTGAGATTGAACAACTATCATCATTGGACTGATGGTAGGGGCTCTTTCACTGCGGCCTTTTCTTGTGGCTTGTTGAGTGAGGAAAGCGTCAGGAACTCAGCCATTTGTGGGCTTGTTGAGTCCGACCTTTAGAACCTACTCGAGTTCTTGACTTAAACTGTGATGGCTTGGAGGTATTGTCATTAGACTGATGAATGAGGGCTCTTTCATTGCGACATTTTCTTGTGGCTTGTTGAGTGAGGAGAGAGTCAGCAACTTGGACATTTATGAGTTTGTTGAGTCTGACCTTTAGAACCCATCCGAGTCTTAGACTTGAAAATATGGAGGTTGATATTTTTCTAACTTAGTTGATTGAAACTTCTAAAATTAGAAGTTTTTCTGACTTGATCTTCAACATTTGATGAATCTTGGAGGGAAACTTTTGACATTTAGGATTATCTTTTCATGTATTGAAGCAGATTCTTTTTGTTATTGTAAGACCTACAACTTTAACAATGACAGTTATAGATATATTCAGGGATCTCGGCATAAAGCTCGGTGTCAATCTGGATGCATGTATAAGAAGCTCTCCTGTTTCACAGGGAATGATTGAACAACTTTGATTTATAAAAATTAAAAAAATGCCTCCTGTCTAATAGGGGGATTCGCAGTAACTATTGAGAGAATTTGGAATGACATTGATTTTATGTTTTGTGCTTTCGAACTTGTTGAAGACTTCCTATTGAGAGTTTGAAATTTATATTTTCTCTTATCCTAGCTTTGTGCCTTGGGTGGACTTAATGGAGTTGATGACTTATTGGCCAGATGAGAACATCTTCGGTCCTATGCTTTGTGCTTTGACGGACTTGTTGAAGATTCAATCTCAAAATTTGAAATTTATATTTTCCTTCTATCCTGGCTTTATGCATTAGTGGACTTAAAGGAGTTGATGGTTTTTTTTGTTGAGATGAGAACATCTTCGATCATATGCTTTGTGCTGGACTTATTGAAGATTCAATCTCAAAATTTGAAATTTATATTTTTCTCTTGTCCTGGCTTTGTGCCTCAATGGACTTGATGGAGTTGATGACTTGTTGGCGAGATGAGAACATCTTCGGTCCTATGCATGGTGCTTTGACGGACTTATTGAAGACTTCATCTTGGGGATTTGTATCTTGTATTTCCTTCTATCCTGGCTTCGTTCCTTGACATATTTGATGGAGGAAAGTCCTGAATTATCTTAAAGATTTGCCAAGTGATGCGAAATTACCTTCTGCCCCAGCTTTCTACTTTCGTGGGCTTATAGAAGGATGTCTGCTGATGACCTAGCCCTTGGAGCTTCTATTCGGTCAATGGAAAATAGTCATCAGTCCTATGCTTTGCGCGAACGAATATATTAATGACATTACTCCCTTAGTTCAACCTTTTGCTTTATATGAACATTGGGGTGACTTCCTCGATCCTTTACTTTTTGCTTGGCTGGACTTGCTGAGGAAGATTTTCTTTGGTCTTTGCTTTCTGCTTTAATAGACTTATGTGGGCTCCAAAAATTCGCCACCGACCTCTTCGATGAAAAGAGTGATTTAAAGTATCGGTGTAATTTTTAGAAGGCAGATGGAATAGTAGAAAAGACACTACCCAGAGATTTCATCCTCATTTGGTGAGAACTTTAGATCTCGTTCTAGGTTTCCTATAAAGCAATCCCTAGTTTTAATTACCCTCTTAATAAGTGGGAGAACTTTCGATTGCTAATCATTAAATAAATGCATGCACAAGACATAGATAAGACGTGGAGTTTGAATTTAAGATATGAAATTTATCATTTAAACATGGTGGTGGGGAATGATGATGCCTGCCTAGATCCCATGGTTTGCCACTCATCCGGGCAGTGGTCCCTAGTTTGCTTAGTCATAGGAGGTAGTTAAACCAACCTGACAGAAGGATCCTCATCAGCACCCATGGGTTACGTCGTCCAAGAAATCTTTGTAGACCTGGGGTGATGTCTTTCTAAGGAGACAATCTTAAGTCCACCTTAGCTGATAGAGGGCTATTTGCCCTATCAAGTATACACTATGGTTTACAACTCAAAGGGCAGAGCCATTGGGGAGCATACGGGTTACAGTCGTGATCGTAATATAATGGAGTTGGACTGACCAAACTACCATCGTGAGGACTGGTCATAACCGCTTCATGTGGAGCCTATTGGCCAAGCCACACGCTCGAGAGACAGCCACATCCTTACTAGCAAGAGATTGATTGAGAGTGAATATAGCAGAACACTTGATTTGACATTGGCTCCTTTGTGAGCTAGAGTTTTTTTAGTTTGTCACCCCCGACAAACAGTTACGGAAGGTGGATATATTGAATTTGGTTCAAGTTTTTAGTGATAGAGTTTCATTTAAACAGTTTTAGATTAATATTTGAAAATTGATTTGAAAAATTAATTAATTTGAATATGTTTAAGAGCTTTAGATCCTGTCAACTCTATTTAGCTGCTAATAGAGGATTAGATCTACTATCACCTGACAGAATCAGTTTCTTAGATATTTTAGTGATTTGAAACTCTTATTATAGGTTTTTAGGTTTTGTTAACCCGGACCCAATCCTAAGACTAAACCGGGAAGTAACCCGCGCAGCATCCTCAGACACTTGAATTTTAGTATTCAGCAGTGTCCGGGCACATGCGGGTGTATAAGGATTTTAGCTAAATTTATGTTTGAATTATGATATTGATTTCAGATTGCTACTTAATTTGATTTAAAAAATTGATTAATTAGAATATATTTAAGGGTTTTTTAGATCCTGTCAACTCTATTTAGCTGCTAATAGAGGATTAGATCTACTATCACCCAATGTCTTTTAGATTTCACGATTTGAAACTCTTATCATAGTTCTGGTTTTAACACCCCCAAGACTAAAGCGAGAATCAACCCAATACGCCTCCTCAAACACTTGAATTTAAGTATTCAGCATAGTATCGTGGCACATGCGGGTGTATATAGATTTAGACAATTTTTATTTCTGAGTTATGAGATTGATTTCAGATTTTCATATTTGATTTGAGCTAATTTGATTATAAAAAAATGATTAATTTGAATATGAACTTTAGATGCAACTCTTTTATAAATGTGAGGATTAGATCTTGCCATATGACCGTATTATTTATTTATTTTTGTTGTTTAGAAGATATCGTTTGACTTTAAATGAACTTCTCTTGACTGTTTTTTGTGCCAAAAAAAAAAAAGAAAAGAAAAAAAAACCCAAATTCGTCGATCTTATTTACTGTCTTTGTTTAACTATCAGGTGTCTATAATGATGTATTATTCTAAATTTTGATGTCTTACTTTCATGTATCATTTGCTATTCTTCTTAGCAAAATTTTTTCAGGTCCTGTCTTGCAACTCAAGTAAGCCCTGGTGGATGTTTATTTCGAAGGTTAGCTTCTTCTCCTTGCTATCTTTTATGGCGGCCATTTTCTATTTTTCTTCCATTTTTGTATTTTTCATTGTGTGATTTGTTCCTGTTTAATTGGCTTTTTTTCATGTTCAATTTGTTAGTTTTTAATTTTCTTAGACTGCTAATTCTGCAGTGGCAATTGGGGTCTGTACCTGAATACTTGTTGCCAAAGGAGGTCAGTCTTTGAGGATTCTTTTGGGGGGGTAGCTGAGGATTCATTTGGGGCTATTGCAATTGTTTGTAAAATTGTTGTAATATTGTAGTGAAAGAAATAGATTTATTTTATTTTAGTTGTTGTGAACATTATTAGTTTTTTAAATGATCAGATAATTTTGTTATGAGTATCACATTTTAATAGATTTGAGTATTTCACAAAAAGTTTTATACTTTATAGAAGTTTTATTTGAAAAGCAACATTAAAGTATAGGTAAAGAGAAATTATTATGTACGAAGTTTGAATATAATTTTTATATTTTGATTTTAATAGTATAATATTATTTGGTGCTCATCGATATATATATATAGTGTATTGATTGTGAAATATTATGTATTATTTTGCATTGAAGTGTATGTTGATATGATATATTATTGTATAATTAATAATAGTTTAGCACGGGCTGTTGTAGCACTCACACCATTGATGGAGGACACGGTCGTGGTGGCTCGAGATTGGAGGGTCCCCAATGACTTGATCCATCAATTCAATTTGAATTTTATGAATTTGACCAGGAGTGAACCTTCCGTCACCGGACAACTCTCTTCGAGTCAGATTCGAAAGAAGATCCTCAACTGGGAGAACACACTCTTCATCTTCAGAGCTGTATCAATCGACATAATAGTGAGTATAAAATCTAAATTGATATACCTTACTTTGATGGTCATTTGCACATCAAGCATTGCCTAGTTTGGGAATAATCAGTGGAATCCTTCTTTGATTATATGGATATTCCCCCTAAAAAACAAGTCAGATATGTAGCATGTAAGCTGAAAGGTGGAGCAGGGGCTTGGTGGCATCAATTGATTCAAGCATGCAAAAGAAAAGGTAGGCGAATGGTCCGTAATTGGGGGCGAATGAAACAGCTTCTCAGAAATCAGTTCCTTCCATCTGACTATGAACAACTCTTATACTTACAATACCAATGATGTGTACAAGGAAGTAGATCTGTGAGTTCTTATACCGAAGAATTCTATAGACTTAGTGCGAGGAATAATCTGAAAGAATCCAACCAGCTAATTGTGGCTCGCTACATTGAGGGATTAAGAGAAGCTATTCAAGATAAGCTTGAAATGAATGCGATTTGGTCCCTCTCCCAAGTAGTAAACTATGCATTCAAGGCTGAATCACAACTCAACAGAGCTACCAAACCTTCTTTCAACAAACGTCCACCTTCTAATTTTTAGCAGGAAACAAATAAGAACACTCATACGGGAAACAGTCAGAGCCCCCTTCAGTCCCAAGTAATTTCTAACAATACGGGAAGTGGTGATGCCAATGCATTAGCTAAGCCAGGGAACTACCGAGAAAACCTATACAATAAACCAGGACCATCTAAGTGCTTCCACTGCTTCCAACCTAGACATCGATCCAATGAGTGTCCAAGCCGGCGACAACTTCAATTCATTGATGGGGAAACTGGAACTGAGGTTAGTGACCCATGTTAAACTACTGAAGAAGGATTAGAGGACATTCCAGGTGATGAAGGAGAACCTCTCTCTTGCATGCTAGAAAGAGTGTTATTAGCCCCAAAACAGCCTGGAATGTCACAACGTAGTGCTATCTTCCGCACAAGATGTACTATTGGAGGCAAAATCTGTGACTTATGGGTGGACAGTGGATGTACAGAAAATGTGATAGCTCAAAGGGTTGTGAAGGAACTCTAACTTAAAACCACAAAACATCCTCATCCATATAAGATGAGTTGGGTCAAGAAAGGCGTGGAGGTACTTGAAACAGATTTGTGTAAAGTGACATTCTCCATAAATAAGAATTTTATATGTGAAGTTACATGTGATGCTATTGACATGGATGTATGTCATTTTATCCTTGAAAGGCCATGACAATTTGATATGAGTGCGTGGCATGACTGTTGTGCATACAACTATGCTTTTGATTGGAAAGGTAAGAAAATCATACTCCTACCGACGACACCTCAACACAAATCAGTGGAGAAAGAACAATCTGTTTATATCACCGTGTCAGTTAACAAATGGATTTCAGCCTTCAAAACTGAAAACAAAGCCTTTGCTTTAATTTTCACAAAGCTAGAAGCATAACACCAACAATTGGATCATGCTCTACAAGAATTACTGAATCAATTTGCAGATATCTCCCCCGCTCCCCGCCCCCCGAGCTTCCAAACCAGCTGCCACCTTTGCGGGCTATCCAGCATCAAATAGAGTTGATGATTCCGAGAGCCAACCTTCCAACTGCCCTCATTATAGGCTAAGTCCGAAAGAGTAAAGTATTCTCCAAGAAATTGTAGATGATCTTCTAAAAAAAAGCTAATACAACAAAGCTTAAATCCTTGTGCCGGACTTGCATTGATTGTCCCAAGGAAAGACTGATCCTAGCGAATGTGTGTGTGGATAGCAGAGCAATAAATAAAATCATCTTTAAATTCAGATTTCCTATTCCTCGAGTAGAATACTTATTGGACAAACTAGTCGGAGCCACTATTTTTTCAAAATTAGATCTTCATAGCGGATACCACCAAATTCGCATTCGCCCAAGTGACGAATGGAAACCTCCTTCAAAATTCAAGGAGGCTTGTATGAATGGCGGTCATGCCGTTTAGACTCTACAATGCACCAAGCACCTTCATGCGCTTGATGAATGAGGCATTCAAGTCCTTTATTGGTAAATTTTGTGTCGTTTATTTTGATGACATCTTGGTATACAATGCATCTCGAGAGGACCACCCAACCAAACTAGAAAAGGCCAAAGGCAAACAAAACCCAACCAAGTGCAACTTATGTTTTCCAACACTTAAAACTTATGTTTTCCATACTAAGAGAAAATAAGCTATATTTGAAAATGCTCAAGTGCAACTTTGCTGTCCAAGAAGTATACTTCCTAGGCTTTATTGTTAGCAAGGATGGTGTAAAGGCTGATTCAAAGAAAATTGAGGAAATCTCTACTTGGTAAACTACTACAACAATAACAGAGGTGCATAGTTTCCACAGGTTAGATAAGTTTTATCGTTGATTTATCAAGAACTTCAGCTCCATCGCTGCACCACTAACAGACCGCTTGAAGGCAAAATTCTTCTCGTGGGGAGTAGAAGAGCAACACAGTTTCGAACAATTGAAGGAAGTACTTAGTTCCACTCCAATACTTGCCTTTCTAAACTTTGGGAAACCCTTTCAGGTTGAGACCGACGCTTCAGCAGTGGGAATAGGTGTTGTGCTTGTCCAAGAGGGTCAGCCCATTGAATACTTCAGTGAAAATTTGAGCGCTTCAAGACAAAAGTGGTCGACGTATGAACAAGAGTTATATGCTATTGTACGAGCTTTGAAGCAATGTGAACATTATCTGTTGCACCAAGAATTTATATTACTCTCAGATCATCAACCACTTGAGTTCTTACAATCACAGTGCAATCTCAATAAGATGCATGTTCGATGGGTCATATTCTTACAAAAGTTTAGCTTTGTGATTAAGCATCGCAAGGGTAACCAAAATTGAGTAGCAATGCTCTAAGTCGTAGAGCAAGCCTATTAGTTGCAGTACAAATAAGCATCATCGGAATGGAATCACTCCCCCATTGCAGATTTTTCTGTACAACAGGGATACCTCTTCAAGGACAATCAGTTGTGCATTTCCAATTCATCCCTTCGCCAACAGCTCATCCATGAATGCCATGGTGGTGGTCTTGTAGCCCATGCAGGAAGGGATAAAACACTACAGCTGGTGCAAGCTAAATTCTACTGGCCTAAACTTTGTCGTGATGTTTGTCGATTCGTGGAGAAATGCTCACTTTATCAAAGGTTTAAAGTAACTAGACAAAACACAGGTTTATACACTCCCTTACCCATTCCTAACTCTATTTGAGAGGACATAAGCATCAACTTTGTATTAAGATTACCACTAACGGCACGAGGGGTTGACTGTAGTTGATAGATTTAGTAAAAATGGCACACTTTCTGGCTTGCAAGAAAGCCTTTGACGCTGTCAACGTTACAAAACTCTTCTTTAAGGAAGTTGTTCGATTACATATTGTACCCCAGAGCATTACATCTGATCGAGACGTCAAGTTCATGAGTTATTTTTGGCAAGAACTTTGGAAATGTTTTCAAACAGAACTTCATCTTAGTTCAGCCTATCATCCACAAAGCGATGGCCAAACTAAAGTAGTTAACCAGACACTTAGTAATATGATTCGTTGCCTCGCTGGAGATCACCCAAAACACTGGGCTGATGTTTTGGGTCGAGCAGAATTTGCTTTCAATTCTTATGTATTTACATATCTAATACTTAAACTTTAATTTTTATATATATAACACCTTAATCTTCAATATTATATCAAAAATATCACTTTATTCACTTTTTAAAAGTGAAAATACACCTTTTTAAGCATAGAAAAATATTAGATAGTTAAATATCTAACTTTAGGTATTAGATATGTAAATACATAAGAATTGTGTGATATGTATGTAAATAATAATATTGTATATATATATATATATTCAAAAAAAAAAAAAGGGAAAGGAATGAAAATGAAATGGAAATGAGCTAATTAACATAAATTAACTATATAGAATTTGTGCAAAATGAATCTTAAAATGAAACCTGAAAATAATTCGCAACCGTTCCCACTCTTCGTTTCGATCTCCCCTTTAACCGCTGGAAACCTCTCACACTCCCGCTTCCTTGAAGCCACAAGTCCTCGTTCGGTTTCACTCAAGGGCAAGAAACCGAAGCCTCACTCTGGTTCCTTGGGGTATTTCTCCAAACCGCAAGCAACGATCTTTTGTCCGTTCCCTCAAAGTCGCAAGTGAAGGCTCCCGTTTGTCTTCTTAAAAAGAATAAAAAAACTCAGTTTTCCTCTCCTGCCCGCATGTCCTGATTCCCTCAACCGCAAGTCCCCTGCAATACCTCCGACGCCTAACTTGTGACACTTCCTCGAGCCATTGATGCTTTGTTAGCTCGGAGTAACAACGAAAAATTTGCGAAGCCTAAGTCCATAAAGAAGAAGGGACTTCGAATCTTCTGCAAAATCAGGCCTTTCACTGAATTAGAGAAGCACGACTTGGAGAATCCTCCTCAAATTACTATTTCTAGAGTGGACAACCATGCATCGATTATTTTGCATCATCAAGCGAACTGTCTCAAAGATACTTATGTACTGGATGATTGTTATGAGTAAAATGAGAGCACGAGTAAACTCTTTTTCCATAAGGTAAAGCCTCTCCTTTAGGGAAGTCTTCATGGAGATAATTGATGTATTATTGCTTATGGTGTTCAAAGAAGTGGAAAAACTCAATCGATTATGGGATCTATAGAGACTCGTGGTCTTACAATGATGACATTTTGTGAAATCTTCTCTTCTATTGAAGAAGTGGGTAGTTTCATGACTATATCATGTTATGAAATTTATAATGATAATATATATGATCTCTTGGATCGTAAAGATCAAGAGGTCCAGATTTTAGAAGATTTTGAAAAGTCAATTCAACTAAAGGGGCTTTCTTAGATCCCTGTGAAATCACTCTCAAATTTCAAAAATTATTATTTTCATATAAGCAAGCAGTGTAATCTTTCACAGAAGGTTGAAAATGATGTCAAAATTAAAAGTCATAAAGGCTTGATCATGTATGTTACCTCAATTGATAAGAAATCAAAAGTTTCTCACATTGGAAAGCTAAACTTCATGGAGTTGGCAGGATACGAGGAAGTTCGAAAGAGAACTAATGAAAAAGCTCCTTTATTTGACTACATTAAAATTAACAAGTCGCTCTATGCATTGCACAATATTGTGAGTGCAATAAATGGTAATAAAACATACATTCCATACCGAGAAATAAAATGAATTGGATTATTGCAAGATTTTTTTATGCCACACAAACAATGCTGTGCTGATGACATGTTTGAGCCCCAATTTATGCCCTCAAACTTTTCCTGTGATTAGCTTAGCTTTCAGATCATGCCAAGTTATTAATAGACAAAGGCATGACCTTACAAGTACCAGTAAAGAATCTAGAAGATATTTCCCATCAAATTATTCTATTGATGGAATTCATCCATTAGATAAAACAATGATAAAGCAGGGAATTTATCAATTGAGATCAAGCAGAAAGAGGATCAAGGAAAGTATATCCCCAACTAATGGAAGATTCCAAGGTCATGGTAGTAGAGTCAAAATATCCACTCTGTCCCCATGTTGTTCAAAGGAAAGAAAGTTGATTAATGCAGCTAGTCCCCTTATGAAAACTTAGAAACTAGATGTTGACCTCCATGTATGTCATATCAGTCATGTCAAGTTCACAAGATGAAGTCGATCAACTTCAGATGTAACGATGTGAAAATCGAAGCTAAAATACACTCGACGTCACCAAATTAGTCAAAATAGTCTCCGATCAATGAACGGACTTCGCTGTCACATTCAGAACATCAAAATTGATCAGAATATACATATTGCATAATTCGACGGTCGATCGATCAAGAAAGAAGTTTGTTGATGCGCTGACACGTATATCAAGGTTGGGAAGCCGTGACATTGCTCAAATGACCTCCGTTCATAAAATTGATCATGAAGTTAGTGTTGAAATGTCAAAACCTATCAAATGAGACTATTCGTGCTCAATTCAGGCGAGCTTATGCGAACGTCGAACGATCAGAAGCAATAATGCACATTTTTGAACTTGAAGTGACCCAATTCGACGCCGACTTGAACCAAATGACCTCCGATTGCAAAATGAACTATGCCATTTAGTCCAGAACATTAAAATTACCTAAAATAGATATCCAAGTTAACTAAAGTTATCACATTTAAAATTTCATCAAAATTAGCATGCATTTCAAGATAAATCCGTCTAATTATCTCCTTATTGCGCCCAATCTATGCTTCAAAACTTGTAGCCGCCCACTCTCATGCCTCTACCTCCAATTTGACTAATTATAGGCCGCTGCATTATCCCTCCCATACCACCCTTGGCCTTATCGCGTCCTTGCTGCAGGTCGAACGAACGAGGTGATTCAGTTCCGTTTCCCATTTCCCTGCTCCCAGTTAAAGGAAAGCCTCCGAATCCTCCCTCTCTTGCTTGTCCCATCTAACGTTCCCTATCGGCCTCACATACTTGATCTCGCCTCCATCTTGCATAGCAAGCCATTCATTCTTCTCATGCCGAATTCTCTACAACAGCTCACCGTCTCTCCACTCCCATCTTTGCAAATGAAACTCCCATTCAGTGACCATCACTTCCTCCTGCGGGTGACCCTTTTGGACTCCCTTGTTTCCCGTCAACATCAACATGACAAATATCAACTTCCCCATTCAAATCTCAACCTTCTCCCTTTACACGCTTGTTCATCTGAATCGGTCCACCCTCCATACATCGAAAATTCATGTATCCTGCAAATATAACATCAATCCGCATTTAAAGTTGCTATGCAATCTATAAATACCTCCACTACTTTGTACTTTTGCTTCATCTCCAAGAAAGGGTTGCCACCGGAAGAATCAGGAGAAGTCGAACTTGAGAAAAGAAAGGAGCTAGGTGAGGTGGTGGAAGCAGAAGACTTGGGGAAAGCGTGTGTGCGGTTCTTTTCTATCTTTCTTAGGAAGAAGAAATTTTGAAATAAGCACAAATTGTGGTTGAAATTCTTGCCAAATGGAAAGATCAGACAAATAACTACACTTTAAGCACCCAACTTGTTGGGAAAGTACCGCAAAGGGCTTAAAGAAAGGATGCATGAGGGAAAGGTGGGGAGAACTCGAACTATGTATCGGGAGTGAGGCATCGAACTTGGGGAAAGTGGGTCAGAAATTGAGAGCCAAAACATGGTCGCCATATGTGGTTAGGGATGTATGATACCTTAGATGCTTCTTTTGTCTATGATGAAGCCGCCAGGCTATGTATGAATTATATGCTCATGTCAATCTCCACGAATATGTGGTTGATTTGATCATGTCGACTACAAGAATCGCATGAGTGTTTAGGATGCTCTTTCCAATCTTTCTCAATGTAGAAGAACTAAATCAAGAACTTTTGAATCCACTACCACATCAAGCACCACATTAGAAGCTAATGATCTAAAACCTAAAGATGTGAAGGTGATAAAGAGCATTACTTCTTAGCCATGTTATTCTGAAGATCCTTTGAACATGAATAACAAGAAGCCTGTGCTAATATAAGAGTCAAAGCATGATCATGTAGAGTAGACCCCATTTGATTTGTTTCACATTGATGAGATTATTGGCTAATGGGTTGGCTGTATTCAAAGACCTCGTTATGTTCGGGAAGTTAAGACTTATTGGTAATGGGTACAAGATCACCATCAGTGTCACAAATTATGCCATGGTATAGCAAAGGTCAAATAGACTCCCAATGCAACCTCTTATATGGAGAAGATGCCGGGAGACTGTCAAAATTCAAACTGATAGAGGACTTAATTAATTTAATATAAAATGAACTCTAAGCTCAAAATTAAAATCTGAATTGAAATTACAGGTGCTTGAAGACCCTGTTATGCTTAATAGATGTTAGAACACAAAGCAGTATCACAAGACAACGCTATGCTCATAAGAGAAAGTCCCCAATGTGGGGACGACATCAGGAGGCTGCCAAATTTTAGATTAATGGGAGACTTAAACAAGAACAAATAAAAGCATTGATGAGCTTAAATCGAGCTTGTTTGAAAATGATAACTTAAAGAATGAACCTACCTATAACATTTTAAAAGTCTTCAAATAAGAATGATCTTACAGGGGACTCGACGACTTGTTGATGATCAGAAATAAGACTTTTAATGAACTTAAGAGTTTGTCTCCTAACAAGAAAAAATTCAAGTAAAGCTTCTGGTGATCTTGATAAGCACAAACAAAACTTACAATGGATTTGAAAGCTCATCTTTTAATTAGAATAAGAATTAGATAAAATCTTCATAGAACTTGTAAAGAATCTAACAATTATCTACATGCTTAAAGAGGTTATAATAACTATTATACAAATAAGAATAAGTATCGAAAATATTGAAGTAATATGGTTTGAAAACTCAATGAGTAGAAATCATATTTCTTATTTAACAATTATGTTATGATTCATACCGAACAATTTGGATTGTGCTATATACTTCAAAAAAAATCGCTCAGCAAAAGAATTTGAATGATACTTATGATGAGCCTACGAGCTTCGTGATCATAAGTTAAGCACCATTGAAACTTAAAGAGCTAAATAAGCTATGAATAGATGCCAATAAATATTAATCTAAATAATTGAATAAGATCGAAATGTCAAACGGCACCAATCATTCATACATACAAGCGGACATAAGGTTTTATGCTTCAAATTAAATTATTATACTACATATGAAAATCTTATGTAGTGAACTTCTAGTGACTTAATTTAAGTTCCAAATATGTGCATGCCTTCAAATAAAATTAAAGTGCTTACATGGATCATATTGCATCTACTCATAGATGAGTATTTTAAGAGATTAATGAATTCTCCATGATTCACCTAAGAGTTTAAAATGATCATCCGCATGGGCCTCGACACTACGCCGAATACTTAAACTTAGTGTCTGAGGATGCTGCGTGGGTTAATTCCCGGTTTGGTCTTAGGACCAGGTCCGGGCTAACAAAATCTAAAAATCCAATAATCATATTATAATATTTTTAATCTAATAAAATCTCTGAAAAGGTAATTCTATTATATGAAAGTAGATCTAATCCTCTATTATTAAATTAATAAAGTCGAAAGGATCTGAAATAGTAAACTATGTGATCAACACCCCGAGATGGCCTTGTTGATTGAATATTTCAACCGAAGGAGTTTTTCATAATACTAATAATAAAATATATTCAAATTTTATTGTCAAATCATTATTAAATCATATATATATATATATATATATATATATATATATATATATATATATATATTAAATGAAATTAATTATGTAAAGTAAAATCCATCCACCCATCTATAACCATTTATCGAGGGTGACAAATTAAGAAAATCTTTGCTCACAAAGACCTAATGTCAAATCAAATGTATAGCTATTTTCACACTCAAATAATTTTAAGCTTGTAAGGATGTGACCTGTGTCCACTGTCCGCGTAATTTTGTCATAAAATGACATCACATAAATGATGGTTACGACTAGAGCCCTCTGACTGAGTGGTTCACCGCGATATGATACTACTAAATTATGATCATGATCGCAACTTGTATGTTCCCCAATGACTTTGCTATTTGAGATGTGAACTATATAATGTATTTTGATTGGGAAAAAAAAATCCCATGTTAGCTAAGGTTGACTTGTATTTGTCCCCTTAGACAAATTCCATCCCAGGTCTACAAGGTTCCCCTAGACGACACAACCCATGGCTGCTGACAAGGATCCTTCAGTCATGTTGGGTTGTCTATCTCCTATGACTAAGTAGAATAGGGACCACGACAACCTAGGATAACAAAACTTTGAGATCTAGATCGAGCGCCCAACGTTCCCCCAACCAAAAGTTTTAAATTAAATAATAAATCTTATAAATCTTAAACTCCACTCACTACTATTATATACTCATTATTTAACGATTCATCGACTAACCTAAATCGAAAGTGCTCTCTCAATATTGAGAGGGATAATTAATTATAGGTGCTTGCGCCTATAGAAAACTTGAAATCAGATTTAAAGTCCTTATAAAATGAGGGTGAAATCTCTGGGTAGTATCTTATCTACTATTTCATCTGCCTTCTAAAAATTTCATCGATACTTTAAATCACTCTCTTAATTGAGAGACCAGTGGTGAATTTTTGGAGCCCACACTAGAAAATATATGGAATGAAGAGGTTTGAAGGCCTCATCACGCTCATCAGGGCATGACGAGTAGCCAAAAAATCATTAGATGCAGCCCCTGATGCCGAAATGCTGCCAAAATTTATAATGAGTTTTAGACATAAAAAAAAAGAAAGAGGTTTGAATGCATAGAAATTACATATATATTTGCTTTAATGTAGGTGATTGATGGTTTCATTATGCTCATCAGGGCATAACATGATTGAAATTTAACTGAGGTGCTTCAAAACACCAATCGTTATGCTCATCAGGGCGTGCCAGATATGATAAATTAGTTTTGATGTAGCCCCATACATGAGGATGACGCCAAAATATTGCCAAAATGCTGCTAAAATTTTGATTAAATCAAAGACTTAGAAAAAAGAGGAGAGAACATTTGGATGTGTAGAAATTGCATATATATTTATTTTTATGCAGATGATTGAAGCACTTGTTATGCTCATCAGGGTATAACGAGATTGAAATTCGGACGAGGTGCCTTAAAACACCAACTGTCACACTCATCAGGGCATGACGGATAGACCAAAATAGTTTCGATGTAGACCTCTTGTAGAGAATAAATTCCTATAAGAGTCACCTTTCAAATCTGTGGTGAGAAAAGAAAGAGGAGACTTATAAAAATTCATCCTTTTAGGATGCCACACAGATCCACTGATGTACTTATTTAGGTGATCGGGTACATCATCAAAGAATAGTGTCATATCTCAAAAGACAGAAGTCACTATCCTTTAATGGACTTAATCACCTCAATAAGGACTCCTAAGGATAATGGGTCTACATATGTACCAAAGATTCTTCCCCTACTTTATATGAAAAAGTAAAATAGGGTTTGTTTTAAAGCGGGTTTGTTAAGTTCCTTATAGAGGCAAGCCCCCATAGTTAATTACTTCTTAAGGAATGTAGATTTCTTAGAAAAACTCTCGATTAAGGTAAATGATCATTGTATTTGAAGATTTCAATAGGAAAGGACTATCAATCGATTGGTTCATTTGTGAAGATTAAATGAGATTGATCAAAAGAGGGGGAGTTATTATCGAAGCCAAAATAAAAAATAAGTAGGAGATGCCCATGATGCTAGAAAACCTAGCGAACATCTCAAACTATCCTGCAATCGGGCTTTACATTATTGAAATTGATTTAGTTTATTTGAGTTGAATTTTTTATTAGAAATTTAGGACTTAAGATTCCTTAACACAAGGTTATGGAAATGCATAAAAGGTGAGGAATTGTACTTATAGCCCACAAAGGGGAGAAACAATCTCAGAACCTAAATCTAGGGAGCTTCGACGAGGGCCGGAAGCACAACATAAATCTAAGGAGAAAAAATGGGTAATTGGTTTGCCTCCACAAGAGAGGACAAACCACTTGATAGCTTGGACTTACAATCGCTTGGGGGTGGTCGCTAACTAACTTCTTCTATGATTTTAAATACATATAGGCAAGTCATTTTGCTCATGCAAGATAGCTAGACTGTTATTTATTTAGAAAGAGACTAAGTCCTTAAAACTCACTCTCTAAAGAGACTAGATCATGTAAAGAGACATATTTTAAATGACCTAAATCTAATGCAATTCAAATTTTATTTTATTTTCATTTTGAACAATTATTTTGACTTAGGCTAATAGGATTCATATGACTAATGCATGAGAAAGAAGGTTATTGGCCAAAATCAGCGAGAAGGGAGGAGGTGAGTTTCCACCATGGCTCTCAAAGGTCAAGTCAAGTTTCTCTAGCAAAGGTGAAAGCCCTCCAATCAAGAGTGAAATAAGATGCATTTATGCATGATATTATAAAAGAAATTCTCATCCAGCTAAGGGGTTACTAATTCTTTTATCTTGATTTTAAAACTAAACTTTATGTGAGGTTATGAGTTCTTTATTTTTATTTTGAGTTATTAAGTTGGGTAAAAGATTTATTTTTCTCTAAAGAGGCTAATCCACATCCAGACCATACATAAAGCAAGGAAAAAACTAGAAAAATCATGCCACTTAATACGCAAGCTAAACAAATCATCAATCAATTTATAAAGATAATCACAAAAGGATTAAAAGGTCGTTGTGATCGGGCACCACCGCGCAGAATCTAAAAATATCAAATATGGGTAGCCGAGCTCTGCCCTTATACAACCTGGATTATAAATTAATTAAATTATAATTAAGTAAAGAATTCATTATTATGAGGGTCTTCAAGCTTCATTTCTCCATTCTTCTTTTCTTCTTTCTTTTTCTTTTCTTCTTTGGTTCCTTCTTTTTGATGGTTGGAAGGTGGATGCTCCAAGGCTTCACATGGTACATAAGATAGGATCTTATGACCAATACTCATCCTAATTCCCATAGCAATCATTGCAAAATCCTAATTACACAAATTTACATGAAAAGAAAAACTGGAAATCTAACTAACACTTGCAAAATAAAGGTTAGCTAAAACAAACCACATAAATACCAAGCATGTATATTGGACTTATCACCCCACACATGAGTGACTAAGTCCACCTGGCCTATTAGATTATTCTTAGGGGTATAAAGCACCTGCAAGCAAAAGCATTTATATTTTATTTATGATAGTGTTCCTTAAGCATAATCCCCTACAGAAAAGAATAGTTAGAATAAGAATGTCCTACCATCCATTCTACGAGCACACACCCTAACATCCAATCTAAAACATATATCACAAAATAAAATAAACATCAAACCATGCATCGACCTAACCTAAAGCTAAAAGTGGTGACTTAGGCTAATGTGTATGTTTTGAAGGTTTGTGTGGTATGCTTAGCTATGGCTTTAGGTTCAAATTTTTTAAGTATGAAAATATATTCAACTTAGAGGAAGGTTTCATTTAAGTTATTTAATTATTTTGGGTTGATTTTATTTAATGTTTTGATTAGGTCTAAGTGAATCCTACAATTAGTTACTAAATTATGAAGAGAGAGAATGAGAAGAAAACTTCTCTTTCCTTCCCTAACCTAAGTAATTTCTAAAGTAAGTTCACATTTTAGTTTTATTTAAGTGAGTGTTTTGATTAAATATTTTAATTAATCTTAAGTTTAGATGAACTTTAAACAAACCTATTAAAAAAAAGATATTTTAAGATTAAATAAAATGAATCAAAATTCACATAACACACATTACTTTATTTCTTTCCCAACATATATAACATACATATGGATGGACCCGAAGCATATCTATATATACAAATGAGAGTATTTAACACACTTTATGATGCATGCTAAGTAATCCATTTAAGAAAATTTAGAAGTTGAATATGCATGATTTCTTAAGTAGAAAGGGGTTTCCTTATCCAAATTTTCACATATACACATGAAAGTAAGAAATGCTTAAGTGAGTACAGCGTCATTGTTAATCAGTGGTGTAAGGTAAAAGACCTACTTAAGGATATTTAAAGCCTCGCAATCTTGAGGTTGTTTAGACTAATATTTCACTTTCCTTAAATACAAACATATGTATAAACGAAATGAAATGGAAAAGAAGAATGCAAAAGTTGCATTAATGGATTCATTTAGTTTATGCAGGTGATAACATAGGGATGAATAGGATATGGAATTAAGTAAGTGTTAGGTTTTTTTCAAATGAACTACATCTTACCAAATTCAAAACTATACCAACATAAGAAAGAAAGAAAACATGCTAAGCATACCTTTATAATCTTCCACATGCAAACTCATAATTAAAGTATAAGTTGCATACTTTCAGATTTGATATTTGATTTCTATGTTTTGAAAATAATTTGGATTTAGTAGTGATAATAGCCACTCATATTTCTACTTTAGTCAACACATGCAAATTTGACATAAAGTAAATAATTTCATTTTTTTAAAACTTGAATTTGAAAAGTATGAATGCATGTAACCACATGACATACAAATTTAACATGTTGGGAAAAGATTCAAAGCAATGAAAGCATGTAAAAAAGTTCACTTCACTTAAATCCTAAAAGCATTCTTATAGAATAAGAAAGTTTAAAATAAATCAAAGTGAATTCAAAGTTATTTTTGTTAAGTTTGGAGTTTGATTTTATTTTGAAAAGGTGAGATGAGTTTGTTGTTTCTAACCCATTCTCATATGTGTTTGATATTTTTGTTTAATTTTTAAATAATTAGATCCATTTTTATGCATTAATTATGTTAAGGTATGAATTAAGTAACTTAATTAAATTAACCCTTACCTACACCACCACCACCACCAACAACAACAACAAGCCTTAATCCCACTAAGTGGGGTCGGCTACATGAATCCTTCATCTCCATTGTGTCCTATTATGTGTCAAATTCTCATTTAATTCAAGTATATTCATTATTAATATATCTTAACCAAGTCTTTTAGGTCTACCTCACCTTTCTTAACATAAGACAAATTTAATGCATCTACTCTCTTAACGTCATCATAATGCTTTATGGCCAAACCATCTAAGGCGACTCTCTCTAATCTTATCTGCCACTGGAGCTAGTCCAACTTTTTCCCGAACATGCTTATTTTGCATTTTATCTCTAAGAGTAAAGCCACACATCCACCTAAGAATCCTCATCTCTGTAACACTTAACTTAGTCTTATGCTTCTCTTTTATTGGCCAACATTCTGCACCATAAGTCATTGCAGGTCTTACCACCATCTTATAAAATTTTTCCTTAAGTTTAAGTGGGAATTTTCTATCACACAATAAGCCAGATGCATTCCTCCACTTCAACCATCCAACTTGAATTCTACTAATAACATCTCCATCTATTTCACCATCATTTTGAACAATAGAGTCTAAATATCTGAATCACTCACTCTTATTAATGATTTGTTCACCTAATGTCACAACACTACCACTAGAACTTCTACAACTAAAATTACACTCCATATATTCGGTTTAGATCTACTTAAGCGAAAACCTTTCTAAAGTTGACCTCCATAATTCAAGTTTCTCTTGGACTCTCTAGTATTATCAACAAGAAGAATGACATCGAAAAAGCATACACTAAAGGTACATCTTCTTGTAAATGCCTAGTAAGAACATCCATAACTAGAGTAAAAGATAAGGGCTTAAAGCATCCTTGATGTAATCCAACTGGAAAATATTTTATCAATCCTCCTTGTGTTTGAACACAAGTAACAACTATAGTATACATATCCTTAATGACTTGAATATAACCAATATTTACTCTTTTCTATTCTAGAACTCTCCAAAGAACATCTCTTGAAACTTTATCATATCATACGGAGTAACCTGCTTTCATATAATTCATAAATGATTTTGCTATCTAGTCAGATATGTATGCTACATGATATTTTCTATATGTATGAAAATATATTTGTGCATTAATTATTTCTTGATATAAAGAATATTGTTTCCAGTTTTTTTTGCTATTTCTAATATATATTTTTTTTTAATTTTTGAGCTCCTCTTTGGAGTATAGCAGAAAATGTAATTTCTTTTTTGATATTTGTGATGGGGTTTCAATTAAGTTGGAAATCTTTAATTTCGCTTGTAATTTTGATCGACGTGCTTCTTCATCGAGTTCTCCAAGGAGATATTGTTTCACCTTTTGTAATTCTGTTAGGATCTTATTTCATATTCTATTTCGCATTCAAGCTTCCATATTTGATGCTCCAGTATTTCAAGATAACTATCGAATTATGGTCATCAGATTTGATCGAGTCTTTTGTAGAATATGTATCCATATTGAGATTGTCAGGTAATTTGTCAAGAGATAAGTCGGTATCTGGTTCGGTACTCATGACCTACAAAACTCTCAAGTTAGAGTATCAGCTAAAGAGTTACGTTTCCCTTCAATATATTCTAAATCAAAATTATATGCTGAAAACCAACTTTGTCATCGTATTAATCGTTTATTTGGTAGAGAATCTATAATTTTGCATTTTATAAAAGAAATTGCAGTTTTATTATATATGCGAATGATAAAATATTCATTTAAAAATAATTCAAATTTTTTGATAGCCTTTTTAATAGATAAAAGTTCTTTTTCATTAATGTGATAATTTTGTTCAGTAGAGGTATATGTTCCGGATGCGTATCGACATAAAACTTCATTATTTTGTCATATAGCTTATATGATTGCTCCCCAGCAAGTTTCAGAGCTATCCGTTTCGATTATTAGTTTTTCTTTATTATTTGGTAAAGTTAGCTTAGGAAGTTGCTTACATCCCTTTTTAATTTGTTGTAACAGGTGTTGGTCATTTTCGTCCCAAGACCAAGCCATATTTTTACGAAGTTTTTTTTTGGAGTGGAGCACGGAGTGAGGCTAAGTCTTGTATAAATGCTTCGGCATAATTAATACAGCGTAAAAATATTGTAAATCTTTCTGAATTGTGATAGTAGCCAATTTATCAATTTTTTGTAAGATATGTTCTTGTAATTCAATAGCACTGTGATCTATTTCTAGCCCAAGAAACTCAATAGTAATAGTAATAAAAATGGCTTTCTTGTTGCTTAAAGCAATACCATGTTTATAAGCTTTTTCTGCAAATAATGTAAGATGTTTTAAATGTGAAGGAAGAGTAGAGCTAAAAATAAGGATATCATCAACATAAATAAGAGAAAACATATTAAATTCAGAGAATAAATAATCCCTAAGGTTCTGTATAAAACATCCTATATTCTGTAAACAATCTATTCTTATAATCTTATTAAGCATTACTAGGAGTTGACCTGATATCTCCGGTTCCTATCATATTCTTCAATCACCTACTGGTGCTAGTGGATTTCTTAGGAAGATTCAGGCTCAATAATTCAAACCACAACCCTATATGATTACTTCAGAGAAACAAAGCACAACCATTGTTCGTCTCCTACACTAGGTGTAACCAATAATGCGAATAAGATGATAAAAGCATATTATTACATAATCAAGATATTAATACAGCATTGTACCAAACCAAACATAAAATATATACTTACAGACATAACAGGGAGAAGTATTATTTAGCCTGAAAGGCTATAATACATATGTTTATTTGGAACTTCTCCGCCAGAAAGGAAGAGGAAAGCACAAAACCTTACAAGTAGCACACACACTCACTCTTTTCGTTCTGCCCCTCTAACTCTTAGAGATCCCTCTTTATAGGTGGTTGAGGCGATAGATAATTGGGCTCTTTTCCAATGCTCCATTATTGTTCAATAATTGACTTTTTTGAGTGCTCAATTGGGATTTGAGTCTATTATTGCTCAATAATTGAGATACTTTAGATACTTTCCGAGGCTTCTATTATTGTTATCGCTTTTAGAGTGCTCCATTATTATCAAATAATTGAGATGCTCTTCTTAGTGTTATCGACATCATTGTTGTTTTTCAAGTCTTTCTAAAGGATGTAATGTCCTTCTTTTGCAATACATGCATTGATGTAGTTTTTCTTTTGTCGCTCACGAATTTTGCTTTAATTTTGCCGCTGGCTTTTATCATATTTTTCCTAAGCAGATTTACCCATTTTTGATATAAGACTTCATGAGTTTTTCTAATGTTTTGTCTGCTATAGCTGAAATTAAATAAAGTATTCGAGCAATGATATACCCAGATATTTGCTGGATCAATTTTCTTAGTTTCCATCCATATCTGATATAAATCTTTGTCCTTTTATCTTTGGTAAAAAGGTTTTTCAGTAGTATATTTTGGATAGAATGATTCACTACTGATTCCGATTTGTATAAGAGATATGTGCCCTTCAGGTATTTCTGGATAAGTTTGAAATAATTTTATATAAATATTCCAATGTTTGACAACTGCCTGAAATGTTTCTACTGCTTCAACGAATACCTTTGGTAATTTTTGAAGATTTGACAAATCTTCGAGATACATCATACGGAGTAACCCGCTTTCTTATAATTCATAAATGATTTTGCTATCAGTTGTATCGTATATGTATGCTACATGATATTTTCCATATGGATGGAAATATATTTGTGCATTAATTCTTTCTTGATATAAAAAATATTGCTGCCATTTTTTTGCTATTTCTAATATATTTTTTTGTTTTAGAGCTCCTCTCTGGAGTATAGTAGAAAATGTAATTTCTTTTTCGATATTTGTGATGGGGTTTTTTTTCCGAATTAAGTGGCTGGAAATCTTTTAATTCTGCTTGTAATTTTGATACTCGGTAACTGTTATTCGTCGAGTTCTCCAAGGAGATATTGTTTCACCTTTTGTAATTCTGTTAGGATCTTATTTCCATATTCTATTTCGCATTCAAGCATCCATATTTGATGCTCCAGTATTTCAAGATAACTATCAATTTATGGTCTCGATTTGGAAGTCTTTTGTAGAATATGTATCCATATCGAGATTGTCAGGTAATTTGTCAAGTGATAAGTAGGTATCTGGTTCGGTACTCATGACCTGCAAAATTCTTGAGTTAGAGTATCAGCTAAAGAGTTACGTTTCCATTCAATATATTCTAAATCAAAATTATATGTTGAAAACCAACTTTGCCATCGTATTAATCGTTTATTTGGTAGAGAATCTATAATTTTGCCTTTTATAAAAGAAATTACAGTTTTATTATCTGTGCGAACAATAAAATGTTTATTTAAAAATAATTCAAATTTTTTGATAGCCTTTTTAATAGCTAAAAGTTCTTTTTCATTAATGTGATAATTTTGTTCAGTAGAGGTATATGTTCCGGATGCGTATTGACATAAAATTTCATTATTTTGTCGTATAGCTTTTAAGATTGCTCCCCAGCAAGTTTCAGAGCTATCCATTTCGATTATTAGTTTTTCTTTATTATTTGGTAAAGTTAGCTTAGGAAGTTGCTTACATCTCTTTTTAATTTGTTGTAACAGGTGTTGGTCGTTATCGTCCCAAGACCAATCCATATTTTTACGAAGATTTTTCTAGAGTGGAGCACGAAGTGAGGCTAAGTCTTGTATAAATGCTTCGGCATTATTAATACAGCCTAAAAAACATTGTAAATCTTTTTGATTTATGATAGTAGCGAATTTATCAATTTTTTTGTAAGATATGTTCTTGTAATTCAATAGCACTGTGATCTATTTTTAGCCCAAGAAACTCAATAGTATTAGTAATAAAAATGGCTTTCTTTTTGCTTAAAGTAATACCATGTTTATAAGCTTTTTCTGCAAATAATGTAAGATATTTTAAATGTGAAGGAAGAGTAGAGCTAAAAATAAGGATATCATCAACATAAATAAGAGAAAATGTATTAAATTCAGAGAATAAATAATCCATTTTTCGTTGGAATATCCGAGGTGCATTTTTTAGTCCAAAAGGCATAACATTTCAATGATAGTGTCCTTGTGGGGTACTAAAAGCAGTTAGTTCTTTATTATCGGGATGTACTTTAATTTGCCAAAAGCCGGATTTACAATCTAATTTAGAAAACCATTTTGCATTTTTAATTTGATTAATAAGGACCTCTTTTTTGTGTAGAAAATATCCGTTAAATGTGATTAATAAGGAATTTTTGTACTTATTTTTCAACTTATTCAAAGGAATCAAGTTAGTATATACATAAGTCAAGTAAAATTAAAAGATAATTGATTGTCTTCTATTTGTATCAATTTTGTTTGTCTTTGGTTCAATAAATTATGATATATTACACTAGAAGATTGATTGCCACAAATTGATATTTTCTATAAATGCATATGATTAATTAGGGATATATTATTAATTATATTAGAAATTTTATTTTATTTTAAATAGCTTATGGAAGAACAACACAAGATTTATTTACATGCCTTTTTTGGCATGGTAGGAAAAATAAAATAAAAACACAAGATTTATTTAATTTTGAGGATTATGACTTCGCAAAAGAGTAAGTTCTTAGGATTCACTACTTCTTGGCTAAGAAAAAAAAATCCTTGATTACTCTTGATTAATTTCATTGATTAATTTTCCTGATGAAATACAGAGCTTTGAATTACAAGGAGAAATATGAAATCTAATTTATGTAGTGAATGCTAAATAGACCTAAAAGACTTGTGACCCTCGATTTAGAAATGCCTAAATTGAGTGAAAGTTCATTGTTTCAATGAACTTTCAAAAATACAACAAAAATTTTAGGATTGAATATTTTATATTTATTTAGTTTATTGAATGAACTAAGGGAAGTGCCAAAAGGAGGGACTTGCAACATCACATAGTGATAAAGCTTTTCTAATTCTATTTTTTGGATTTTACTCTTTCATAACATAATGATTACCTATAGTATGTTTTGCATGACGAATTAAGTACTATCATATATAAACTAACTCAATTTATTTTAATTAAATAATAATGTACTTATCCTCACTTGAATGATATTTATTAAGATATATAACATTGTTAATAACGAGAGATTAATATTATGTGCTAGAAAATTTTGAGTGGTAGAATAATATTTTTGCATCCTAGCTTGGTTAATATGAAGATCTCCTCACACACATATAGGAGAAAAATCACAAAAGGCACAAGAGTTTTCACATGCAAAAGTAGGTAAGAGAAAAACTATGGTGCGTGGTCTATTTAAAATGGTCCACAAGATAAGTAAAATTATAGAAGTTTGCTCTTCCTTTCAATTAAAAAAAAGATGAAATTATAGAGTGAAAAAAAGTTCAACTTCTGTAAATGTAGTGGAGAATACTAAAGATGATATAGTAAAGATGGCAATAACTATCAGGTAATGTTAATCAGATATTGACAAATGAGTAATGACAGTCAAGAGATAGTGATTAAATGATAATATATCAGAAATATTGATACTTCTGCACAAAACAATAAAAGATGATCAAAGATATTACCATAGGTAGATGCTTTCATGCCATGAAATGTATATATCTAATCTCATGAGACTTTCCCCATATATTACCTCAATAATACTTAACCTTCTAGGAATGAATCATTCTCTTAAAAAATCAACCACAGCCCTTCAATAATTTACACATTTTTAACATTGGGACATGCTTCTTGGTTAACTCAATATAATAATAATAATAATAATAATAATAATAATAATAATAATAATAATAATAATAATAATAATAATGAAGTACTACTTGGACGATTTAATCATTAATTGCTTATTTTACCAACAAATGACTAGGAATTCTTTTTATATTTCCCCTTCTTGATCAACTTTTAAGGAGGGTTTTCAAAGTGTGATAATTACTAGCATCATAATAGAAATTATCATGGTAGAGATAGAGTTTATTTATTTTCTTCTCTAAATAGATTTTTTTTTTAAGAAATCCAATTTTTGATGATAGATATAATTGTAAATATCGATATATTCAAAGAAGAGTGATTGACATCCTTTTACATTTGAAAAGATCATAGAGGCGAATATATTGATGGTCATGATGAGCACCTACTTCAATTGACTTCTTTGATTAAAAAAAATAATGATTCACATGTGCTACTTCTTAGGGTGATACTAATGGTAGTGGTCTCTCTCTCTCTCTCTCTCTCTCTCTCTCTCCTTTTTAAAAGAAAACTCATCAATCAACCTAGCTAAATGAAGGAGAAAATGAACAGACTTTTTGATATTAATATAATTGGCTAAGTTTTCTAACATCTAGGTCATAGATTTGTTGCTCTTGGTGACAATAAACGAATATTTTCATGAAGTTTGAGGATAAGTGCAAAATTGGTAACAGTGGGGGTCAAAATTCATCATCTAGTGATGTATGATTGGAGTATATGACCTCGGAGGCCTTCCCCTCTTTCTATTTGTTAGAGTATAAAGATTGAGAGATCTTCATAAGCTTCCGAGAGGCAACAACGAATTAGAATATAGATTTGGGTTGGAGAGAATTTTAAACAAAGAAATGCATGCAAACGACGTATTATTGTATCATCTTTAGGCAAAATTCCTGAAGATTATGATAAAGACAATGCATTTGACAATATCAAAGATGCCATACAAGAAGGAAGCATTTTCCAAACTCTTGATGGCATGAATTGAGAGACTTTGAACTTGAAAGAAACTCAATCCAGAAGGGAGAACTAGCTCGTCAAGAGTAAATTTGAATCAGCACCAGCTGTCTAATCTTTCTAACGTATGTGATTCTAATGCCCTCACAAAAAATTTAGTTAAGTCTCAGTTAGACAATTGCCAAGATTGCTGTAAAAGATCTACGAACATCCATAATACACACATATGCAGGAGAAAATATTACGTGTGGAGTCCGCACGTAGCTTTACGTGCCGACTCCAATCATAAGCTCAATTTTTTTTTATTAAAAAAATTATTGGAGTCCAGATTGTATCCCAATTTCGCACGTACACATTTACACACCAGGTTGCCAGAGTTCATTTATACTCGGGACAAGAGTAGCGAATAGACTGCTGGCATAAGAAATCAAAACAGAAGATCCGGTCAATAAACAACGCCTCAACCTGTCATAAAAGAGCAAGAATCATTCAGATGAAAGCTTAAGAAGGGTTCAGTAGTCTAAATTGTTCGCAATTAATAAATAACAAAAATTCCAATGCCACTGTTCAAATGCGTACATTACATGGGAACTCTAGAGGCCTACAAAAAAATTGATAGAAATGAACAGAGTAAGATTTGAATATATAGGAAAACTCCTATATTTTCAAGAGTTTAATAGATCATTTAATCTTTTAGTTTCTATGATTTGTATAGGTAAATCTCCTTGAATGACGTAAATTATATATATAAATGTACTTGATCTCTCCTTTTTGCTCTTTTGCTCGTTATTATAATTCTAAGAACTAACATAAGAGTTTTTGAATAAGCAAATTCCTTGATTATCAGACAATATATGTAAGTCGAAATGTTCCAAATCAACCAAATTGATGGTCGAGATTTAACACCATAAGTATTCCAAATGCGATGACAGATATATCAAAATAAAATATTAGAAGATTAAATTATCATATTTGATTGACCAATTTCTATAATAGCAAACAGCAGGTAAGACAATTCAAATCGATCAATTTTCCTTCAGATTTATTTGATTTATGTAGTTAACCGATTCCCAATGTGAACAGACTCAAATATAGGCCACTAGCAAATAATTATGATTATGCAGATGCCCAAAACTCCTTGAAAACGCCGTCCCTATTTATTAATTTGGTACTAAGCAAGAAGGCGTTATTACCAAACCTCTTTCATATCTTATTAATTGCCTAGCTAACATATGGCATCAGTACCTTCGATACTGAATAGCCCTTTGGGCATGATGCTTCAAATCTATTTGTGAATGATATTCAAAGCTTACTAACAGATATTATGAGATCGAGCAGAGAGAAACATAAAAAATTTTTTTAAAAAAAAGGAAAAAGAAACTCCGAGTATTCTATTTACTATAGAAAAGATACAAAATATTGTAACAAATCCTGTCGTATGCACTGTGAACCCACATTAATGAGCTTTTTTTTTTTCGGAGCTAGGAAGAAAGTCATACAAGAGGCAAATAAATAATAAATACAGGTGGGCATTATGATCTAAATTCGAGGCATATGGGATAACCTTGAAAGATGCAAACTTCTGGAGTTCCTTTGACCTGAGTAGGTGCCAATAGAGACCAAGGCCAGCTCGCCGAGGTCATGAGCAAGTGCACCTATATGCCATGCACTGCTCGGTAAGCATAACCTAGATGCTGGACAAGTGCCGCTTGATCTTGAGTGAGTGCTTCTTACTCCTGGTATGGATATTGCCACGTATTTAATGTACACATACATATATAAGTATACACACATGAAACATCAAGATATATGCCTTCTCAAACTAGCTCGTCTTGCTTTTTGTTCTACTCTCCATTTCTTCAATTAGCTACAACACTGATTTGATCACTAAAGAATGCGGAAAATTTGATGAGATCTTGTAAGGCAATGTCAAAACGATCATTGTAGACCTGATGACAAAGACAACCACTGATGTCTTCAACAACTCTACCTATGCCACCAATAGCTGCACCGTCTACAATATTGTGAAGTGTCGAGAAGACATTAGAAGCCAGGCAATACGATCGAACCATGCACACTAAAAACTTTGCGGTCAGTCTGACACGAAGTGCTTTTATATTATAATGTGATAGTTTTTACAATAATAATCACAACCCTAAGAATATATATGAGGAGTCCTAGAGACTTTTTTAAGCGTGTTTGAATGCGAGTTGTGGTGCAGAGCCAAACGATAGGATCAATGTATTATTAATGCCAATTTAAATTGGTAAAATTTAATTATGAATAAATTATAAGTGAATCAAGATTTTCTTAAATAAGCACAACGCATCATAGTTAATAATCAAACTAAATTCGTATTTTGTATAAGTAGTGGCAAATGGTTTATATTTAACTTATTTAAAGGAATCAAGATAGTATATAGACAAATTAAGTAAAATTGAAAGAGAATTGATCATTTTGAATTGTATTTTATTAGTTTCTATTATGTATTAAAACTGTGAAGTCAATTTTGTGCTTGTTTCAATAGATGATGGTGGATTACAATAGAAGATTGATTGTCTATAAAGACTCTTTTTGGAGATATAACCTCCTAAAACAATCTTATTGAAGCCTTTATTTATTAAAACTGATAGGTTAAGCAACAAGCTAATGTTTTCTAAAGGTGAATACGATATTGAATTTCTCTATTAGAGGATTAAATTTAGAGCTATCAAAAACTATATCGAAGAGCTCTCCTCTAATGGCTCCAAATTTTAGTTTGTAGAGGACATTGTCCAAGAAGTAATTTTGCACTTTTCTAATCTACTTAACTACTCCAACAACTCTTGGAATCCAAGTTTATCTGATATTCTATTGGATTCTGTTCTAAGCATGTAAGATGATGATGACCCCATGAATACTTTCATGGATAAGAAAATTGAAAGAACACTTTATAGCATTGGACTGGTCAAAATCACTAGTCATAATGGTTTCACATTTAAATTATTCAAGGACCCTTGGTAGGGCTGCAAACGAACCGAACCAAACCGAGCCAAGACGTGACGAGCTCGGCTTTAAGCTCGAGCTTTTTAGCTTGCTAAAATGTTCGGTTCTTATCTAGCAAGATGTTCAAGCATTTGAGATTGATTTGTGTTTGGTTCATTACGCTTAATCGAGCTCTTATCGGTAGCTTGATTGGAATTATAAACGAGCTTCAGTATCTTAACGACATATTATAAAGCCTTATCGGTAATAATTAAACAAGCCTTAACGCTTTAAGCCTTAATGAAGCGGTAGTAAACGAGCCTAAACAAGCATTAAATAACGAGCCTTAACAAGCACTAAATAACGAGCCTTAGAAAAGGCCGGAAATATCTGAACATAAAGCGATTCCAACAAGAAAATTTGAAAGCGGAAACAATATGCAACAATATATTCTCGATTACCATGTGATTAGAATTGGTCATAAACAACCATCTGATAAATAACCAAATAACTATAGTTCATGAGAACATAAATAACCATCTGAACAAAGAAAAAAAATTGAAGAGGGCATAAAGTCTCAAATCAAACATAAACTTCTTGAACAAAATTCCTCCAGCCTCCACGATTTGTCAAAACAATCGAAATTATTTAGGGCATAACCGGATAAGTAAACAATGACATAATGGAAATAAACCAATCAAACTTCTCCACAAAGATTTTCCTCTCATTACTTAGAGTTCACGATAAATGAAAACAGATTCCTCGTTCGAACTCCGACATAAACCTCCGAAAATAATAAATCACTTACCTTGGCCACAAAATATACAGTCAAACTCTATAAAGAATCCAAAATCTTTCTCTTCGGCTCTAGCCTCTAGGGTTTTCTTTTGCATGAGTTCTTGAGAAGAAGGAAGAGAAATGAGGCTAGTATTAGGGATAAGCGAATAAGAGCCTAAAACTTACTAGGGTTATCATATATCGGGATCGACCATCCATCATTAACGGATGGTGATTGCGAATGGCGGTGAAAACGAGTCAGAAAGACCGGATCGTGAAATCGGGAATCTGATTAATATATATTATGTATTAAAATTAAAATTAAGAAATTTTTCTTACGTTTAAAGTTAAGAAACTTTTATTATATAATCTTAAAATTAAATTCATATAAATATACATATATTTTTATTTAATTAATGTTTACATTTTTTTTATAAATGCTAAATATTTTTCCTAAACAAGTTTGAACGAGCTTGTTCGCGAGTATGTTCGTGAACATTAAACGATATATTATTCACGATCATAATCGAGCCTTATCGAGCTTCTTAACGAGCTTGTTCATGAACATTAAATGATACGATCATAATCAAATCGAGCTATGAGTTGTTCGAGTTTATTCATTTACCAATCGAGTATTCACAAAAGTGTTCAAGCTTGTTTGATTAATTAATCAAACGATCATGAACGATCTCTTATCGAGCCGCTTGAGTAGCTTGTCGACGCGTTGTTTGCACTAACCTAGGATTATCAAGAGGCCTTCCTTTATTGAACCTACCATAAATTATTTTTTATTAAGTAAGCTCTCTGATAAGGTGAAACGTTTAGTCATTACTCTCATTCCAAAAAAAAAAAAAAAAAAAATCTCACATTGAGTCTCTTAATAACTATAGGTCCATTTCATATTGCAAAATAATATATATGGTCATCTCAAAGTTTATTCCTGATAAGATTAAGCCTTTGCTTCCTAAGTTTATTCAACTTGCTTAGGCTTCCCTCATATCTGATCATGATATTGTTGACAACGTTATTCTTTCTAAAGAACTTCTTCATGGCTTTAATTTAGCTTGTGGACTAGAATACTTATATTTCAAAATTGATTTTAAGAAGGCTTTTGATAATGTTAATTTTCAATTTCTTTATGATAGACATGTGGGTTTCCACTAACCTTTATTAACTACATTGACACTTGTACTACTCGTGTCCATTTCTTTGTTGTCATTAATGGGGAATTGAGGGGATGTTTTACTTCTACTCTTGGTTTAAAGCAAGATTGTCATTTTTCTTCATACATTTTCACTTCAAGATGGCTGTCTCTTCTAGACTGAAAGACACAAGTACTTTCAGCTTCTCTTTTGTTGCTACTAGAAATTTTTTTTTGCAACATCTCACATCTTATATATATAAATGATCTTTTGATATTTTACTACAATGCTTTTGTCAATAAATCAACTATCTATCTCTCCAAATCTATTATGAGAGTTTAAGACTTTCTATTTTTATTACCCCTAGCTTTCAACATTAACCAATCCTTGGAACAATATAACCTTCACAAATTTCTCTTTAAAATTGAAAGTTGTTGATTGTTCCATAATTATGGATAAAATATAGTTTTGACTCGTTGGCTAGAAGAAAAAATTACTCTTTTTTGCTGATAAAATTCAATTAATCAAAACCACTATTTGGAGCTGTCTTCATTATTAATTTTGTCCAATTACTATTCTTAAAGGCCTAAGAATAAAAGATCTCTTCTTTGATTTATAACTTTTTACATAACTGTAGAACTGATAATAAGTTTTGTATGATAGTTAGAAAAATATTACTAAACCCTTGGACTATAAGGATTTGGGTCTTTCTAATCTGGATACCCTTAATCTCATGTGCAAGGCTAAAATCATTGGAAAACTTTACAATTTCAACTCTTCATTATCATCATGATTCTTCAGCACAAACGATTCTCTTTGAAAAAGAAAATTATAAACTCACGTCTTTTTGTAGGGATTAATGCAAATTACTAGAAGGATCAGAAGATTTTTTTCTCTCAAGCATTACGGCCATGAGAAGTTACTTTTTCTCTTTGATCCTTGATTAGATAGCTCTTCTCTTTTTAAGAAATTTAGGAATCTTACTTTCTCATGTTTCTCTTGCCCCATTATATACTAAAGTTTGTGATACTATTACTAACAGTTTATGGTCCTTCCCTATCATCTTCCAAGCTGTTGATCATGTTGAATAAATTGGCTGAGCATGTCATCCAGCTTTCTCGAAATAAAAAAACATCACATCAATTAATACATAAGCAAACACTTTTACTACATACAAGTGATCGATCGATCGAAGTTATTCAAAACACCATGATAAAACATCTTAATGGAAACACGTAAATCAATCACTGACAACTAATTATTTAAGACACGCACTGATAACGATCGATCATATCTAACTGCCGATTACAATGGAGGGAGCTG